>KB672491.1:4437788-4457776 GCA_000349145.1 Anopheles dirus | reverse complement strand
AGAAATAAAAAAGCACACGGATTGATTGAACTTCCTTCTTTATCGCGCGACACGCCGGGAAAGGCTTACCCCATTGGGGGGGGCCGTAAAGCCCGGAAAACTTCAATCGTGGCGCACCATTTCGCTCCGTGCCAGGCGGAACCAGGTCGTTCGTGCGTGTGTGTGTGTGTGTGCGCGTGTGTGTGTGTGTGGAGGCATTGATGGCACCACTACACACTCACAGCGCCTCTTGTAACCTTTCTTTCTGCGCCTCTCTTGTTCGAATTTCTTTTCGTTTTCGGCTGTTTGGCTTCGCTCCATTCACTTTAACGCGGCTGCGACCCTTTCACTCAAAACGCCGCGTGAAGATGGGCGCGCGACTCGCTCTGTGTGTGTGTGTGTGTGTGCGCTTCTTACTCGACACCCCCACTTCTCCCCCTCACCGGTAGCCCACCCACCGCAAACTCCACACGTCTTTATCGGTGCGTTCGTTTCTCTCGCCCCTTCTTTGTGGACTTATTTTTCTCGTTTTACTTTGTTTTTTTTTTCTTCTCTTGTTGTTGTTGTTGTTGTTGTTGTTGCTGGTGCCTTGCTCGGCTACTTTTCGGTAGTTTTCACAACGCGCCGCGCGGCCTGCGGTTCAGCTTTTCCCTTTCTCTTCCAGCGCCGTTTTTTCTTCTTCTTCGTTTCTTCTTCTTATTTTTACGGCCCATCCAATCAAACTCGATCTCTCGCCTATCTCGATTTACTGTTTGCTTTTACCCGACCCCAGCGCCTCCCTCTCGCCTGTTTCGCCTTTTCGTTTTCATCGCACGCTTGATAAGCTGATTGTGCGCGAGGAATTGCATATTCATCTGCTGCGTTTGGTTTGATTTCGCGCCGGCCGCGTGTTTCTCCGCCGTTTGCGGGTTTGCTACGTGCGGAGGCGTGCGACTTTGATAACATTTCCTGCACCGGTGCGCTACATCGGTTCGATTTGTATGACTTTCATGTTTTCATTTTTTTTTTTGGTTTTTGACAGTTTGCCCCACAAAAACCGCAGCGAAGATGACATTATAATGACGCCGAAGCCGCCGAGAAATCACGATTGTCAAACATTGCGGCCGGTTGTGAAATAGCTTTTACTTTCCTAGCTAGGTCGTCGAGCTAGGCGCTCCAGCATGGAGCAACACCGTCATCATCCACCACCGTGTGCCCTTTCGGCGACCCTTCTTTCCGCGCACGAACGAGGTCCGAAATGTCGAACGGTGTCGGCGCGGTATCGAACGAACGCTCATCTGCCCGCACACGCCCGCGGGAGTTCGCCTCCTTTGAGGTCAAACAAAGGAGAAACCCCCGCGTCGCCGCTGTCGGACGACCCTAGGACGGTCGCGCGCCCTGATCCGGATCGTCGCAATCGTCCACTTCCCGACGCAGCTTCTCGCCAAAGCGCGTGTAACGTGCAGTTGCGTCTTCTTCATCTTATGGGTGTTGCAGCCGCACTGCAGAACCGAAATAGCTCGTCCGATCGGACTCAAACCGCTCGCCGGGTGGTATTAATCCGCCTTCCGGTCGTTTCGCCGCTGTGACTCGGTCGAGAGTGGTGAAAGTGACCATAAACCCGAGCCGCGGCAAGTGTAGTTCTGGGGCGGTTTCTAGGTTACGTGTGTGTATTTCGTCCACTATAGCTTGGGCCACTAGTTTGCAGTAGTAAGAGGCAGGTTGCTCTGGGACTTTCTAGTGTTTTCTGGGAAACCGTGTGCGAGGTTCGATCTCTGCGGGCGTGTTGGAGCCGAAAAACTCAGGGTACCAAGTAACTCGGGCACATGAGCTCTTATCCAACATCCAAATATGATCCTCACACAGTTGTTGCTTTCTTGTATGATCTGATACAACTTCTACAACGACAGCTGTAGCTTCCCAACAAAGAAAGCATCGGTTTCCGGCAGAAGTTTCATTAGTGTAGACCTGACTTCACTAGTAGCTTTGCAACTGATTCTAGGTCAGGTCTGTCTCTCAGCTGTTGAAATGATCTGCCACAGCTTCTTCAACAACAGCTCTAGCCTACTGAGCGTGAGCTTCAATCTCTGGGTCTTCAGTCTGCAACTGGAGCCAAGACACCAATGGCTTCCCGCTATAACTCCCTTACTCTACACTTAATTTGTATAGTAGTTCTGGGACTGCTTTAGGTCAGGCCTATCACTGATCGTCCACAACTTATTCAACAACAGCTCTAGTCGTTGCGAGAGCAGTTATATATATTTACATCGTCAGTCTTCTGCTACTTTGACTTCTATCATCTATCATCTGATCTATCATCTGTTTAGAGAGCATTAGAGCTGTCTATACGTTAGGTCAAACAACCAGTTTTCGGTCTGGAGTGATCCGTAAGAAACTTCTAGAAAACCAGCTGACGAGAAATGGGAGGTAATATCTCTCAATCTCCAATCTCCCATCGCCCAGTGCTCCAGCAGAGAAACCAAAGACTTCCGGAGATAGTTTCCTAACTATAGTCCATAGCTTCTATAGAATGTTTCCTAGTTCTGGCCAGTTTCACAGATGTTGCATCAGCAATGTTCCAGCAGAACTTCTACTACAACAATTATAGCCATTCTATGTGAGGATGAATCTCCAAATCTCCAGCCTGCTTACAGCTAAGACACCAAAGTTTTCCGGTTGTAACCCCTTGACAGCTTGAGCTATCGTCTATAGAATCGTTAGAGGTGGTTCTGAGTCAGGCCGGTCTCTCAGCTTCTACAACAATAGCTGTAGTCGCTGAGCGTGATGTTAAGTATCTAAATCTTAAGTCTGCGAATGTTACAGCTAGACCAGATAGCTTCTCGCCAACATTTCGCGTTGCACTCTGCGATGACCCTACCAACAAGAGCAGCCATTTACTGAGCAGTGCGCATGCTAGAGATCACTTTGGAGCAGTTCCGGAGCAGTTTGAGGTTAGGTCAGTCGTTCAGCAGATTCGTTGGCGTTGATCTTCACTTACCTACTCTTAATAATGACTCGGCGTGGATTGGACTGGTCGTGCAGACGAGTAGCGTCACCAGCGACAGCATCGGCCAGCACCTCCGCATCGCGCTCCTCCACCGGGGCCGCCGCCACCCGCCACCACTGCCGTCGTCCGGTGTCGACAGCTCCATCCTACCCGCGTTCGCTACGGCCCGCCCGGCCTGCTGGGTTTGTCTCCGCGTGCGCAGTCCTGACGGTGGGAACTCCCGCGCGACCTCCAGTACCCCCACCCCCCGGCTCTCACGCTCTCTCTCTCTCTCGTTCTCTCTCACACTCTCTCACTCGCTCTCTCTCACTCTCTCACACTCTCTGTCTGGAGTGTTCCGCGAGCTCCGCGAACTGCCTCGCACAGGCACTACTGGCTGCCGCTGGTGTGCTGCTGCTCCTGCTGCCGCACCGTGCCGATCTTCATGCCTGTCACCCCACCCCACTCAGCCACGGGCGGGGGGTGAAGCGCGGGCCGGGTCACGCGGGGCTGCTTTCCGCCCCGCTGTTGGGTGCTGGATGCTGGAGCTGAAGCAAGTTTCCACCCAACACCGACCGATTCCGATTTTTCACACCTTTTCCACCTCACTCACACACACACACACACACGCGCGCACTTTGGTACACACTCGACACTCGAAGTTGCTGGTGAGAAGAATGGAGTGGGGGTTGGTGAAAAATTGAGCCCCGCTTTGATCGACGGTGACCGTGAACGGTGGAAAGTCGCGCCTTTCTCCCTCCCACGCGGCCCCGCGGTGCTGCTGCTCGCACGTGCAAACGTTGTTGCTTGTTGTCGCGAAGGTTGATTGGTGTTTGTCGCGCCGTGTTGATAGTAGCAGCTGCGGGATGAAGTTCAAGTTCGCGCTAGGACACCTGTGCTGCGTAAAGAAGATGGTTTTCGGGCCAAAGGGAGAGGGAGAGAGAGAGAGAGAGAGAGAGAGAGAGAGAAAGAGATTGGTGGATTAGTTTAAGAGTTTAAGAGTTCATCTTTAAGAGTTCAGGCGCGCAACAACTGACAGTCATCACCATCTCCAGAATGTCGTACCGCGGATCAATGACCTTTGTGCCATTGTTTCTTCAGGACATTGTTCCATACGGCTTCGTACGTAGGTGAAGGTGGTGACGCTGTGTGGCGTGCGTGTTCCTAGTTTCTCTAAATCCCCCTCCCCGTCAGAATGGAAACCGCGAACGACGAACCCGCGCCGCGAAGTATCGCGGGCGTACCAAGTACCGAGCAAACGAGGGTGATATCATCAATCCAGTCAACCCAAATCAAGAGCCTGAAGAGAGCGCCGGTAATGATTTTTCATTTCTGCTTTCAACAGGCGCGCGCACACACACACACACACACACGCATATCGGGCACGAACACACACACACACACACAACCAGCCGGGGAGGGAGTTGCGGACACTCCAGCCCCGGAGTCTAACGGTACATTCCGGCTTGACAAATGAAGTTTTATTTTTCCACAGCCCGGCCCGAGCCCAGCCCAGCGACTTCCATCCTAAATCGTTGCTGGCGTGTAGAGCAGGGGTTGGGAGGGGGAGTGAGGTGGCACGTCCGCGATATATACCCACCAACACCACCACCACCACCCGTTTGTCGCCGTCGGTAGCGTACAAGTCACCGCCGAGTCTTCGCCGAGCCAGCGTGTGTGCGAAAAGACGAAAGACTTCAATGCTGGCGTGGCACGGTGGGACGGTGGGCAGGCGACGAACCCCGACCACGGGAAAACCACGACGACGACGACGACGACGACGACGGGTTCAGCCACGTCAGATTCATGCGATTGGCTGGCGGTTGGGCCGGCGTTCGCACTTCGTTCTGAATGGGAAGCGCACGCTTACGTATGTGCGTGTGACGGCGGCGACGGCAGCGGCGACGGCGACTAATCTGTTCTAGATGTACGTGACGTACACGCGCGAAGGAACGAAGGAGGCGGTGAGGTGACGGGGAACGAACACCCTCCCGCACACACACACACACACGCACACACACGCACACAGTCTCCTTCTGTCGGGAGGGGGGGGAATAAAATTTACATGCAGCAAAACGCACTTGGAAGAAACTTTTCCGTCACTGTGCGCGCTGATTTGAATCGGTTTTGTTTCTCTCTCGCTCTCTCCCTCTCTATTCTGTTCTTTTCTGTTCCACGGGCGCGTTTTGATGCGCAAAATGAAATGCGTACTTCGGCACGCGCCTAACCGAGCGGCTTTGGGCTGCCGCGCGAGGTTTGCGGGATGGAAATGGAAAGGAAATCTCCCCTTCTCTCTCTCTCTCTCCATCTGCCCGCTTCCTCCCCCTCCTCGGTGATGATCCGTGTTAACCCGGTTCAGTGGCTGCATTCACCGCCCGGTTGAGAATTAGTTTGGTTTGGTTGCGCGAAAAAATTAATATAATCACCGCCACCTTCCGCCACTGGCCGCACGAAATGGCCAACACACGCGGACAGTGCAAAAAACGCACACACACACACACATACGACGACACGCAACTTTCTCCACCGGTCGGCCATCGATCTCGGGCGGTGGAGTAGCGGCAGTAGCGAACAAAAAAAAAATCGCGAAAAAAAAACAGATTGGAAATATTTACGCATGATAATGAGAGCGCCCCCAGGGAGTGACTCAGGCAGGACTGTTGCGCCCGTCCGTCGCAACCTTCCCTGCCCGGCGCGGGGGCAAGCACGTTTCGAATCGACGATGGCAACATATAATACGGGGCTGGCCCAGCTGCCCTCAGTGCCACGAGCAGAAAGCCGGAGAATTCGGATCGCGGCGAGAGCGATCGCGAAAAAAAAGAAGAAGAAGTTAAAGCAGGCGAAACAAGACGAGCCAAAAAAAAAACGGAAACAGGTCACTCAGGGCGAAGAAAACCGTCCTCGGAGAACATGCTTTCGTTTAACACCTCTGCGATGCGCTGCCTGCCTGGCAACGGAGCCGGGCGTATGCGTCCCATAAAAAAACCCCCCCGATGGACCGAGAATCTGTCACATGCACGGACGAAAAAAGTGGCGCTAAAAATTAAGCGAAAATAAAAAAAATAACACAGCCTCCCATTTTCCACAAGCATGCCGAATTAACACACACACACACAGACACATGCGTACGCACACAAGAATGTGGTGGTGCGCAGCAACACCAGCAGCAGCGAAAAAAAAAACAGTAAAACGAAAACAAAAACAACCTCACCGATTATTTTTCTTCTCCCCTCAGGTTCGTCGCCTGCCGCCATTTCGGCAGCGTTTGTTTGACTATTTTATTATTAACTTCACGTTCCACGCAGCGGAAGGGAAAGGGGTGGCAGGGGGGCGAGGAAGCAGTGTTTCTTCGTCTTCTTCCCGGCGCGCGGGCGCGCAAAAACCGTCAAAAGCGTGTCAAAAGAGCTCGGCAACAGGTTTCGGCCGCAAGCGACGAACCTTCTTTTTTCCTGTTGTTTTGTTTTTTTTGTTGTTGTTGTTGCTCTCGGCCTGCTCCTGGTTCTTGGATTCCCCGTCCCGTGCGTGCGAGCGAGCGATCTACGGGTAGCGCTGTCTCGCGTGCCGTCTCGAATCACGGCTTCCGAGAGTGGTTGCGCTCGGGCGACCGGAAAGTTCCCCGGTCTTTCCAGCAGGTAAGTGTGTGTGTGTGTATGTGGGGTTTTTTCATATGCGCAAGTTGTGTTCTAAGCTGCGGCGAAGGCAAACAAAACCGCAACTGGCACGGAATGCCGGAAGAAACAGCTCGATTGTTTCGGAAGAGCTTTGCTCGATCTTTCCACGACAAACACAGGTTTATAGAAGAAGCGACCTGTGCGGCGTTTGTCTGTATGTGTGTGTGTGTGTGTGTGTGTTTTTCCGTTCGTGTGGTAGAGCCTGGAATGGGGAAACGGCTTGAAGCACACTAAAAATACGCAGCACATACACACGAATAGGGAAACAAACACAGCAGCGAAATAAGCGTACGTTACACAGAATACGCAAAAGGACGGAACCGCCTGAGAATGACGATCGCTAGATATCCCAAAGCTGGAAGATTACACACAAACACACACAAGTGCACTACGCACAACACCACGAGAGCACACAAACACACCCATTGTCTAGCGGAGCGATGAAACAATAACAGAATGAACGGGATGAACGCACGGCAAAACAAAGGAGAACAACAAACGAGCCCGCACCGTTTCCCGTGCCCCCGATGACGAGAACTTTCCTTCCGGCAGAGGGTTTTTCCTCGTTTTGTTTTTGTCCACTTGTTCCACGTTCGCCAGGCTCACTTTCTCTCAGGCCCGGTCCGTCCCGGACCGTTCTCTGTCGCACGGCCCGTCTCTTCCGCGAGTCCTGCGACGACGTGGATCCGACCGAAGAAAACACAAATCGCTCACACAAATCGCTACCTGGTTCACTTTCTGCTTGCGGCTAGTACGGAGCACATCGCTGCTAAGCGTACGCGCACACGTTGGGCGTTACGGGCGCACCGGAGTGTTTTGAGACCTGGAGCGCGCACTGGCATGGAACACAGCCGTCTGCGCGATCGGCTTCACTTTTTTTTACTGCTTCACGCCGACCGATCCTCCGCGCAACGAACGAACAAGAGCGACTTCTCGAGCAGTCCGGAGAGCGCACTCATTCGCTCGCTCTCTCATTCGCTTGACTCCGGTTCCGGTTTCACTAGCCTCCACTGTGCCGAGCGGGGAGCGGGGAGAGAGAAATGAGCGACCGTGCCGGAGCGAGACGGAAGGCCGGGATTTTGGAAGATGGAAAATGAAATTTTCCAGAACGAGATCTTTCACAGAGAGAGAGAGAGAGATAAAGAGGGAATGAGTGGCGGCAGTGAGCGATTCGAGCAGTTGCGATAGACAGTGAGTTCCACCGACTATTGTTTTGCGTGTTGTGTTGTTTTGCTTTCTTAGAAGGTTAGTTCCGAGTATCGTTCCGATGCTCAAGCCTAAAGGAAGCAGCTAGGCTTCGTTTTTACACTACAAACATCTACTACTTCCTAAACCTAGTCCCCCTAGCTCAACAGTTGGTCGTTTTCTTTTCGAGCTTGACTCCACACACCTTTCGAAACGATCACCGTGCGTGGGCGGATGGAGAGAACAACCGAGAGGGAAAGAGAGCGAGAGAAACAGAGGAAACGATTCTCGATCCATCACGCAAATTCAAGCTCCTACCAGGAATGAGTGCTGAGTGCTCTCGGTCTTTCCCTTCTTCGACTTCCTCATACAGAAAGCGAGAGAGAGAGAGAGAGAGCGTTCTGCTGAGAGATCTCACGATCGATCGATCTGAATGGACCACCCGATGCTGCTTACCGATTATTTATTCCACCGGCGGGAGCGCCCAGCAAAATCCGGACGGTTGTTAATCCAAGCACCCGAAACGAACTGTCAAAACAGAGCCACACAGTCCATTTTTTATAACAGTTCAACACACGATTAGACGCGTTGTTTGCGGTGCAATCTCGTGCAAATAAAGCTGCTACTTGGGCTGGTACGAAACACCTTTTTTTCTGGTGTTTGTTTGCTCTCTCTCTCTCTCTCCTCTGCGAGCGGGACGAGTGGTTGAATTAAAAACGCGCTCACACTCGCGGGAGCCGGTGAAGCCGGAGAAAATAAAACACTCGCACTTATTCCCCACGCAGGCCACCTTTATACACGCGCGCGCGCGCACACACACAAACACACCGTCATGCTTACGGGTACGTACGGAACAATGATCTAACTGCTTCCATCTCCCCATCGTCCATTATTCTCATGCATCCGCTTCGCCGTGCTCCCTTACTTGCACTGTAGGTGGTTGAATGCTGGAGCCGAATCGTTCCGCTTCGATCCCAAAGCGTTCTAGCGCGCCGCAGCGCCGGTTGGTTTGTGTACTGTTCTGTGCAAAAATGGTAAACGAGCGAACACAAACACGCACGCACGTACGGCTGCATAAATTGTGTTGATAAATGTGTGACAGCGCGCACGGCAGGTTTGCGAGCGGGTTCCCGTGCGCTACAGTACAACACAGCGGCTCGGATGAGCTTATCCGAACGTCAGAACGTCTAGAAGCTGTTGCGGCACGGCGTCGACTGTCATCGGCGCAGCGGCGGAGCGAGATCGAAAGCCTTAACGCGGGGAATACTTGACAGTTTTTTGGAAAGTCACACCGGCGCTTGCGACCGGGGCATTGGGGAGCGCCTACACACTTTTCCAGCCCCCGGCAGTCGCGCCGCGTAGAACGATGCGCTGGGAAATGTACTCGGGTGTGTAATTGTGTGCAGTACCGCGCCGCAACCAAACCCAACAATGGGCGCGTTCTTCCCAACCACGCTCCACACACCCCAGGGGCCCAGGCCGGCAGAGGAGGGTTGCCCTCGCTATACGAAAATACCACAAATGGAAGGGCTTTAATCGGCATCCATCTTGCTGGTGCGCTATTGCGCATCCGGGATGACTCGTTTCGCGCGCCGTCTCTACCACCTCGAACAATCGTCTTATGAAACCGAATCGAAGCACACGCCAGCCCAAGCTCGGTCCATCATCCGTCGTCCACGTGACGGAAAGGTACCGCCAGGCAGCGTCCCAGCGTCAGGTGACATCGGCGCGCGAAGAACTCGTTTGCTCAGCCAGGCTTCCTGCCTGGAGGGCCACCTGACCGTTGTCGCCACAAACGTTCTGCAACGGCCGGCCGCCTGCAGGAAGTGAAAGCGGAAGGTGGTGACCGTAGAACGAGCGTAGTAATTAAGCACACTCGACCCGGCCGAGCTGTCTGGAACCAAGGCGGGCGACGCTAATGAATGCCGTCGGAATGCAGAAGTTTCGCTACGCATACCCCCGTGATCTTGATGGCCGGACGCGTTCTGTGACTGTGGAGCTGGTCGCTCCAGAGTGCTGGCGAGATCGGATCGTTCTCGCTAACATCTTGCTCGAGACACGCCAGACAATCTCTAGCGGTAGGATGTAATGCTAGCTGAATGTTGGGTCGTACTCTCACCCCAAAGTATGCATCTCCGAAATTGAAGACCCAGCGTTGCCTTGTTGCAACTAACGACACATCGAGATCTCGCTGCTCGCGAGAGACAGTCGTGACATCTGCGGATCCTTGCCCTGGATCAGAGTCTACGAGGATGTGGATCCAACAAAAACTTGCATAGTCCGATCGGGATTCAACATCCCAACAACACCAACGTACCCAACGTCTAGTTACGCGACGTACCAGCGACACGGGCGAGTTCTGGTTGGAGTGGAATGCCTGGATTGCCCGTATCTTGGGGTGCAGCCACCGCTACGCTGCCAACACTAGCACGGCAGTGCCTCGATAGGTCACGATGGGTACTAGCGATGACGCGCGCGAAATGCCATCGCTCGGCGCGGATGCACCGTTTGCCATTTCGGTCCCATCAGCCACCGTCGCCGCTCCCTCGATCCGACCGAAATCGTGCCCAAAACTGCATGCTCCGGAGCACGACCGCAAACGGCAAACAGCCACAGCAACCCGGTGCAGAAATACCATCAACCCCCGTCGGCGACTAATGAGTTCTCCAGAGAGACGCTAGGTGGCCGTAATGGTGCTGCTGCTGCCGGGCCGGTTCTTGAGGTGGTAGCGATTCTTGGGTGAGCCCGGTTTTCCAAACACGCAGGTGTTGTGTTGGGTTTCGCCGGAACGCCGTCCAAAGTTTCCGGGCGCCGTGTGTGTGTTATGTAAACACGCTCGCACTCGGCTCGGGGGTTCCGAGAACGCTTCCGCTGGGTGAAACTTTCGCCTGAACGGCCCCGTCAGCAGGTATCACACCGCCATCAGCAGCAAACTGACTGACCCAAGCAGGGGCTGACCTTCACAGCAGCTCTGCCGCGCTCGGACTCGGACTTCGGGAGGATGTTTCCGAGTGCGCGACCAAAACAATCGGTGTGTGTGTGTGTGTGTGTTGCTGGCAATAGTGGAGCCGTGTGCAGACACTTCGGAGTAAACATTCGCAGGCGTTCCGCAGGCGTTGGCAGGGCCAACAGCAGTTCCGACTAGGGCCAAGCGCAATCGGAGGTTAGACCGCGCGGCGTACATGGAACATGGTGGCAGCCTGGTAGGAAGTCTGGTCCGGTGGGTTTACCCGCAGCGGTGGGCGCTGTTTTCCCTTTCGAAACCAATGCAAAAACAACAACAACAACAACAACAACAACAACAACAACAACAACGAAAAAGAACACTTACCCATTTGTGCGTGGCGTGGCGTTGTTTCCATTACATGTTCGAAGCATTCCCACAGTTAAGCCCCCCCGCTGTAACTTACAAAACAGGAACACGGTGCAAAACCTGCCTGCACGTGAGTGTGCCTGCACCCGCACGCTCACCGATTCCGGGGGGAAAAAAATGCGCATTCCAATAATTGTGCACCACGCCGTGCGAACCACGGCGTGTGTTTTGGAAGGGAAATTGGACGGATTTGCCCTTTTTTACGCGCGCCACAATGGAAGTGTGTAGCAGCTGAGCATTGTTCCCGCACGCACCCCACCGGCCGGTGAGGTTCGCGGAAAAATGCCGTAGAGCTTTGGGGCGCCTTATCGCGATCATCCCAATCGCTGCCCGGTCTGTGCCGTCGCACGTCTAGAAGATGCGCGCGGGTGGGAATTTGCACAACGGCAGTCCGTCCCCCACGGTGGCGATGAGATGGAGATGAGACGCGGCGTTATGAAACGATCAGGCTGGTTTCTGACGCAATCGGACGGCCGTGTCCGTGTCCTTGAGGCGTCTACCTAGCGCCAGCACGAAACGAGCGCCCCGGGACCGCCGATAGCGCCAATTTTACGCGTTTGGTCCTTCGAGCCGGATGCGCCCCGTTCCGTCCCAGGCGGGTTAATTGCAATGCCACCAGCGTTCCAGTTGACCTCCGCCGAAATTGGCGCTTTCCGGCCGCAGCTTCCCGGTGGCCGCAGCCAGTTGCGTCCTGCACGTGCGCTGACCTTGACGGGCGCGCAGGAATCACGCAGCCCGCCGCGGATCCTTCCCCGGTTTCGGAGCAGGTTCGGAGCAGGGGCAGGGCAGCCGTTGCCGTCGATCTCATCGCGCAAAACCGGCTCGAGCGCGGATGATGCGCCACCACGAAGCCGGTTGATCGGCAAACCGGTTTCGGGGTTGGAAAAGAAACTTGCGAGCCGCCTGCGCCCGCCCCGAAGGGCGAATCTTGCGGGTGCCGCAGTGAAATCGGAGGCGACCGTCGGCGAAGGCTCTCCACCGCAGCGGGAAGAAGCGACTTCGCATTTCCAAGCGATGATGGAGAAGGCGAGAAAGAGTCTGTGTGTGTGTGTGTGTGTGTGTGTGTGGAAAGGGAACACACGGCGAGAAGAACAGGAGAGAGAGAAAAAAAGAAACATATACACATCCCACAATTAATTGTATTGGTAATGCCCTACAACTACGGTCAATCCGGTCGAACGCGACGCAAAACCGGATGCAACGGCGACTCTGCTGCTGGGGGTGAGCGGCGCAGTGGAACGCTCGGTCCGTGTATGTTGCTGCCTTTCGCTCCAACGGAGTCGTCAACTCACACCAACACGTGCACACGTTGGCTAGCGTGGCGGTGCGGGACAGGTGAGTTTGCACACAACATCTCGGTCATCCCGGTTAGCCATCTTGCCTGCTACGACGACCGGGATGGCGCGGGATGGCGGGGAGGCAAGACAGCGGGGCACCAATCGCGGCACAATCTTAGCAACCGTCCGCGGAGGCGACGGGCATTTGCAAATGGTTGTGAAATACCACTGACGCCCGCCGTGAAATGGCGAAGTTGACTGGAGCATCCCCGAGCTCAACTGACTTCATCCGAGCGTCGCTAGAGGTGCGGGTTTGCTCGGTCGGTCACTTCAAGGATTTGGAGTACGCTGGTCCAGGTGCCATGTGGTGCAGGTTCAAGGTTTGTGTGGTGGAGCCGCCTAGCCACAGCGAAAAGAGAAAAGCACCAAACACACGCACACGCCGGGCAATCGATTTGTGGAGTTGGACAGAGGTTCCGCGAGATGGTCTAATACCTGCCGCCAAGAATTTCCTGAGGGACCGCTGAAGTTTTGCTGCCCGCACTGTAGGGGAGCAACTCCAGCGGATGAAGAGAGTGTCTGTGTGTGTGTGTGTAGGAGAGAGGAGAGAGAGAGAAGAGAAAGGTGGCGAGAGGCTGGTGGGTAGTAGAGAAAAAGAGAAAAGCAAAGCATAATACTCTTTGGTCATCTATGGTCGTTGATCTTTGTATGTCCTGTTTTGATCTCCTATTCTGCCCATGACTCCGGTGGTTCGTCAACACTTCAGTCGGTCCCAACGGGCAGTTGTAATGTGGTTTGTACATTTCCCTCATTCGCTGTCTATCTGTTTCTCTATTAGTCGTAAATCCTTATTTTATTTCGTAATTTGTTTTACTGGCTGATCTTCGAGATCTTCGGAGCCTCATCAGTGCCGGGTGTGGAGCCAGTTGCTGCAGGGAGCGACTTTGCAAACGTACGAGCCCGATGTGAACTGCACTGCACTAGGTGCGGTGTGCTCTCGAACTTCATCGTTCAAGCGAGATCTGGGCGATATCGGCACTGGAGAGGCCCCCACACGAGGGATAGCTTTCTCTTTCCTTCATTTTTTTGTTGTTGTTGTCTATTCGTCTTCGTGTTCGTCCCCCATCCCATCTCGACCACCTCGGTCTCGGGTGCGTTTCTGACACCGTGCGGTGGTGTTATCGCACCTGGAACATCTCGGATCTTCGATCGATAGTGGGGTTTCGAGATTCTTCTCGTGTCTCCTGCCAGTGTCAGTGTTGGCCCGACTCGTTTTTGGGAGGGATGAATGGCGTACGGCACGGTTGCATCGGCGAGTTCTCGGCCGGGCTCTGCGCGATCGGCTACAGAGCTGGCTGGCGAGATATGGCCACGCAACCCATCATTACGCTGCGCCGCTACGTACGCAAGCGCATCATTTCGTGCCGTGCGCTTCTTCCCCGGCCCGCGCAGCCCCATTGCGAGACCTGCTCGCCTTCCTTTGCGCTGTATGTGATCTTCGCTGTCAACTACCACTCATACACCCGCAGCGAAAATCTGTTAATTGGAGTTTCTCCCCCCTCCGCCTCGCGTTGTTCCGTACCGACCAATACTGTGGCATGCGACGGACGACGGACATGCACGACGACTCCGTCAATTGACGGGATTGACTTTCCGGAATGACTCCCCGTCTCCCCCCACCAACGTCACCGCTCCGCAGTTTTGCGGCTGACCACGCGGATTTAGAGACCATGTGCGGGAATGACGGTAGCTCATCTTCGGGTGCTGCGGGTGCTCTGTTGCTCTCCCTCGGCGACTCTCTCAACGCCGTCCGGGATGAGTTGAGATCGAGTCCGAGTGTTGTCGTTTCATTCAACAGGTACAGACAGGTAGCAATGGCGTAGCACTGACTGAGGGGGCACACTCTCGGAACAGAACGACGGAACGAAGAAAAAAACACACACACAAACACACATTGAATAACGCGCACATAGCAACTTGCCTGCCTAGTCTTCCGTTCTCGTGTTTGCAGCTGCCGTTTCTTTTTTGTTTTGATTTGTGCCTGTGACATCGCAGTTCGCCCGTTTTCCAAAGACGTTTTGCGTCGTTTAGAATATAGTGTCGCTTCGTTTTTTGGTGTTACTTCCACGCTGCTATGTTTACAACTCTGGGCAAACTTTACTGTTTGCTTGTTTGTGTGTTTATGTTTCACATATGGCTTCATATTTCCCCGGCAGTTATGCGTTTCGGTTCTGCAGACTACGTTCATCAGTAGAGAATGTTTTGCCAGACCCCCAAAAACCCCAAAGCGTTACTGCAGCTGTAACCAGCAGCAGTTGACAGCCGACCACTGCGTTTTACGTTGTTTGGATATAATAAGCACGCACACACACATACACATAACCACAACGTCTTCTAATCTGGCAGTATGCGGTATTGTTTGCATCCATCGCGATTTGTCACGACGAGAATCTGCGTGTGCGTATTGTACACCGCCGGCGGTCGTTCCGCGCGGACAATGGAGTCATTATTGTTTGTTTGTGTACCATTTTGCTCTTCTTCTGCCGCTCCTGCCTGCTGCTGTCAACGCTGCGGCGGATGCTTGACACTGGCGCATTCAGCACCGAATTTGCTCGTGTCAAGCCTCTGCCCCTCTCGGCTCGGTTGGCGTACAGCGCGTGACGAGACCGTACATGAAGTAACGATCGTGCCGTGCGAGCCATAATCTCGCCGATTTCGCAACCCGCTGGATCGATTTGGAGCACCGTGCACTGCTCCCGGCGATCTTCTCGATCGCTCCGCAGCCATCGACGGTATCTCTGTGTGTTGCGGGCCAGCAACAGACTTGAGTGGCTTGATGGTCGGCTCGATTGATACTTCCGGAACGATCCGGAGACGCCCCGTGCATGCACGCGAGACTGCGCCTGTTGCTAGTAGGCCGAAAGCTTTGAGAGGTGTTTTTTTTGGTGATGTTTCTCCCCTCCCTCGCAGAAGAACTCTCCGCAGTCGCCAGCCCAACAGCGGGCGAGGTGAAGCGCTATATACCTGACCATATGCTTATTAGCCATTTGCCACCGGTATGCTAATGAAGCGAAAACTTCGGATCGTCCACCGCCGGGTCCGGTTCCGCCTCACCGCCGACGCCATTCCCGGGTGCGCACGGCCGCGGCGAGGAAGATCCTCCCAAAATCCGGACTCCCTTTCCCCGCCAAATCACACCGCTCCGAAAGAAGAGAAAAAAAAACACCGAAAAGACAATTGCTTCAAAACCCGGCGGCGCTGATGACGCTCTTGGTTTGGTGCCTCGCAAACAGCGCTGCGAACGGAGCACGTACAAACGACGACGACGACGACCGTGAGTAGTGTGCGCGCGTGGAAAGCGGCGAGAAGAAGAAACCAGATGTACAACAAAACAGCAGCAACAACAAAAAGCAAACACGAAACCCACACAAGGGGCGGTAGGGATTTACCTACGGAGCGTAACGCGATGTGCGAAGGAACTTTCTTATTTTCCATGTCACGTTGGGGGCCCTCTTCTGGCCCAACGGCGGTGGGTTTTTGAACTCTCGTCGAACGTGCCCCGCCAGCTTTCCAACGCCGTCGCCAAACGCTAATTGCGGATGTCAAAACGTAACGCCTGTAGTAACGCTGCGGTAACGCACCAGCCAGAAACGTGTATCCAGTGTCCCAAGCTAAACTACCACCGGGTACTACTGAGATTCTGAAGTTCTTTCTGGGCCAGGAAGTGATCCAGCGTCCAACTTTAAGCTACTGAGTATATCGGCAGTACTAGCACAAGCTTTTTTTTCCCCTGTAGATCTCTGTAGACTCCTGCCGCCCATCTCGTTTGCAGCGAACGTCCAGTGTCCAGAGCGGAGCTACTATGCATATCAGAAGCACTGGCTGCAACATCACTATAGCCGCACTAGATCACTCCCAAACCAGCACAAGAAATAGCAGAACATGGAGGCACCCGTACCCGTTCGATTCGAGGCACCGTCAACCTTCGTCCCGAAGTCACGATCGACGCCGATCGATCGGAGGTTTGAACCGGGGCGAAAAAAGCAACTAAATCCAGCAGGAGGGGGGGGTGGCGTGCTGAGTGGGCTAGGCGAAGAAAACGCGAGCCACAAAAGGCACCGTCGCACGGAACGAGGCGCAGGAAGGAGGACGCCCATCCAGCGGAGCAAGAAACGAAAAACCCGTTGGCTGGAACGTTCGCAGTGCCGGAATGTCAGAAGTAGGTGGAAAAGTAGAACAAAACCGCTCCAGAGTGGAGCAAACGAACCTCCCAGCGACGACGAATATCACGTGGGGCAGCAACAGCGAACAGCGAGGAAAAACGCAAGCAATAGAAAGAGCAGGAGAGTGAGAGAGAGAGAGAGAGAGTGGCAATGGGAGTGTGTGTGTATGTGTGTATGGGGTCACGCAAAGGAGGACACGCGATGAAACGGACACAGATAAAAGATAAACGCAGGTAGTACGCGTGAGTGGATCAGAACGAGGAAATGATGATGATGATGATGATGTTGACCGTGTGATGGACACCAACGGCCCAGGTTAACAATGAACACGCCGGACACACCTGCGCTGGTTCTGGGTGGATATGATTGCGGCTGTTACTTACCCGTAGGGGGCGCCTGCGTTTGCTACGTTGACGTGCGCCCGGGAGGCGATACTTCTGCGCTGTCGGATCTAAATCGGATGTGTCGCAGGTATGTGTGGGGGTAGGGGGCCGGGGAACAAGGCGGGGATTGCAGACGGGGAGACAGAGCGCCAGAACCCGGCTCGGAGAAGAAGGATCCGGCCGGTAGGTGTTGATGGACGAGTTCGGTGAGTGCACGGTAGCGAGCAGCGGCACACACGCACACACTCTAAAAGCAAATGCGAGGGAGAGAGAAACAAAACCAGACCTCCGCCGGGACGTGAACCTCGGCTCTCGGGCGACAGAAGCGGGCCCGTCCAGTCCCGTCCGCTCACGGTCAGCGATTGATAATGATCGAAGGGATGTGGATGCGCTATGCTGTCCTTACTATTGAGTGCTTTGATTTCTTTCGCTGTTCGCTTTCACTTGCTCGCCTACGGGCTCGTCGGTTCTAGGTTCCTCGCGCACAACTACAGCCCGGAACAACGCCACATCCGGCGGCCGTGTTCGCTCGGGTGCGTGCCCACCAGGGCACACATCTAGCAACAGATCCACCGGATAGAGATGCCCGCGGTCTGCTCGCAACACACACCACACACCGAGCGATGCACACGCACACAAACACACACACACACACCACCACTTGCTCACACGTACTTCGCCCCACGAACGGACCACTCCTCCTGCCGCGTACCGTATATGTTCCAGGTGGAACGGCTGTTGTGTGCGACCCGTATGCGCTAACGTCTCAGAGGCAACTGTTGGGGAGCGGACCGGTCGCGCTGGCTGGCTGGCTGGGCTGGCTGCGATGACCCACGGGCGGACGGGGAGCTGGGTGGGGAGAGAGGAAGCTCACGAAAGCTGGTCTCACGCGGCTGAGTGGGGCCCGCCACCGGTTAAGCTTTCCGGCGCAGAGGCTGTGGGAGTGCGCTGGTGGGAACGCAGAACGAACTGAGCTGGATCTCACGGGCCGGGCACTCAGCGGCACTCAGCGCGCGGTGCGATCGAGAGAAACGGAAACGAGAGCGAAAGATAAAGAGAGAGAGAGAGAGTGGGCGACGAGAATGTGCACTTGGGTGTTGTCAACTGGCAATCGGGTCGTGTACGGATGTTGGAATCCGACGTAGTTGCTGCAACGGTACTCCGATATTACCCATCTCTGTACTGCTGGCTGTCTTCGATCTACCCTGCTCCGGTTCGACCTGACAAAGACGAGTAGTGTCAAAGAGCGCACTGCTGCGGCATGCTAGGAACGTCGGGGAATTTGGTTTAGTGTATGGAGCAGAATGGAGAGAATGTCTGCAGGGCGTGCGGTGAAGATGATTGATCCGCTCCAAGGCGGAAAGTGGAGCGGGTTCCGGTCCGAAAACGTCCTTGTAAAACGATCGCGGTGAGACTCAGACTAGTATGGGCCGGGCCGCAGCGTTAGACATCCTCATCCTGGATATCGCAGGGACCGTAGTCAAACCACTGCTGAGCTGTCCAACAAAACGCGCAATAAATCTCGTACGATGCCGCTAATTCAACGCAACGCACGATGTTTCGCTGCTCTGACGCCGCCGCGGTTGCACTGGAGCTGAAGTATCTGTCACTGCCTTCTAGGTTCTCTAGCGGCGGAAAGTCGAGCTGGGTCGATCTTCTAGACGAAGATTTCCAACCGTGGCAACGACGACGACGATGATGATGATGATGATAATGTTGATGACAGCCGAGCAAACACGCAACCACTGCGTACGACGTGCAAACAGATTGAACCGAGTGTCAGTTGCACTGAAGTGATCTGTTTGGCAGTAATTGAATCAGAAACAGTTTTCAGGAAGCACATTATTCAATCAACGACCACAGCGACAACGGAGGCGACGATGTTGATCTACGCACCTTCCACGGCAGAGCGTTTCGACTCTTTCTTCTCTCACTCACGCTACCGCTGCCAGCGCAATGGTACGCGGGAGCAGAGAAGTGTTTGGAGCGAGGCGTATCGATGGAGCACTTCACACATCGCACACATGTTCTGCTTACCTACTTACCCATCGATTGATGTCCTGGACTTACCCTTCGTTTTGTTATGTTTTTATACGCTTCCTGCCCATAACATAGGGCTATTAGACTTTGGTTCTGATTTGCTTTTGTTGTAGTAAATCTTGCGGAGACGAAGATTCTTACTCTATTTTATTATAACTTATAATAGTTTACAAAATGAAACACGCTTACTGCATCCCTCCATCGTGATAAAGAGCACCGCCACTAATCGCCACTAGCTAGATTATTGCATGAAATGGCCCCAACACGACGTATAGGAAAGAGAAGACATAGGCTATATATGCCGTATAGATGGAGTATAGATGCATAGGTTTTAACTTGCGTACCGGCTCCGTACCGGTAAACGAAAGAAGACGGAAAATCTGTAAAACATTGTTTGGTCGAAATGAAGTATCCAGCTTGCTCGCTCCTTCCTAACCGTGCCGTTTTACCGAGCCGGATGCGCAATTTGCAAGGGAGTTTCAGGATCGCTAACTATCTGTGCTTAAAAACTCAACCGTAGCCTGAAGCGTACAAACAATTCATCTTCAAATCTGAAGTCAAGAGTCAAGATAGACTTTGACACTTTGAACCTATGATAAAAGACGCGAACAGCAATCTGTACCGGCGAATGAGATGAATTTGGATCCGGAAGCGTTGGTGCCTACGAAAAAGTTACTCCGTACACCGTATATAGGAAGGTTGTACAATAAATAATATTGATGCTTATAACATCCAAGATGCCTTCGTTACGGAAAAATTGTCAAAAACATGAGCCAGCAGTTTGCTCTTTCGTTATCGCAACATCAAGTAGGAAATAAAAGGAACAAGGAGACGGAGATAGTACAAACCACCACAAACCTGCCTCCTGCATGCCTGCTACCTCCTAACCCGT
>KB672491.1:4351694-4437778 GCA_000349145.1 Anopheles dirus | reverse complement strand
GAACAAGGAGACGGAGATAGTACAAACCACCACAAACCTGCCTCCTGCATGCCTGCTACCTCCTAACCCGTACAAGTGTTTGGTAGACATGGGTCCTCCACAAATATCTGAAGTTACATGACCAGAACACATTGAAACGGTGGATTCCATTGAGCGTGACAATGCAGGATCAGGACCCTGTCCATCTTTGTTTAAGAACTAAATAGTCTTACCTAGGATCGCATCTACGATCCTCCTTATGCACTATAGCTATGTGTCTACCCGACGCGAAACACTGTACAACTCGGTCGGAACAATAGCAATATTGGATTATACTGCTTTGAAGACATTTTAAAAGATGGACAGGGTAATTTTGATAAAGTGGGAAAAAGGAAATACTAACTAACAAAGGCAAGCGCGACCCATGGATCCAGAATTCAGGGAAGCTCGAAATAAAATGTTGCTGTGGTCAGACACGTACTGGCACAGAAGTTGGTATATACTGATATAATAAAATCCCTAACGATAAAAGCAAGGTAAACCGTCACTATCACATGAAATTCGGAGTTCCCAACCAAACGTTTGCCTATCTCTTGAGCAAGCCCGTATTCACTAGTGTAGTTGTAGAAGGAAACTGAAAACATGCAAATGCTACATTATTTCTATGATTAATATGATTAGTCGAAAAAAATACAATATCATCTAACAATACGCACTGGTCTATCGTTGCACACGTTGCTTTCGTTGAACGCGTTTCTTTCGTCCCGATTCAGAGAGGTCGTCCTCAGCGCCCGGAATCATTGCTGCTTTCTCAAGGCGGCGATCGTTTGATTGTCGATTGTATATGTCATCGAACGAAAGGTTTATCGCGGCCTTCTGACGCACCTATATGTGATAGTACTTTTTGCGAGACTATTTTCTCAAATGAAAAGTTAAACTTGCAGCTAACGCTGCCATCCGTACGCACGTTCTAGCTTGCTTGTCGCGGCGGTAATCGGAGTGTTGGATTGGTCGCGCACGTATCTATATTTTGTCTCAAACTTCAGCACGATTAGTTGTGTTAATCAGCATAGTTAGTACCTACATGGCGTAATTATGTTAGAGCCAACCGAAAGAAGCCAGGCGAGGCAAAGCGAAACGAACGTCGTAGCTAGTTCTCGCGGTCCCGGGCGCTCCCGGGACGCAACAAATGGAAGCGTTTCTGCAGATGGCATACGTTCTCGGCTCGCTGTTTGCGCCCCCGTGAAACGTATGCATTGCGCCATGCGAAACGCTTCATTTGTTAGCGTCTGCGACTGTTCCGTTTTCGCCTTGTCGAAGCGTCTACTGAGGTAAAGCAGCAATTTTGTGTTCGTTTGCCAATTATAATTATGCATAAATAGAAATAGTTGCCTTTCGCGTAAGGTTCCTGCTCCCTATCCAGCTCTCGTGTTCTGTCTCACTATCTATTGTTTTCCGTACGCGATCACGATACTGCGCCCGAACTTAACTAGGCTAGACTTGTCGTCTCTAATATACTATCTGCCAGCTAGCGACACTTTCGGTGAGTTCATCGTAAAAGCTAGGGTTGCCATATATACTAGAGTAAGCCGAAAGGTAGAAAATAAAGCGGTTCGCGTTCACATGCTTGCGAATCTCTCGCGCAAAGTCGTTCGTTATCAGTTTGAAAAATAAAAACGGCCTATTGCACGGAGGTAGACTTTGCTAAACATAGCGTGACACACAATACACAGAAGATTAAAACTTATCACGGTAGGAGAATGAAACATATTTAAAAAACGTGACAGATACGCATAAGAGCGTAAGGATAAATTAACATAAGAAACTAGCAAACACAATGTGTGAACCGTAACACTGGTACGGAACAGCTGGACAGTACTGCTGCTTTTGCGTAGAGGCAGCAGCCTGCCCTGTCTCATTCCTACCTTATTAGCTAGAAAAAAAAAACGGCTGCACTATTGGATCAGCCTGCCTTAAGCTAAAATTACAGCTAAACTCCATCAGACCTCACCCGCAGAGCCACTTCGGGAGTGTAGCGGGCGAGGAAAGCTATTTAACAGACGAAGTTAACTAGACTCTATTGCTCTGTTCCGTGCGCTTTACCCACAGCGAAGGCTGGGGTGAAAACAACATAGTGTACAATGGATGGACGCACCGTGTGCGGGTCGCTAGCTGGCAGTGCGGGCATCCTACGCCCGGTATCAGTTTTTCCTAACCTACAATTCCTTACCCCCTAAACGGCTGCGCAACGGTTAGATCTGCCGCGGGTAGATCCGACCGCTGTATCGGTTGAAGCCACGGCCGGCGCGTGGTCGCTGCGAGCCACCGAAGTGGCTCGGCGGTGCATCCCGGTAGTGGCCGGCGCCTCCGCTGCCCCCAGCACCAGCACTGCTGCTGTGGCCGGCGAAGTGTTTGCTACCGCCCCCGCCGCCCGACCCTCCTCCTCCACCACCGAGGCCGTCGTGCAGCTGGGACGATCCGCCCGACGAGGACCAGGATCCACCGCCGCCACCGCTGCCACCACCGCCGCCGCCACCACCACCACCGCCACTACTGCTTACCGAAGACCACTGCTGGCCACCGCCATTGCCGGAACCGCCGACTCCGCCGGACGCCGAGCTGCCACCACCGCCGGCACGGCCACCGCCACCACGATCGGCGAAGTTGCGGCCACCGCCGCCGCCGCCACCGCCGCCACCGCCGCCACTGCTACCACCGCCGCCTCCGCCGCCGCCACCGCCACCCCGGCTGCGGTTCGTGCCCCGGATCGTGATGATGTCGCGCGACAGCTTGTTGTAGCCCGTCGGGCCGGTCGGCTGCGCGCCGCACGTTTCCAGCGCCAGAAAGTCGTCGACGTGCAGCGAGGGTGGCCGGGAGGTGTTCGGCGGCCGCGAACGGAACAGATCACCGCGGGTTGTTGGTGCGCGCGAGAAACCACGGCCACGCAGGGGCGTTGCTAAAGGGAGAAAGAGAAGAAGAAGAAAGAGAGGGAGAAAACGATTAGCCACGATAGCATCAACTCCGGATTGTCGGAAGCAAATTTCAACCTCGTATGGCGCCATCTGTTGGCTGGTAGTATAAGTAATTTATTTATGTTCAACCCTTTATTCCCCACACAAAAATGCATTCATTGTTTATAGAATGTGTGCTGTATGTGCCATTTCCAATTCAATTATTTACTGCAATCTTATGCCAACAAATCTTTGCACGACAATTGAGAATTATGAATCAATTTTGTTGTGTTGCTATGAGATAATTGCGATGCTCCTATTAGGACCTTTCACCAGTGCTCCTATACATAAGGATACGATGCTCCTATAAGGACCTTTCACCAACCTCCATTGTATTACTTTATTTTTGTTTTTTTTTTTCAGTTTATAAACTTCATTCGTACATGGGAAAAATCGAACAAAATTTAAATAATCCCATATGTTGTTCTTGGATTCCGTATGAAAAGAAACTAGAGGGGGGTGGAATACATAAAGTGCTAAAATTGTAGAGGGTTCAGAAAACAACTTATTTTTGAAAAAACGAAACATAACTACACGTCTACGCAGCCTGAAAGTCACGCGGAAAACGACACGCGTTAATGCACTTACCGAAAATTTTCTTCTCCGGTCGACCGGTGCTCGGTTCGACTTCGACGCGGCGCGTCCGGAAGCACGGTGCGGTCGTCAGCCGGTCGCGGTTCGAGTGTGGCGACGCGGACAGATGCAGCAGCCGCTTGCAGTCGGCGGTGAGGTTCGTATCGCCGGACAGGCACACCTTCGCGAGGTCCTGCAGGTCGCACGGTATCTGCTCGCGCTCGAGATCGTCCACGTCCGAGTCGGAGCCGGGCGCGAACCCGAACCAGCTCGCCGCCTTCAGCTGCTCCTCGCAGTCGTCGCTCAGCAGGTAGACGCAGCGCGACCCGTACTGCGTCACGATCCCTTCCGCCTGGGGCAGCGGGTCGACCGTCACGGTGCCCCAGTCGATGGCGGGCGGGCCGGCGCCGGCCGAATCGGCGGCCAGCGCGAGCGCCTCCAGCAGCTGGCCGCGCAGCCCGACGAGATTGTCCTCCAGGTTGTCCGCCGGCGGTGCGGTGGCTGCTCCATCCTCCATCTCTGCTGGCGGCAGCTCTTGTTGCTCTTGCTGCTGCCGCTCCAGTTCCAGTGTGCGGTTCGCCTTGAACAGGCCCATCAGCTCCTCGACGAGCTGCAGCGACGGCCGCAGCAAACCGTCGTCCTCGCCGTGCGCGGTGTCGTCGTCCTGGGGCAGCGGGAGCAGCTGGCCGAGCTGCACGACCGGCAGCTTGACGGTGCGCTTCGGCAGGTTGAGACCACCGCTCGGTTCGATCGTTGTGAGCGAGTGCCAGAAGTCGCACAGCAGCACGAACAGCGCCCGGTACGTCTCCGGGCTGTCCTTCGCCTTGCGCAGGAACTTGCGTACCGCCGCTACCCAGCCGACGCGCTTGCGCATCAGATTAGACAGCAGCGTGACCAGTGTGGTGCTGTGGAAGGGAAAAGAGATCGTATGAAGTACTTTGCTGGAAGTTTTTCAATCGGACAGCTACTTCAAACGACATCATTCGTGCATCTAAATGAGGGCCAAGATGGTGCTGTTTTGTATCTTTAATTTTTGATTAAAATAAAATGCTACTTTTGTTTCAAATATTATCATATTCGAATTTGAAATGTTGTTTTTGATGAATAATAATAGTTGAAAAATAAAAGCGAATGAGTCTACATGCCACGCCAACTTACTCATGCTCGGTCAGCAGCAGCATGGTGCGGAGGGCGGCCGTCAGCACGCCCAGCCCGATGTCCTCGCACGCGACGTTCTCCGCGCACGCCACACAGAACGCCTCGTAGATGTCCTTCGGTGGGAGCGAGCAGGCGAGCTGCAGGGCCGGATCGATGCCCTCGCCGAACATGAGCGCGATCTCCGCGTCGAACAGGCTGCGGAACGCGAGGTAGATGTGCTGCTGCGTCTGCTGGTGGGCCGGCGTCTGGCCCGGGTCGGTCAGCACGCCCGTCAGCATGTCCATGATGCGCCCGGGCAGGATCGACAGCACCGAGATCTTGACCGACGCGTGGCAGACGAGCGTCGCGAGGAAGCTGAGCAGGCGCGCGTGGCTCGTGCTGGCGAGCCCGCCGGGCAGCAGCGGCTCGTGCACGATCAGGTCGGTGAGCGACTTCGAGATCAGCAGCGTCATGTTCGGCGCGAGGTCGGACAGCTGCAGGCAGACGCGGCTCAGGATGGCGAGGAGCGGCGCGTAGCTGGACGTGCAGAGCGTCTGGATCAGCTCGGCGATCGCCGGGCTCTGCGGGTGCAGGTGGGCGGACCACAGCTGGCGCTCCTGGATGAGCCGGGCGAGCTCGGGCGCGGTCAGCGCCTGCCGACAGTGGATCGGCAGCGGGAGCGGCAGCAGCTCGGACAGCACCATCAGCCCGGGCAGGAAGTAGTTGGGGCCGGCGAGCGTGAACCGCACCAGCTCGCCGACCATCTGCGTCCAGAGGCTGCGGTGCACGTTGTTCGTGTCGAGGCCCTCGGCCGGCGTCGGCTGCGTGTACGCGAGCAGGATGCGCACCGTCTCGCGCTGCACCTGCCGCGCGTCCGGCCCGGCGGCGGCCGTCGGCGGCACGCACTGCATCAGCGCGTACGAGCGCAGCAGCGGCTCGATCAGCGTCAGGTCGCGGAACTCCGTGTTCCGGCACTCGATCAGCCCGGTGACGAGCTTGCGCAGGATGTAGACGAGCGGGCAGAGCAGCTGCGTCAGCAGCACGCCCTGCTGGCTGGCGAGGCTCGACGCGTGTATCGCCGGCTGGTCGAAGTGGTGCGTCAGCTTGTCGAGGATGGCGAGCAGCAGCGCCTGCCCGTCGGCCGAGTAGAACTGGAGCAGCGTGTACTTGTACTTGAACTCGGCGTGCCCGCCCGGCTGCTGCTCGTAGTCGTCGTACGGCGGGATGCCGAGCAGCCGCACCAGCCGCAGCGCGGTGATCAGGTCGCCCGGGAAGGCGGTCACGTACTCCAGGCTGCGGCGCATCACCTCCACCAGCGGCCCGATGTCGACGTACGCGAACAGGTCGTGCAGCTCGAGCGGCTTCAGGTACACCGCCAGCTCCTGCAGCGTCGCACCGACCGGTGCCTCGTACTGCTCGTGCTGCTTCGCCAGGGCCAGCAGGGCCGGCCCGTGCTGCGCCAGGTAGCCGACCGCCTCGCCGTTGCGCACGGTACAGTCGACCAGATCGACGCAGTACCCGATGATCAGCTGCTTGTGCTTGATGTTGACGGTGGACTGTGCGCCGGCGGCCGCCGCCGACGCCGCCGCCACCGCTGCCGCACAACCCTCCTTCGGGTCCTCCTTCGTCCGGTGCTCGTGCTCGGTCAGGTCCAGCAGCACCGCAAGATTGTCGTCCATCGACAGCACCTCCACGACGAACCGCCGGCCCGGCCCGTACGACAGCTGGTACAGCGCCTGCAGGTGCTCCACCAGCCGGTCCCGCTCCTCCTCCAGCACGTCCGGTGCGACCGCGGCGCCGCGCACGACCACGCTCGCACCGCCGATCGCGTCGAGATGGTAGATCGTCTGCACCTTGTACACGAGCTCCACGCCGAGCAGCTGCGGGCGCGTCAGCTCCGCCAGCAGCACCGCGTCCGGCTGGTGGCGGTGCGCCCCTCGCACCCCGTCCAGCCGCTGGAACAGCCACCGCAGCAGCAGGCCCGTGTGCGGCAGACTGTCGACCAGGTAGCGCAGCTTCGGCATGCTCTTCAGCAGGCAGGCGAGCAGGTTGTACACGAGCTCGCAGATGGCGGGCGGGGTCGCGTGCAGATCGAGCAACAGCACCAGCGACTCCACCAGCCGGTGGATCTTGAAGAACTGCACGACCGTGCGCGACACGTTCAGCGACGACGCGATGTCCTTGTGTATCTCGAACTTGGCCGACACCGGCAGGAAGCGCTTCGGCTGCGCCAGCGTCACCTCGTGCAGCGAGATCGCCCCGGTCAGCTCGGTGAGGCAGCTGCGCAGCAGCTCCAGCAGCTCGCCGTCGGTGCGGCGGGGCCGCTGCTCCCGGGCGCCCTCCCCGTCGTACAGCTCGCCGACAGTCGCGCGTATCAGCTCCAGGTTCTCGTACAGCGTGATCTTGCGCAGCAGCGACTTCAGCGCGAAGCTGATGCGCGTCGACGGGTTCGCCTGCAGCAGGTCGAGCAGCAGCTGGTATCCGTTGTACGACGGCGACAGGAAGTAGTGCAGGGCGTAGCGCGAGTCGAGACACGCGTAGATCGTCCGGATGATCATCAGCTTGATCGAGAGGGCCATGTGCGGCTGGGAGTACAGCCCGAGCAGCCGGTCGAACGGGTTGAAGTCGGCCGCCGGCAGTGTCAGCAGCAGCCGCACGAACGGCTCGTGCGGCCCGAGGTATTCGGCGAGCCGGATGCCGCTCTTCATGTGGCGCAGCTTGAACGCCGGCTGCGGCTGCACCATCGCGCGCTCGAAGTCGAGCCCGAGCCGGACGCAGTTGACGAGCCGATCGGTGACGCCCGCCCATCCGGCCTCGATCCAGCGCTCGAGCTGGTGCGCGAACGCGTCCCGCCGGTCGTCCTTCGCCAGCAGCTGGCCGAGCACGTGCACGAGCTGCTCGGCGTAGTCGACGAAGCGCTCCTTCCACTCGGCCGGCTCGCGCTCGAACGCCTCCGTGCCGCGGGCACCGTAGCGCTCCTGCGCGAGCAGCTGCTCGAACTGCCGCAGCAGCTTCTGCTCGCCCGGCGACAGCTGGTGCGTGGGATCGTCGTCCGCGCCGGGGCGCACGTACCGCTCGAGCGTCGCCTCGAACGGATCGAACGGTTTGGGTGACGGTGGCAGCGACTGCTGCTGCTGTTGCTGGTGGTGGTGATGGTGGTGGTGCGTGTCACCATCCCCGGACGGGCCGGATTCGTAATTTGGGTTCGCGTTGCTGGTGCCGCCGGTGCCAGTACTGGACGCCACCTCCATGTCGTAGTCGTAGTCTTCCGGAATCTCCTCATCGCTCAGGATCGGCTCGAACTGCTCCGCGACGGGCAGTGTGTCCTCTTCCGGGGGGTGGATCGCACCGCTGGCGGACTGCGCCGCGGCACCCGGCGAAGCGACCGACGGCACCGGTTCCGGTTGCTGCTGCTGCTGCTGCTGCGACGCTGGTGGCAACGGTGGGAGCGGCGGTGAAGCGACAACCACCTGCTCCTGCTGCTGCTGCTTCTGGTGCGAATGCGAGTGCGAATGGTGATGGCCGTGCCCGCCACCACCGTGATGATGGTGGTGGTGGTGATGGTGGTGATGGTGCTGGGACGAGGAACCCCGCCGGGACGACTCCACTGCAACCGGCGATGCCGGCTTCATGATCATCACCGTGCGCTTCGACCGATACTTGGGGCGTTTCAGGAACGCGCGCCGATACTCGTCCTGCCGCAAACCGCGCAACGCCTCCTCCTCCGCCATGTCGTCGTCCTCGTCGTCCATCTCGACCTCGTTCACCACGTCGTCGTCGTCATCGTCGTCGTCCACGTCCTCGACGTCGACGTCCACCAGCCGCTGCGACACGACGCGCTCGTCCGGCTGCTCCGGCGACGACTCGTTCCGGTCGGGTGACCGCGGCCGCCGGGGCGACGGTTCGCTCGGGGGTGAGCGGGGGCGCGGTGGCGGCAGCCCGCGCCGGTCGTCCTTCTCCAGCCGCTCGTACGACGGATCGCGCCGCATCGGGGGCCGCTCGAACGACCCGCTCCGCCGGCGGGTGCGCGATTCGCGCGGCGATGGCGGCGGTGGGGGCAGCGGGGGCTGCTGCTGCTGCTGTTGCTCCAGCACGTAGTCCGGACTGCGGGACCACCGCTCGCGCGTGGCAAACTCCTCCCTGCTGCTCAGCCGTCGATTGCGCGGCGAAAGCACGAACCGCTCGTACTTCGAGCCGGAACCGCGCTTCTCCGGGACCGGCGGGTCACACTCGCCCGGCAGGATTTTGCCCGCCTCCAGCGGCTCGTAGATCGGTTCCGGCGGGCTGGCGGCACTGGCCGGCAGGAGCGGTGCGTGCGTCACGACGCAGCCGCTGCCGCTGTTCGCCACCGACGCCGCCGCTGCCGCCGCCCGTCTCGCGTACGGCCGCGGGTCCTTCGGCGCGTCCTCACTGTCGTCCTCCGGGTACTCCTTCTGCACGAACACCGTCTCCGGCGGGCCGGCCAGCGGCGGCTCCTGGATCCAGTCGCCCCCGACACCGACCCCGCCCGGGTCCGCGATCCCCCCGCCGTGGAGGTGCAGGTGGTGGTGGTGGTGATGGTGCCGGATCAGGTGGGGATGGGTCAGGTGGTCCGGCATGACCAGCTCGTTCGGCTGCGGGGTTGTCTCGCGCGGCGACACGATCGGCTCGGCGATGCTCGCCGTGAGGATGCCGTACACGGCCAGCGTCATCGTCGTGTACCAACCCTTCAGCACCAGCCCGTCGGTCGGGATGCGCCGCACGAACTCATCGCTGGGTGGTGCGGCTGTGGCGCCCCCACCGCCCGCCGCTCCCGGCCCACCGCCGCACGCGAGATGGATGCAGTTGTTCTGGTTGTACTCGAGCTCGCCGAGACTCTCGAAGATCGATGCGCCCGGCTTGCCGAGGTCGTTCACGAACAGCTCGA
Organism: Anopheles dirus; assembly: GCA_000349145.1. Taxonomy (NCBI): domain Eukaryota; kingdom Metazoa; phylum Arthropoda; class Insecta; order Diptera; family Culicidae; genus Anopheles; species Anopheles dirus. The sequence continues at coordinate 4,428,172 of KB672491.1, read as the reverse complement.
TGTGGAAGTTGGAGGGGTTGGTCGCGCCCAACCGGACGCCACCGGGGAAGTCGGCATGGACGCGCGCCCCGAGCGGGATGATGCGCACCTCCGTTATGTAGACCGGCTTCGGGAACTGCACCAGGTCGAGGTTTTGCTGCAGCACGCCACCATGGAAGGGGAAATGGTGTACATTAAGGGCTTTCGGTCCAGAAGCGGGGCTCTTCGCACAACATTTGGTGGTCGTCTTTGACGCCTTTGGGCATGATTTGCACGATGTTTGGATGATTTGTGTACATGTTGTTCTTTGACGGTTATTGTTTTAGCTATTGTTGTGAGATGGTTACGATGTTGCATAGCTCCCCCTTGCGCCTATTAGAAGTAGTAGGTATTTTTTCAAGTTTCTATACGAATATCTGGCCATCAGCATTCAATAAACTTCATTTTTAAAAACCGTTTCCACACGTATCGCGATTGTCGCGGCACGAATGGCGTTTGTGACATTTGACAGCTTATTGGCGAGGACTACACGAGATTTCTTGGTTTGGACGCCCACGTGAGGTAGGTCAGGAGCATTCCGAAGGTAGCCGATCTACGTCTATGCAAGCGTAACAGGGTAGGCATATCGTACCCGAATCCTCTGCACGCTTCACTCCTACGAGATGAAAGCTAAACACTCTGAGCGTACCCATTTTTGTGAACAAAAAACCCTCAAAATTATCTCACCAATACATAAACATCTCTCACGTGAGCGCTCTTCGGGTTTTCCCATGGCTTCGTATCGGTTCTACCCCACAACAGCGGAACGAAATGGACGACTTCCTGCTTCGTTTTGTATGACCTCGGGTTTGTGGGCCTGTGTGTAACGTCTCGCATTAAGATCGCCTACGAGAAATGGAATTTGCTTGTCATGCACTATTCCACCATAACAGATAGCAGCGCCATCTAGGAAGAATTAGCGTCGCAAAAACAGCGCCATCTTGGTGACGAAAATAGTGAGAAAGATGCAAAAGCTTTGAGATAGGTAGAAACATTCTTCAGCGATCTTAGGTTTTGTTTCAAAAACGTATACATAGCCACAAACGTCTCGGAGTAGATCGTACACACCCCAGATGACATCGTCTCTCGATCATAGCATGCTAACCCTTTCTGTGTCATGACCAAGAGTCATGCGTATCTGCTCTTCGCTTGGAATCATATATCCCTCCTAGTCTAAAAGTCTAACTCTCTTGCTCTTTTAGCGCATCGGCTCTGACACACACTCTCTTTCATGTTTTCAAATCCACCCGCTCTTCTGGGACTTTTTCATTTTTTTACAGACGCCTCATGTGAAGATCACGATGTAATTTGATGCGTGATCATTGCAATTATTTGCTATGTATGTGCCTGTGTCGGAATGTAATAACAATACTACAAAAATAGTGTTTTCGTTAATAACAACGGGGCGTTGGCTAACGATGACGCATGATCATGTCTCAGTGCGACCAAATTTCATCAAGTGCATAGCATAATTTCAGTATCATGATACATCATAGTGCGCTGTAAGCCGCTCTTTGCGTAATGCTGCAAGCGACAGCATCGCGCTTTTCATAAAGCGCATTCATTTTTTTCAGGCTATGTTGCAAAATGAATTATACTGAATTTCAGTTTTCGTTTGCTGTACATGCGTTCTAGAAAACGATTGTAAACAAACCTTTATGATACGCAAATAGACACCATCGCAATTTGACTGATTTAATGCGCGATTTACACGTATTGTGTAGAAACTAAGCTTCGATCAAACCACTATACGTGTGGAGACGGTTTCAGCGATGAGTATTAGATGACTAATTCGAAATTCATTCGGTTTCTTTTTCGTTTTTGGCGTAATGATTTACGCGATCATGCCTGCAGTTTTACGACTTACTAGACTCGTTGTTGCTTTCTTGCAAGTTCATGTTAGGAGGCCATGAACCATATAGAAATCCTTCCAAAAAGGCCTTGTTGCCGAAGTCGTCCAACGCCAAACCTTCAGATGAAGCGTTGCCGTTGTTGTGGCCCTTCTCGTCAGCCACATCTCGCGAAGGTTCGCCTCGGACCGATCGTAAAATCCGGTCCACCCTCTGCGCTCCCTTCCCATGGTAGCATCCATCCCCATGCGAAGAAGCATCAGGCTGCTGCACGGGTGTCGACCAACGCTAAGGCCGATGAAACGTTGCCGTTGTTTGGCCCTTCTCATCAGTCACATCTCATGAGAAATTGCTTCGAACCGATCGTAAAATCCGGCCCATCATCTGCGCTCCCCCTGGTAGCATCAACCCCCATGCGAAGAAGCATCAGGCTGCTATCCCGGACCGGCGCAACCGTCGAAAGGCGCTGTTCGCGAAACTTTATTACCCGCCTTCTGTGCATCTCGCTCCCGCTCTCTCCCTTCGCGGTGTGGAAAATTCCACTCGAGTCGGGTCATAAAAATATTAGCGCCCAGGATCAAGAAAACAAAAACCGTGCAACGATCGCGGTCCCGGCCACGCACACTAGTACGGTAGCGTGTGGGGCACAACTGCACAGCTGCAAGCAGTAAAGCGTTTTTACGACCCACTGCCGGGAGAAGATGGCCGGCGCAACGTTAAACCGGGCGATCGGCAAACGACAAAATGGCCGAAACTGGCGTGGGGCACGCTCAAACGATCTGCCCCAAGGTTCTGCCCCGTTCTGCCCCTGCTGCTGGATGGAAACTGCCACCGGAAGGGCTGCCTGTTGTTCGACCGAATCCGACGCGGCAGGCGTCATGCGGTGCCGCAACCGGAAAGCGCCCGTTTCGAGCAACGCGGCCAGCGGCTTGCCAAACGCCACACAGCATCATTTGCCGCCGTTTGCTGCGAGCAGGGGGAGCCGCGGAACCGATCGCCTGCCCGTGGCAGCCCGACGCCGACGCCGTGTCTTGAAAGCAAATGTGTTCCTATCAATGTCAATCTACGCCGCGCCACTGCACTTACCTCGTATGTGTCGTGGGAGAAGGTGTCGAAAAACAGCAGCTCTTCGATCTCCATCTTGCTGGGGACGGCTTCGCCGTCCCTCCACGCGGGTCCGGAAGCCGGAACACCCCGGAAAACGCACACACACACACACACGAGCACAAACGCACACACACACGACGCACCCGCACTAGAAGCCGCCCCTCCTCGCCATTGTTGATTGCGGTTGAGTTTGTCTGTTGGATTGTAGGATTGTCACAGTTGCCCAAGGGCACGGCACACGCCGGGAACACACTATTGCACTTGACCCCCCCCCCACTCGCCTGGTGTTGTTAACTTCCGGCTTCACACGGGAAACTAAAACGGACGGACGCCTCGCCCGATGCCAGCGTAAGAAAATGATGGCTGCCCTGTCGGCTTGTACGCAGCCGACCTCAGCGCGAGCAGATGACAGATGGCTCCCGTGCTACAGATTATAGGTCAGCCATATTGAGCACGAGTGTTTGACAGTTGGCGAGCAGAGCGATGGCGCTGGGGGCGCATGTAACCTCAAAAAGATGCATTTTGCCAAGAATTTGGCTTTTTTCGAATAGGCTTGTAGAGAGGTGTTGTGTCTTTTCGGTTTTATTTGTTTCTTCTGGCCAAATTCCTTCCAAAACTATAATTTGATTACGCATATTTTTTTCTCTTCCAATCTGTCAAAGGTGTCCGGGACGAGTCAACCTTGGCTACATCTTGCATTTTGACATCAGCCTTGCGCGGGCTGTCATCCGCAGTAACAGACAGGCCGGTCAAACGTGGAAAATATTGGATACATCTAAATATATATGTAGATACATAAAATACAGCTATATATATAGTTATATTAACGTTACCAAAATTATAATAAGAGTAATGAGGAAATGTATCTGGTCTCTGGCAAGGAGAAAATGGTGTTGGACGACAGAATCGTATTACAGAACGATTTCTGCACTGGGTTATGTTCCCAGGACGTCAGATAAAACGAGTTTTTTGAACATCTCATGTTGCGTACATCCTGAGATGAGATGTAAGCACCTTGGTGTTCGCGATCGACACACCAGCCCATGCCACGATTTGTTTGGCGAAAACTGGTCAAAACAAGCGTTTTAAAAATCCCTTTCGACGGTTATTTGTGCGAGAAAATTTGAAGAGAATCCTACATAACGTTATGTTCGAAGTTTTGCTATATGTACTTGCATCTATTCGTTTACGTTTCGATCAATCGGAAGTAGGCACTCTCACTCTCTTTCTTTCTTTCTGTGTGGTACACCTTCCTCACCGTTCCTTGCAATTTCCACTCTATCCAGTTGTAAAATTTTTGAAAGTGCCCAAAGCAACGGTGGTAGATCAATAAAGATGCATAGATGTTTCCCACTGCATTTGATTCTAATTGTCCATTCGAGCATTCGAGGCATTCGAGCACAAAAATGGCTCAGTCAGATCGAAAAGAGAGCAACAAAGGTAAACCAAAACTTCATGGTACGTTTCACATAATATCATTTATTTTACATGTTTTCTGGGTCATAATTAGATTACACAAACAAAACGATAGCAAACAAACCGAGAAAGAGAGATAGAGAGAAAACTAGGCATTTGGTTTGCCATTGAATTCATCCAGTAGTTAGTGTTAGTCTTTACACGTTTAATTTTAAGTTTTTTTTTCAACATTCACTAGCCCCTCCGTCCGGAGCGGCTCACTTCGTTCGTGCAATCATATCACATTTCTTACGCACAGGTTGTTGTCGAACAATATACTATGTATGTTGTTGGTATTTTTTTTACGGTATTTTTCATGTCGTGGGTCCAATCGTTCATTCAACACCAACATGTTTCTTGGCGGGAGGTGGGGCGGGAGTTTGGAAGTTGCTTCACCTACTAAAGCTAGACTAGAACTGAACGAAAAACCCGGCGTGTTCTGCCCCGGTAACTATTATTCACGAGCAAACGAACAAACAAGCAAACATAAAACAAAAAAACAAAACACAGAAAAAAGACGATAAAACCAAAGCTGTTTGCAAGATATGTTTGAAAGCGTTTCGTCTCACCCGACGAGCCTCACCTGGTAACGAATAACGAATACGGAAAGATTAAATGTTATGTTTTCTAAACATAATAATGAACGGTTCCGGTGCCCGGAACGGCGTTCCGAGTGCTCCGTTCCGCTGGTACGAAACAATGTAGTACGTTTGTGAGCGAGAATGAGTGAGAAATTAAAATCTAGCTGGTAATATAAATTATTGCAAATTCATACGATGCGTTCGTAGGTTCGTTAAACGATAAGTAATTCTCTATACAATTCTAAACATGGGTAGTCCTCTTCCTCTCCTAGCTGTGCACGACGCGCGCGGACGACAGGCTAAACGAAATAGAGCGAGTGTATGGGGTAGCGTGAAAGTTCGCAGGATTTGCTGCGAAAAAAAAAACAAACAAACCAAAACAAACGCAAACTAGCGTTCAAATTATGGTACAAAATGGCGCCAGCGCGTCGTGCCGAGTATACCCGAGAGGAAGCTCCCTTTCCCCCGTCGCTGGGATGGCAACAAGATAAAATCGATCCGAAGGGTAAAACCACGGTGAGCGGAAATTGCATTTCCACCGGAACGAACGGTGCGCCCGCAGTAACGGGCCGCTCATAAGTTGTTCAGCTCCTCCGAGTTGAGCATTTCGAAGTCACTATCCTCGTCCGCGTCGGTCGACTCGTCGTCCTCTTCCGGCACGTCCAGCGGGAGTGGTTCCGGGCGCCGTGGCTGTATCGTGCTGCCGGGCGCGACCCGCTGCTCAAAGCCGACCGATGGCAGAATACTTGGGTGCTGTTGCTGCTGCTGCTGCTGCTGCTGCTGGTGGAGCGTGCCCGCGTCCAGCAGACGCTTGTACACCGTATCGACGAGGACGTTGCTCGCCAAACTGCTGGCGCTCATCATCATCATCGTCGCCAGGTCGGGCTGCTGCTGCTGCGGCTGCTGTCTCGGGCGTCGGCTAACGTCACCGTCCATGTCGTCGTCGTTGAAGCACAGCCCCCGCGACATGTTGTCGTCCGAGTCGGACGAGCTGTTCGCGTTGAAGTGGCTGCTCTTGAACTCGATCGGCTTCTCGCCGGCGTGCTTCGCGTGCGCCGCCCGGCCGGACGCCTTCCGCACGACCGGACCCTCCGGGCAGAACAGCTCGTCGCTGCTGGACCCGCTGAGCTCGGCCGACTCGAACTCGGTACCGGTCGCGACCGGTGCGAGCGTGTTCAGGTAGAGCTCCTCGTCCTCTTCGGCGGTGTTTTGGCTGACGGCGGGCTCGGCGGGGCCGTCACCGTGCCCGTCCGGTGGCGAAGTCGTGTCCGCACCCTGCTCACCCACCTCCTGCAGCAGCACTCGGCTTACCTCGGTCAGCTCCGGTACGAACTCCTCGATCTCCTGCTCGGTGATTGTGTCGCGCAAACCTAGGAGTCGCGATAGGGGAGGGAGGAGTTAGTTGCCAGCAATCAATCATCTGAGTGGAATATTACTTTTAAGAACTTAAATGCTAAAAAGCTTTGCAATTCGTTAAGTGGATTGCATACGCATGTGCATATCGGCCTATAATAGGCCGATTATACCGGGTGCCATTGGTGTTATTTGAGAGCAGTTTTTGACAGTCAGATTCTACCCAAAACTACCCAATGTAATCGGCCTATAAGTAGTGGATGTCGCCACTACGTATAAAATGTACTTAGCAGCCCAGTAATCGACCGTGACAGCAGCTCCTTTGTTTACAAACAACCCAAAGTCGTTTCCCCGACCGAACCGGATGATGCTAGTGTGCAACTGGGACACGAAAGTGGAACGCAACTTACTTGGTGAGGCGCTGAAGCTACCAGCAACACCGAACTGGTAGCGATCCCAGAACACGAGCAGCGCGGCCATCGTCAGCGACAGCCACAGGGGCAGCACGTAGCACGCCAGGTAGAGGCTGGTGAGGACGCCGGCGACCGCACCCACCACCATACCGACCGGGCGCGTCGTCCGCAGGGCCCACACCTGCGCGCAGATGTCGCCCAGCGGGGAAGTTTTGATCGAGGGCCGCTGTTCCGTCACCGGGCGGTCCCACAGGAAGCCGATCGCCACGACGAACAGCACGCTGAACGGGCGGAAGTCGGGCCTGCGGGGAAACGCACACTCGCTAGGTTAGTAGAGGGGATGGGGAACCACCAATGCCAATACCTACCACAGCATATGGAGCACGTAGATGAGCAGCATCGGGCTGACGATGCCACCGGACTTGAACCACCCGACGCCCTGCTGCATCGCGCTGGACACCTTCGCCAGCTTCTCCCGCAACATCCTGCAGGCTGTACGGATGGACCAGACCGCACGACGAAAAGAAACGAACGCAGTAAAGAGCAAACACAACGCAAATTAACTTTCACCGCGCAAAATAAGCTTCACCAAAAAACAAAACAAAACAAAACAAAAAACACAGCGTGTCAGAGCGTGTTGTGGTGCAGTGTGGTAGCGCTCGGGAGCAGCGTCTGGCGATATCTGCGTGCGCGCCCGGCCCATCTCGGCCGATAAAGCCGGAACCGCGGATATGGCAAAGACAAAGGGCAGCTGGGTTGACGCATGTTCGACCCATTCTACGACGCACATGATGCGCCGCGAGAGCGCGCGCGCGCCTGTCTGTGTGCGTACGTGTGTTTACTGTCCTCTCCGAAATGACGGCACGGCGACGGATTTCCTTAGTCACCTCCGGCGGCCCGTTTTGCGAACCGCGGCAGAAACGCGCAAAAATCTCGATGTTATAAATAACTAACCGCTCCGCGCCGCCCACCGGACCCGCTCCGCTTGACCCATTTTTGTTTGGTGGTGTTTTTTTTTTGTTGTTGCCTTTTTGTTGTGTGTTTTGCCTTGCCTGTTGGCCGCCTAGTACCGCGGGCGGGATGGTCGAGCGCACCAGCACCAGCGGTCCTTCCCTGCGGTTGTTCGGGTTCGGTTGGGGTTCCTCGCTTTTCCGGCTCCGGCAGGCGGCTAAAACGACACCACAGCGGTCAAAGCGGGAGAAACGTTACAAGTACACGATTCACAGCTGGCGCGCCTTCCCCGTCCATCCGGTGTGTCCACAACTGGCCGCTCCGGGCAGTCTTTTGCAAGCTGTCCCCCAACACAAACACACGCACGCACGCAGAACGCAAAAGAGAACGTAATGGGGCCCAAAGGTCCCTCCCCCTCTATCCCTTTGTGAGCGTTAGACATGCCTTTCTAATTCGCACCATATTTAACCTCCGACCGTGGCGCACAAGTTGGCCTAAACGCAGTACATTCGCTTCCATACGTCTGCAGACGAACGCACATACACACTCACACACAACAGTCACCCAAACCACCCCCAGCAGCTGCCAGCTAACAGCAACAACAACCCCCTCCCTAGGCCCCGATGGCATTGGCCTTGATTCAGGCAAGGCACAACGTAATTTCTTGTTTACCAACTTCACCTTATCAGTTCACGCGTTCAAAAGAGGGTTAGAAGGGAGCGTCGGGGGAGGGGGCCCGCCTGATTGAGTAACTCAGCCCGCTCTTCCCAGCCCCACCTCCCCCCTCCTGGATGCGCGGAAATCGCGGAAAATGTCACCGTATATTTTCATAACAAAGAACGGGAAGCCACAGGAAGTGGCCACACGGAGCGAATATTTACCTTCACGGTCGTGTGGTCGCTCGTTTTTCGCACGGTTGGATGTGCGTTGATCGTCGTGTTCGGCAGCAAAATGGCGCAGGCGGAACGCGCCTTGTTCGTCCGGCTGGTGGGCGGCGGGACAAAAGCGTACCGCTGGCGCCCGCTGTTTCCTTTATGCGATGTCGCTGGTCGCACTTGCACTTTTCCGAGAACTGTACGCGAGTCTGGGCCGCCCGTTTGGTCTCGTCCCTTTGCGCGATTTTTCCTCCTCCTCGGCGGAGGCCGTTGTGTTTGCGCTCGTGTGTTTGTGTGGTGAGCCAACTGAAGCAGCTGACAGGTTGACGTCTTGCGCGTGACAGATTGGACGGAATGGTCAAGCTGTATATAGGATACGGTGAGGATATGCGATATGGGTGGTGGCGGATATTCGATCTGCACTCCGGTACCAAGATCCCGGCGAAGAACTGGCGACGGGAAGTCTTGCTGCTGGGGTTGGGTTAGTTTCGTTAGTTGGAGAATTATTTCATTTCTCTCCTACACCGTTTCGACACCGGCAGGAAACTGAGACGTCGATGACGCGAAGGTTTTGCATGCTAATCTCGCACATGTATTTCAGTTCCATTTTAGTTCGAAGTTTAAAGAATCCTTACAAATCTATGATCCATCTCAAGCATTTGCCTAGAGCTTAATATTGTCTTAAGCGAATTGAACTTGACAACCCCCAGATATGTAAGGCTACAAGATCCGGATAAAGATCTTTGATATATATAAGGGGTATGCAGATTTTAGGATATTATGAAGCGAGGGTAAACACTAGGTTCCCAGGTCCTCATTAGCCAGATGAGTGTCGTTAAGAAAGAGGATCGCAAATAAGAAGAAACAAAACATGATCGACTGACTTATCATGGGGGTGTCGAGTGGGGCTCGAGACCTACGAGACCGTCACACTAACTTCTAGAAACATAGCCTAGATCCAAACAGTCAATCATGTACAGTGGCACGGGGAACCGAAAACGAAGACGAAGACCAAAAAAACACACACACACAACCGTTTTCACGTGTCCTCAAGTAGAAATGTTGCGTCTCAAAAGCAAACGCAAGCACATTTTATTTTCCCATCCATGCGCTGCTCCCCCGCGGCTGTTTCGCTTTTTCGTGTTTTGTTTTGTCATTTGTGTTTCCGTGTTTGCTTCTCCCCTGGCCCGATCCTCGATCCCTACGGCTGGATGTGTGCATAATACAAATGTAAGTCTTTGGTTTTATCAATCCTACTGCACTACTGCACGTCTGTGATCTTTTCCGCTTCTTTGATTGAGGATGCCTCTCCAGCAAGTTCATTCCAATGACTCTTCCGTTGCTGCGGCTGCAGCAGCTGCTGCTGTTGCCGTCTGATCCAAACGTTGGAGAGCCGATGGTTCGTTATTACTAGGGTATTATGTTTGAATCTCTATAATCCTAAAAGTTCAGTTCAGCGATATAGGAACGCACTGTATATGTGTGTATGTATGCGTGTGTTTGAGTGTCTTTATGTTTCCATTTTGCGTTTTTTTTTCTCGTTTGTTTGTTTGTTTGTTTTGTTTGTTCTGGTTGTTCTCTTATCAATAGGTTGCGGAGCTGTTCACTAGCGAGCATTCCGAGATTATGAGTCTTATATATATGTATAATATTTAAACTGCTTCATTTTGCAAGCACTTGGTTGGGTTTGTATATGTGTAATTTCTTCCTCTACGTTAACCGGTCGGTATCAATTGCAGGGGTGGTTATCGCCTCTCGCTGTGCGCCTCGCTACAACTATTTTCTTTTAGAGTTATTTTCTACTAAACAGGCCCACAAGGCGCTCGTCCCACCTTGCTGATGTTTGTCTACGTCGAAAGGCGATTAAAGGCCTGCAACAGGGGGATAGTGATACTAAATTAATTAGCTAACTAAAGGTAAAACGAATTTATTAACAGAAGTGCAGACAAAGAGAGAGAGAGAGAGAGAGAGAGAGAGAGAGAGAGAGAGAGAGAGAGAGAGAGAGTCATAGAGAGAAAGAGAGGGTAAGTAAAAGAGGGTGGCGGCGTACCTGCTCTGTTCCGGCTGCCTGTTGTCCCATAGGCCTCCTGCTGGCATTCGAGACTTTAAGTTCTTCCAGGTGGCCGCAGGCTACCAAGGGCAACAAGCACTGAACTAGGGTTTGCAGAACCACAACAACCCAAACCTCGGTACGAGAATGAGCATCCCAATCGTATCCCATGCCAAGGGCCTCACCAGGGATGGGAGGAAAACAGCTATAAGCAATGGCTACAATTCAAGTCAAAATCGCTGCAAAACGCACGCAGCAGCAGGATTTGAAAGACTTTTCCCCTATCTATTGTTTTGTACGACCTCCGAAGATTAAACCTAGCGTTTCGGGGGAGGACGAGATTGGGTAGAAGGGAGGAGGGAGGTCTATTAAGCAGGAAGAACCACGCGCGTTACGCTCCTTCTGCTAAAACGACACGGAATACAAATAAACGAAAACCTAACCAAAACCTAATGAGTATAAAGCGTGGGCGTATCGGAGTTGGTGCTAACTGGTGGCAGTGCAGCCAGTTTGCAGTAAAAACGTCGCTCCGGCCAAGACATCCGACATGTGCCGCTCCCGAGTGTCTTCTAATATCGACTATTGGCGCACCTTCTCTATGTCGCACTAGCGGTTCCCCTTCATTCTCTGGCTCAATAAATACGAACGTAATAAAAACGGATATGTGTCGGAAGGTGTATGTGTGGTTTTGTGTTGTGTTTTTATACAAAGAGGAGAAAATCTTACTAACACAATATAGACTTTCATCCTTTAACGATAGATGCACCGTACCGGAAAGGAGTATATGTACACGCATGTGCCATAATAAAGAAATTACTGGGGCAGCTTCTTACAAAAAAAAAAGAAACGAAGAAAACCAACAGGGCGAATTACGAGAACAGAACCCTGCCTAACTGCAGCGCCAAACGAGCCGTTCGTTATCAACGATTCGTGTGGTTTGGGCTGCATGAAAACTTGCCGGCAGTACTGTAACAAGTCCTGAGTATGTCTGAGTGTGCAATGAGTGTGTTACTGGTGAGAGCTAGAGAGAAAAGGAGGGTGAGAGAGTGAATGTTGGAGATGTGATTCTGTTACCCGGTGCTTACACGCGGCACGTGTTACTCAATTCCGGACATTTTGATATTCTACTATTTTCTATGTTTCTTGTAATGATGGCGCTAAATGGCGACTTTGTGTCAACAATAGTTAGAAGAAGGAACAAAGAAAGCTCAATTCTTCTAGGTAATAATCTCAAAGTGTTGTCTAAAATAATAAGATGAGTAGGGAAAACAATCGTAAAACACGTGCAAGAAAAGCGTTCGAGTATCAAGTGTCCTGTAAATTGAATGACACCTCCCGGATAAGGGGAAAAGTAACACACACCACTCCCTGAATCTGAAGATAGTTCACAATCGATTATTTCGTGCAAATGATCCTGTTGCTAAACAAAAGAACGCTTCCCCCTGTATTCGGGGGGAAAAAACATCCGTAGATTCTACGATCGAAAAGTCGTAAAAGCTCCCTTTTGGAAAGCATACCTCAAGGACCCTGCTCTAGCACTTTTTAATTTCTTTTATCATTACGTTATGGTTGAGGAAAAAAAACGGACATAAAAAGTTGATATTGAGTTGCTGGCTCAGGCGAAGCGAAAGAAGCTTTAGTCGATTGGGTGAAGAAAGTGACCGTGAGGTTGAATTTTGGTTGTAATATTGTACAATAAAAAACATATTATATATATACGTTATCGAACACCGTAGGATGATGAACTAAACTCCTCAAGCATTTCCATTGCCTGCTCATCAGGGTTTCAAATTCATCGTGAATATATCGCGAATCCTCTGATGTGAGGATTGTTTTGTAAGCTATAATCGGGGGAAAAAACAAAAATTGCACTTTCTCTCGGCCACTAAATTGGGCCCTTTCACGATCGAACCCCACAGCATGAATTGAGTTTGAGTTTAATATCAAATCTTTACAATTACGCGTCCAGGTTTGTGAGTATTTGAAGCTACAAAGATGTGAAATTAGGTGACGGAAACAAGCAACCATCGCGTTCGCCGCTCTCTGTTCCGCTCTGTTTCCAGTAAAGGGGTTGGTCCTTTTTCGCACCCGGGTGCGTTCGTGTGCATGTGTGCTGAGTATGTATGTTTGGAAGATCCAAGATGCAAGAACTATCCTCTATCGCAATTGATACCGTGACCACAGGCCTATCTGTGTGGTTGTGTATGAGTGCGTGTGTGTGTGTGTGTGACCGTGTCACCGTGTGAGCATAGTGGTAAAGAGTAGACGATCAATGCAATGCATTAGGCAACCTCCCCGTCCACCTCCCTCCCTCCCTCTCTGTCCCCTTCCCCCATTAGCTCCCCTTAATACTATTGCTTTTGTCCTATTGCTTTGGTGTTACCGTTGCAGCGTGCGGTCGGCCGCTGTCCCACCACCTGCCGCCCGTCGTGCATCTCGTAGTCCTGCTGCTCCACCACCTCCACCTCGTCCACGTCCTCTTCGTCCCCGTCCGCCGCGGCAGCGCCGAGATGCACGTCCTCCTCGCCCGCCATCATGCCCAGCTCCTGCGGGTCGAAGGCGGGCGGCTGCTTGAGCAGCTCGAGCTTCTCGTGGGGCGTGCGCTTCTTCCGGAACTCGTACACGAGCGGAAAGATGTGCTCGATGGCCGCCTGCACGAACGCCACGCTGGCAGCTGCGGAAGCGGGTGGGAGAGAGCCGAGTATTAGTATCGAGAAAGGGAACGTTTCCTCCTCGTCACCGCTTACCGGTGACGGTGATGCTTCCGGTGGAGAATATCTTCAGCGTGGCACGCGGCGAATGCAGCTTGTACGTCACGCCGGGATGCAGCTCCGGCTCGTAGCTGGCGTCCTTCTTGTACTTCTCGGAGAAGTTGACAATCTTAATGCCCCACGGCATCGCGCACGTGCCGAGCACGTTCACGATGCGGAAGTTGCGCAGCCGAACGTTGAAGCCGAGCTTCTGCAGGCAGCGCGAGTAACGCCGAGCCGCCACCTTCGCCTGGGAATGCAATGCGGAGCAGCAAAAACAAGCGAAAAAAAATAATTAGGAAGCGGGTTTTCGCAGTCGATTTCTATCGGTCGTTTCACTGATGAATTAGACACTTCACTGGACAACTGGTTACGCAGGTAGCCAACGCTTCCTTTCTTTTATCTCGATACTCTAAAGTTCTAGACTTCCTATTCCAAACTTGGTTGAATTTTGAATGTGGCTAACTTTGAAATGCATATTTCTATTACATTAAAACTTTGGAGAGAAACATAGAATAAAGATTCTTGAATACACCTTTGCTTGGCATAGCTTCCTGGCTTTCTGACACTTTTTTGCTATTCTCCGCCAAAAAAGAAATTGCAGTTTTTGCTTTCTATGTTTTTTAGCTCTTTACATTATTTCCTATTGATTTACACATATTATTTCCTACAAGAAGGCTATTGAGTTATAAAACTTATAAAAACTTTTATAAGCATCTGTCGAATAAACAAATCTGTATGTATTTCTCATTGATTACATGAAAAATATCATAAACTCAGATTTCGATCCTCTGTTCCCCTTAGAAAGATTTATCGGATAGTCTATGTTTTCACGTGAAAGTTTTTTGTAAAACAAATGGTCGGTTTTTGAAGATATTCGCATTCAAAGCCGAGTATCGGTATATCATTTGAGTTTCGGGGACTAAAAACCGCTTTCTGGCGCAAAAACGCTAGGTATTGCAACATGCTTGAATCATTCTCGTGAAGGAATTTAATCACTGCCGCTAGAGATGGATCGCATTCAGGAGTTATCACTTTTCTAACCCGACAGGAGTGGATTACACACTCACACTCGTAATTTAAGGTACTATTTTTACGCATTTACGCGTGCATATTAAGCCGCGAAAACAAAAGGCCCCACGAAAAGGGACACTGCAGTCAATGTGCGCTCTCACCTGATCCTCCGAGGTGGCACCGGTGCAGGTGATCTTGCCCGACGACCAGATCGAGGCGGTCGTGTACGGGCGCCGCAGCTTCATCGTGACCATGCCGTTCTCCCGCCGGAACTCGACGTTGTCCCCGTTCAGCGCGATGTCGTGCAGGTTGAGATGACAGCGCACGCTGAACGAGCAGACGACGTTGTTGATCACGATATCGATTTCCGGCTCCGGCTCCGGTTCCGGCTCCTGCTGTTGCTCCTGTGGCTGCTCCTGCTGCGGCTCGCTTCCGTCGTCTGGCGCTTCCGCTGGCGAACCCGCCTCCATCGCCGTGTCGCTGTTTGTCATGGAAACGTCGGTCGACTCCGGGCCGATCTGGTGCTGCTGGTGGTTGTGGTTGATAGTGGTCGAGGCATGGTTGGTGGTGGCGGTGGGTTGATGCGATGGCTGCTGCTGCTGCTGCTGCTGCTGATGTTGCTGGTGCGGGTCCGTCTCGAGTGTGTCCCACACGCACTCGGTGCTGCGTGGGTGGGGCAGTGGACTGAAGATTTCATCCAGCGCGCTCGCATCGTCCCCGCAGCCGTTGAACGCGTCCCGATCCGTCCGGTACTGCTCGGTCCGGTGGTGGTGGTTGGTGCCGCCCGCCGACAGGACGACGAACGGCGATCCGGAGGATGTGTTGTGACCGCGCTGCAGCAGGCCGGAGGCTGTTGTGGTGGTGGTGGCGTTGGCGACGCCGGTGCCGGCGGTGGCAGTGTGATGATCAGTCTGTAGCGGATGGTGCGCCGGTAAGAGGTGATGGATGAGTGCCGTCGTGCCGGTGCTGCCATTGCCGGCCGGCCCGACGTTGCCGGTTCCGTCGGGCGCACCGCCGCCGGGGCCGCCGGTAAGGCTGTTCATGAACGTTTTCTGCTGTAGCAACGTCGCAGCCATACCCTGGGAGGTGCTATGCATCAAGTAGCAACGAACGGACACGCTTTCCTGCTGCTAAACGCTTCCTGCCGGGCACGCTCCGTGAGGTACGATTGTCTCCAAAATACCTCTGTATTGCACTGTCCTCTCTTCTGTCGCTGTTCACAGTGGTGCTCCTTAGTACGAGTACGAGCTTATACACTCTTTTAATTTAAACTAAACCGGAAGGCCACTCTAAGGCGGTGATAAGTGATTGCTCTAAAAGAAATGAACAAATTACACAATTAACTTCACTATAAAAAACAACTTTTATAATACTGTGGCGCATTCAACACAAATCTCTCGGGGATCCTGTACCAAGAAGCCTATTATTTACGACTCTACGGTTCTGAATCTCTGTCTGCCGATACAAAGCAATTGAAATTTGTTTCTAAAATAAGTCCGTACCAGTATTTGGTAACTTGTAACAAAGAAATAATCTACAACACTGGCTTCCAGGATGGATGCAAGGAAGCATCGTGCAAATTCCACCCCCGGAAGCATAATGTATCGCTCCGGTACAAGCGTTCGGAACTTTGCGAGCATCGCAGCAGGCCTGGAAGCAGTGCGTAAGATGAGCTTCCTCCGGCGTATAATCGCGTTTCGCATCCCAGCTGATAGATTGTAATCGATGATTACGTAAATTGCGGACACACACACAGACGGACAAAGCACACAATAAATGTAACTGAACACAACGATCGGTTTTCCAACGGATGCTGAGGTTCGTCCACCTCCCACGGCATCCTTTCGAGCAAGTCGGGATCAAGCTGTTCGAAGGATGGTTGTACAGGAACCTTCCCTAGCATCCCCGGGCTACAAGAGAAACAATGCATTGGGCATCACATAAAACAAACAAGCGCGCGCCTTTAAAGGCACAGATAGCAGCAACGCTCCATTGCAGGAGGTCCATTATCAACGCTAAAATTCGTGGTTAACCTTTGACCGATTGGGCGGCGTGGGGGGAATCAACTGAAACTGAAACCGGCGATCGACGACGGCGTGAGCTCATCGGTGAGGCGGTGATTCACACCGCTCCAGTGCAAACATTGCTCCACAAAGGAATTTCCTACCGGGTCAGGCTCTCCCACCGGCAGGGACCGGGTACGATGCCGTTCCCCGCTGCCACTGATAGCAGTGGCGGTTGTTGAGATTTCGCTTCGCTTACCACGAACGGACCAGGACACCCGCGCGGGCACACCACCCGGACGGACCACGGGCGTCCCAAGCGCCCGGAACCGTTCTGCCTGCTTTCGACTCGTAGGAAAAGCCAAAAATGTGCGTGCTAGTGGTATGCGGCTGAACTGAGCGCGTGCTGGTGGGTTGAGGAAGTGGAAAACGGTGGCGGGGAGTGGAGGGTGGTGGAAAGGGAAGCGCTTTGTACTTACTATGTGCTATGTGCGCGGGGGGTCCGTACGCATTTCCGTTTGGCGTTTATGTACGTACGCGAGTCTGTGTGACTCTGTGTGCGCGCGCGCGCGTGTGTGTGCGTACGGGTACGCGCTCAACGAGTATGATGATACACTTAACCAGGTTAACAGGCACTGCTACTTCCCGTCGATTCGCAATCCGCACCCCGCGCGCGCGTGTGTGTCTTTCCGGTCACGATGGTCCCGCGGGCAGATTCCGTTCGCTGCACGGAGCACCGACACTGCTCCTCCGTCCCTGCCTTCCACCCACCCCCTCGCCCTGCGGTCCCCACCACTCGTGTTGTCCTGCGTCCCGTCCGCTGGGGCGCTGAGCTCCAAGCTCGCGGGCGTCAGTTCCGCATGCCCAGCTGCCTGCCCGACGGGCCCGACCACAGGCCGAGGGGGTTTTGCTGCCCGCACTGCTGGCGCCGCTGCGCTGCCGTGCTTTCACGCGCGATGCCCAGCCAGCGAGGAAGTTCGTCCGAAGTTACACGACGGTCCGGACGGGCGGATACATCCGGTCGCACCGAGGAGGCCACGGGGAATGCTGTGTGCGTGTGTGAGAGGGAGGGCGGGACGGTGCGGCCGTGACAGTCAGGGTACGGTCGCGTGCAGACGGGACCATTGACTCGAACAAAAACGGAATAATTGCTGCGCTAGAACGACGACGACGCTCACAACTCAGCCATTTTCGTTAATGAGAAATAAGACAATGAGAGGTGCAGGGAAAGGGGGTCTCGGTGGATGAAGTGGAGAGGGGATTAGACAGCCGTGACAGGGCCAAGGTGAGCTCACAAACAAGGTGAATTGCTTCGAGCGCGATATGACATTTCACTTTTTGACGTAACGGTACCGGCTGCTGGCTGATTTGCTCGATATTTGCCCTATCGCAGCTCCCGGTCCGCAGTTCACATGCTTTCAAAGAACAACGCTCAAATCGTTGAACAATTCTCAAAAGTACTGGCTCTTCGAAATACTCCAGAAAATGACCAGATACACCTTGGCCAATGCGGCAACCTTGGTGCTCGGTTGTGAAGCTTTTGACAGCTGGAACGTCGTACAAAATTTCGAACCGATGAAGCGCCATTCGTTTTGCCAGTTGGAAGATAATGGGAAATATGCTCTACACAAGACGAACGTTTAGAAAGGGTTTACTAGCGCGTTACGGGCCCATTGGAACTCTGAGGTATCTGAGATATATTTTACTCACGTTTGACGCGATTTCTGGTCGCTTACTACAAGCTGATATGTAGTTCACCCCCTAAGATAGTTTAGATGAGTATTGGGCACGTTAACGTCCCTTTGAATACCTAGCATATTATGAAAATTTGTCAGAAGAAACGCAGGCGTTGCAGTTGCCAAATTTCGACGCGTAGCATGGTTACATGCTCATGAAATCATTGACCTCGAGCTCGCAGAAGTACTAAATAGCAAATCTGATGCCGGAGTCTATCTGTAGATAGGATTCGTCACTTTACCTTACAATCTGTAGAATAAGATCCTGCGTGTAGTCGCATCTCGAACGCAGTCTCAGCAAATACATGTTCTTAAAAACAAGCTTTTACAATATGGTACAGCAACGTTGCAGAAACATACGCTGGTGTTCAACATGTTCAGTAACAAACTACATACGAAATGCTTTTATTATTACCACACCCCATCCAACCGCGCGACTATATCAACCATTTCACGATGTAATAGTTCCGTTTGCCCACGCGCAGCAGCGAGATCTTGTTCGATAGAATGTGTACCGACGGTGAGAGCACCTCGGCCGGATTTTTCGCCTTCCTCAGGTTGATGCTGAACCCACCCGCCCGGATGATGCGTTCCGCGTCCGCCAGGCTCGGGAAGCAGCGTGCGCGTAGCGCGACGTCCACCACGGTCATGCCCGGTTCCGGCAGCACCTCGCACAGTGGCGCCCCGCCGAAGCTCTGCGCTATGTCCTTCACCTCCAGCTGCTGGAGCGCGGACAGATCGCCGCTGTACAGCGCCTGGCTGATGGCCATCGCCTGCTGCAGGCCCTCCTGCCCGTGGACGAGCCGCGTCAGCTCGGCGGCGAGCAGCTTCTGGGCCTCCCACAGTTCCGGCGTCCGACGGTGCCGCGCCATCGTCTGCTCGATCGACTGCACCGGCAGGAAGGTGAGCAGCCGCAGCAGCTTCTCCACCTCCGCGTCCGGCGTGCGCACGAAGAACTGGTACATGGCGTACGGCGAGGTCCGGCCGGCCGCCAGCCACACGGCGTTCCCGGCCGACTTGCCGAACTTGTCGCCCTCCTCGTTCGTGATGAGCGGCAGCGTCAGCCCGAACACGTCCTTCGCCTCCGTGCGGCTGATCAGCTCCTGGCCGGACATGATGTTGCCCATCTGGTCGGAGCCGCCGAGCTGGAAGCGGCAGTTGTGCTGGCGCAGCAGATGCAGCCAGTCGTACGCCTGGAACAGCTGGTAGGAGAACTCGGTGAAGCTCATGCCGGACTCGCTCGTTAGTCGACTCTGGACGGAGGTGCGGGACAGCATCGCGCCCATCCGGAAGTGCCGACCCACGTTCGCCATGAAGTCGACGAAGCTGTACCGGCGGTACCAGTCGGCGTTGTTCACGACCAGCACCGGCTTCAGCGTGCCCGGCCCGTCCCAGAACAGGCGCTGGTGGTTGTCGAAGATCGTCTCGATCTGCCGCCTGATGCAGTCGACGTTCTGCTGCACCGTGGCCGTCTCCAGCTGCTGGCGCTCCGTCTTCCGCCCGGACGGATCCCCGATCAGGCCGGTCGCGCCGCCGACCAGCGCGATCGGCTGGTGGCCGGCACGCTGCGTGTGCAGCAGCCCGACCAGCACGAGCAGGTTGCCCACGTGCAGACTGTCCGCGGTCGGATCGAACCCCGCGTAAACGGTCTGGGCGGTCGCGCCCAGCATCGTGCCGGCCTTATCTCTGTGTGGAAGAGAGGGAACGATTAGTGTCGTCGATTAGTACGCTGGCCACGCTTACGCACATCGTCTCCGCCGGGAACACGTCCTGGATGAAGCCACGCTCTTTCAATCGCAATATGTTCCCGTCCGAGTGGCATCTTGCCGGGCATTGCCGGAGCGCTTGCAGCGACGCCTTCCGCCCGTATGCTCGAACGCCGGCGAACATGGAGATGCGTTTACTTTCGACTCCAGAATCGGGTTTCCAACAACCCTTACGAAATCCTTGCAGCAGAATATCACACCGGCATTTGGAGATTTGACGTAACCGGTCGACGATTTGTTTGTTTATATTCTGTTCGGTAGTCCGTTCCGCAATCGGAGCTTTCGGCGGAAGCTTTATGCCAGTTGTGCTTTCGGTTTTGTGTGTGTGTGTGCGTGCGTGGAGCTAAAATTACATTCAGTTCACACGACACACAGGATGCATTTGTTCGACAATTGAATTCGCAAACAGCAGTATACTCTTCAAATTTAATAATAGCTTTATTTATTCTGCTATATTATTCTTCTGTGTGCCAAATACCATCAAACATGCACTTTTGGCGGCATTTTCTTCCTGTTAATTTACACACACGCTGTTATGAGTTGGAGTTGCTAATATTTATCCATAACATAGGTGTTTCACGCCCTTCCATGAAGTAATTTCAACACTAGTCGAACAGTTCCACACAAATACCGCGGAAAACAACGTTCATTTCGAACCTCCGCACACCTGTCAAAGCTGTCAAACGCCCTCGAAGCAAAAAGGTAAACAAACGCCGGAATTCGTGACCTAGTGCGTTGGTACGTGCGATTAAAAACCGCGAAAAGAATAATATTTTCGTGCTGTAGTGAACTTTTCCCACCAACTGCACCGAACCGGAACGAATACACGCACGAACAACACGGAGAAACACGCTGCGATTCGCCAACCGTGCCGTATAAACGGTGCCGTCCACTTCGCCGTAACGTCATCGGCGGTGTCTGCGTTCTTCGGTTCTGCGAAACAATTGGAACGCCTTTGTCAAACCCTCTCTCTCTCTGGGAACATTGTTTATTATACTGGTTTAAAATTGTGCCTTCTGCCCGCGAAAACGATCGCTGTATCGCCCGCACTGTTGTGATTCCGTACCGCTGTGTCCCGTCTGCCCCGCCCGTCCCGGCACCGACAGCCCTGCCCGCCACCCGGAAAACACACGGTGCGTAGGGCATTAATCAGATTTAAATCGGGTCGTATTAGTCATACCAGCCGTGTCGCCCAGCAGCAGCTTCATTGATTTTGCGTGTGTATCGGTCCGCAGCGACGGGAACATCCTCCGCGGCAGAAAGGGCAGCAGCGCGTTAGCGGTGTTAGCGCACGGGATACGTTTCCGGCCAGCAGCGACGGTGGACGCGAACTGGCACCGTGATGGCGTCCGGCTCAACCCTGCAGAAGGCGATCGACATCGTGACGAAGGCCACGGAGGAGGACCGGAACAAAAACTACGAGGAAGCGCTACGCCTGTACGAGCACGGCGTGGAATACTTTCTGCATGCGATCAAGTGTGCGTGAGCGGTGCTTTTGTTTGGTGCTGTGGGGCGCTTGCAAACAACCACCTTATTCTCTGCATTTCTCTCTCTCTCTCTCTGTCTCTCGCCTTCCATCTCCCCGGGCACAGATGAAGCACAGGGCGACAAGGCAAAGGACTCGATCCGGGCGAAGTGCTTCCAGTATCTGGACCGGGCGGAGAAGCTGAAGGCGTACCTAAAGAAGGGCAAAAAGAAACCGGTCAAGGATGGGGACGGTGCCTCCAAGGACGATAAGGCGAAGGGCAACGACAGCTCCGACTCGGACTCGGACGATCCGGAGAAGAAGAAGCTGCAGGCGAAGCTCGAGGGGGCGATCGTCGTCGAGAAGCCGCACGTCAAGTGGTCGGACGTGGCCGGGCTCGAGGGCGCGAAGACGGCCCTGAAGGAGGCAGTCATCCTGCCGATCAAGTTCCCGCACCTCTTCACCGGCAAGCGCATGCCGTGGAAGGGCATCCTGCTGTTCGGGGTAGGTATTTCGCACCCCATTTTTCGTTTTCAAAATGCTCTACAATTCTATCCCTGATGTAAATGACCCCCCACGTTCCATTTTTACACTCACACTCGTTCCAGCCGCCCGGCACCGGCAAATCGTACTTAGCGAAAGCGGTCGCAACCGAGGCGAACAACTCGACCTTCTTCTCCGTGTCGAGCTCGGACCTCGTCTCGAAGTGGCTCGGCGAGTCGGAGAAGCTGGTGAAGAACCTGTTCGAGCTGGCCCGGTCCCACAAACCGTCGATCGTGTTCATCGACGAGGTCGACTCGCTCTGCTCGGCCCGGTCGGACAACGAGAGCGAGAGCGCGCGCCGCATCAAGACCGAGTTCCTGGTGCAGATGCAGGGCGTCGGCAGCGACAACGACGGCGTGCTGGTGCTCGGCGCCACCAACACCCCGTGGATCCTCGATTCGGCCATCCGGCGGCGGTTCGAGAAGCGCATCTACATCCCGCTGCCGGACGAGCACGCCCGGCTGGTGATGTTCAAGATCCACCTCGGCAACACGGCCCACACGCTGACGGAGGCGAACCTGCGCGAGCTGGCCGGCAAGACGGACGGGTTCTCCGGCTCGGACATCTCGATCGTGGTGCGGGACGCACTGATGCAGCCCGTCCGGAAGGTGCAGACGGCGACACACTTCAAGCGCGTCAGCGGCCCGTCCCCGGTCGACAAGCAGACGATCTGCGACGATCTGCTCGTGCCGTGCAGTCCCGGCGATGCCGGCGCGATCGAGATGACGTGGGTGGATCTGCCCGGCGACAAGCTGTTCGAGCCGCCGGTCACGATGGTAAGTTGAGCGGCGTTTGAAAGACGCTGGATGCGAACGAACCGACCGTTGATCCGTTTTTTCTGTTTTGCCTCGTTTTTTTGTTTCGCACAGAACGATATGCTGAAATCTCTCGCCAGCACGAAGCCGACCGTCAACGAGGACGACATGAAGAAGCTGGACAAATTTACGGAGGACTTCGGACAGGAGGGTTAGGGCTGTTCGGCCGCCTTTATGGAAGATGCTCTGATGATGAGAACGATGATGGGGAAAGGGCGAACGATACAAAAGATACAGCAGGGATTCCGAGGAAAAGGAGCAGGTATAGGTAGGAGTATGTGAGTGTGTGCGTGTGTGTGTGTTTGCGAGAAGGATAAAAGCAGCTGCGAAAGTAGTGTGTGAGACAAAGAGAGAGAGCGCGTGATATGTGTATTTCAAAACAGTTCAATACCGTTTATCCGGGTAGCTTTCTATCCACATTTTGTCGTGATCCTGGCCCGTGGTGGTGTTTACTCTAGCCCGCAACAGGAAGCAGCAGACATGTTGTGTTGAAACATATACTTGTAAATGTACTGAGCTTCAATACATTGCTTAATTCGTAAATTGTTTTGACCTGACGTACTGCACTAGTAGATAGAGAGAAAGGGCGAGGTTTGCTTTTTATCCGACGCACTCGGATACGGCGTTTGAAAAGAAATTACATGGCCATCCTTTATGGTTAGCCCGGTTATATACCCGGGAGCGTTGTTACGGAGGAAGCCTAAGGGCGATTGGGAGAGGAAGGAAGGTCCTGGCCACAGTCCACGTTCCACCCGACGGATATTGCCGCGAACTGGATTATACGGGTTCGATTCTCGTAAAGAATCGCATCACACTGCACCGCGGCTAGCATTTGAAGTGCTGCAATGTTGAAGGAAAGAAGTGCACGAGGAAGGTTCAGAAAATACACAGCTATACTGTACACATACACCGTTTCCCAGGAGACAACATTAACATGACAAACGGAGCATCATTAGAGCAGAACTCTCTCCCAACCGGCTCGTCCCAGCCGGCTAGTCCGGCTTGACGGGCTAGCCGCGCTCTGGGTTAGTCCGGTGTCCATGCTTTCGTTAGGCCGCTCCGTTTCTGGTGGAGTCTCACACGACGAGGATACATCAAACAGGCAGGCCTCTCACACTCTGCCGGGTGAACGAACGGAGCAAAGCAGCAAGGAAAACACACCTCCCCCAGCAAGCAGAGGAGGGCAGCTTTGCGTTGTCAGCGTAATTGTCCTACCATAGCGCGTACACACCTTATATATATATATGTACGAGAACCATGAATGTATATCATCAGTTCAATAATGCCTTGGCAGTAGCGATACTGGCGTGAAATAAATCTGTTATTTTCTGTTAACATAAAGGACTGGCTTCCCCAAGCAGCAACGGCGGAAACCGGTCACCCGAACAGTCTCCCCCGCTGAACTGAGTCACCCGAACAGCTGAATTGAGTTGTTGGTGGGAGTCCTTTTGCTTCTGTGTTGTTCATTTTATTTTTGCAGTTTTACATGTCATTTGTTGGGTTTCTTTTGTTTTGAATTTTGGGCGTTACAGAACAGCAAGATACAGGTGTGTTTTCTTAAAAGGCCCTTTCTAGACTCATTTATACTTTTTTCTCTCGTTCATTCTTCTATTGAATGTGTGTGTGTTTTTTTTATCTGTTGTTCTGCTACTAAACTCCGCACCTCTTTATTCACGTTTTGATTTACGCAATTCTTCGGGTTGCCCGGGTTCTTTCGTTTCTCCTTCTATTCGTTATTAGTTTTTTTCTTTCTCACTTGCGTTTCCATCACGCAGCTTTTTCAGTTAAGTACGTGTGTGTGTGTTTCACCAAACAAAAACGAATTGCAACTTGTTCTTTGTTTGTTTCGCTTTATTCGCTACCCAATACTATACCCAATTCTATATTTTTGCTCAGTGTACAATGTTGTGTAAATGTCTGCTTCTGTTTCTTTTGTTTCTTGCTGTTTGTTCGTTTTGCTGCTGTTGTCTTTGTCGTGAATTAATTGTTCAGTTTGTGTTGAGTTTTCTGCTATTGTAACCGCATTTTTCTTTCTTTTCTCTCCCCCTCTCTCTCTCTCTCTTTCTCCGCGATGTATCCACGCCCGCACAGCCCGCCGTACACTCTACTATTTCACTACCGTCGCCATGATGCAGCAACATCATCAAAGTGTTTTTTTTGTGTTCTATTTCTGATTGATTTTGTTGTTTGTTCAAGTATATTATTCTTTCTTTCAGTTAACATACTCGTCTCTAGTTAGATATTTGGGCAAATCGGTAAACTCGATCCGTGACGATCCAGGGCGCGCACGCCGCGGCCGATGTTCACTAGTGAAATGAGTGACATTGAGTGAAACTTATCTCCAAGACCGTACGCGCCAGGATCGTCGGCTCGAGTTTGCCGATTTGGGCAATTGCTGTGTGCCCCTATCCGCTACTGGCCAATTGGTATTGGTTTGAAATCCAAATCCTACGTTTTACATGCACGCTTGTTTCGTGTTTGTTTCCCCACGTCTTTGCTCATTCTAGTACGTTCATGCGATGTTCCGCCTCCCCACCAAGGTGTCTACGAGAGCGTTCTGCACAGGTTTAGTTATTGCTATTCGCGCTAGTTTTCTTATCCTTTTTTTCGCTTAGCTAATGAAGATATACAGGATACGCGTGTTAATGGGATGGGAGGAAAAACATACGGAGAGAGAAGCAGGAACAGGGAAACCCGGAACAAACACTTCTCCAATTCGTAGCGAATCGTCCACACGCTCAGTCGAAGCTTTGCTTCGTACCGTCGTTTCTTCCCTGTTGCTTCTGGGGGCGTATTCTTCATAGCGAGCAGAGCAACCGCCATCCGTATAACCTCAACATTTGCGTGCCAACAGAAGCAATAGACACCAGCAAAGACAGCGAACGAAAAGCGACAGCTGGAGGACGCGGGAACGATTGTGTGTGTGTGTTTTTGTTTTAGCGTTCTGGTAATTTAACGTTCGAGTAATTTGGTAGCTTTTCCCATCTGTACAGCCTATTCCCGCGCATGAAACGAGCCCTGAGCTCCGATGAACGAAACACGCAAGGGAAAGTGAGTAAACGAAATAGTAACAGAACCACTCCAATCCATTCAACGCCCATCGGGATCGTCAAACGGGAAGAAAAGGCAAAACGATACGCCGGAAGTGAGTAGAATCGAACAAAAACCAAGTGCAACTACAGAGAAATTAAGAGTACAACCCTAAAGCTACTAAATCCTCCACGAAGTGTTGATTGTGTGTGTGTGTGTGTGTGTGTGTGTGTGTGTGTGTGCTGTTTTGCTTGTTTGTTTCACGCCAAAACCCTACACCGACCCAGGGAACATTTGTGGCTCGTAGTAGCCGTTCGTTTTGCGGCGGAAACGGCGGTTTTCATAATTGTTTTCTGTTTCTTTTCTCAGTTTCGCTTTTTATGCTCTGTTTTGTTTACATGCTCCTAGTTGAACCTTCAACACACACACACACTGGTTTTATTTTGCGTTTATATCATCTCATCGTTCACTGATTAACCAAACCCCGCGCGGGTTGAACCCTTCACCCACCCCGCTAATAATAATGCGCGCACGCCCTTTCTCACCACCCACGCAGTATATCCGATTTTTCTGTTCTGTTTTGCCCGGTTCGCCAGGCAAGTTTCCTGCTGTGTTTTGCTGTGTTGCTTTTTCAACGGTTCGGCTTTTGTTGCCGCCATTTTCGCTCTTCCCTGTGGGGTTGTTGGTAGAGGCTTGTTTTCTCTCCACCCCCTTCTCTTCTTCGCTATTCTGTTGGTTTAAGTTAGGCAATTTTATATAATATAAGCTGCTTTTAAGCTGTTATGTACCATTTTGGGTTTTTGTTGTTGTTGTTCTTGTTGTTCTACCAAATTCCGATTTTCTTGTCCCCAAGACGAAATATATATATATGTATATGTGTGTGTGTTTTTTTTGTTTTGTTTTTAGCTGTTTTTCATCCTTCACTAACTTCACTGCGTTATGTAGGAGTGCTGCTGCTTTTTTCTTGTTTTCTCTCTGTCTCAGAGTTTGTAACCACTAGCCCGTCCCGTCACTACCGTCTGTCGCTATAACGCCTACAATCTGCTCGCCTCCTCCTTATTAGCCCTTCGAAAACCATAAACAAACAAAACATACTTTTCATATTTGTTTTTTTTTCAACCATCTTTGTTTTATTTTAACCTTTCTAGTTGCTTGCCGCGCACACGCACAGTACCCCGCGCCTCTCAGCTATGTTTCTGTTTCAGTTTTTCTTGCAACTGTTTGCTTTAATTAACACGATCTACATATGCGCCTAAGGACTTTTTACTTCTTACACGCCAGAAAACGACCAAATACACGGTGTGCGGCGCGGAACCACAGAGGACGAAGGAGGGGGGGGGGGTGTAGGTTTCTGGCGAGGGGTATCCTTCACATCCCCTCCCACGTCCCACGTGTTTCGGGCCACATCACCGGAACATTTCCTCACTCGCCTCGCTCTGTCTCCGCCTGTTTTCGACCTTCCTTTCACTTTCGCTCTCTTTCTCTCTCTCTCTCTCTCTTTCTTGCGTATCGCCCTGTGGCGTGCTTGAATTAGTAGATTAATTTGAAATTATTTACCGACGAAATACACACACCTCTCATCCCACTCGCTCCTCGTGCCACCTGCTCTCTTCCACCACAATACGTCATGTTCGTCCCCTACATCGCGCCCATGCCCCAATACCGTGCCTGCGCGTACTTCCTGCTGGTTGAGTGTGTATGTTCGCCAACACCAACGAAAAAAAAAACCCGTCGTTAAACTAAACTTTATTTATTACCGTCGCTGTACAGGAGCCGGCCGAACAGTATCCCGACGATGCCCATGACGACGGCGGCAATCACGCAGTAGACGATCTCCACCTGCGTGTTGCGGCCCAGCGGTGCCGGTGGCGAGTACGGATTATGGTAGTGTACGGGCACCGCCGACGACTGGACCGACGGGGCCACTTTGGAGGAGGCGCCGGCGTTCGCGGCGGACGCCGACTGCTCCTTGGCTCGCCCGTCCACCTGCAGGCGTAACTGTAGTATTTGTTCCTGCAAGAACGACGACAAAAGTACACCGATAGTTACTATGCTTGGCTAGGACAATTGGCTTTAAAGCCATCCAGGTTAGTGAGGTTAGCAGTCCCCCGAGGAGACGGGTACTATAATGTTAAAGTCAAATAACAACAGTACATCAGAGATTTTGCGGTAGTCTTCACACACCAAGTGGTTTTTAGCCTATTTTTGACAGTATAAGCTAGTGTTAAGATGAGAACGTCGATATTCTAAGTAAATTAAGCCAGAACTACGTAACGGAAACGGAAACTTGAAGAAACGAATAGGGGTGATGTTCGCATCTTTGTGATTTTTGCACATCTTTACAATCGCTATTAGATTTTTTTTCTTTTGTGGAACCCAATTGCTCCACACGACCGGTTACGATGTTTTTTCGTGACAAATAATCGTTTAAAAAACAGCCAGGTTAATGCAGCCTAAAATACCATAGTCATATTTTTGGAAGATTTTTTAAAGCGTTTTATGATAGCTTCTTTGTAGTTTCGCTTAAGAGTTTTGTAGTTTTCGGAATTTTCGCTTTGTAGTTTATGTTCTAATTTTAAGTGTATATGTCATTGCGGGTCTAACATCACTTATTTCTACTCTACTATTTCGTACTCTCAGCACTATTTGGTATTCTGACTGACTCCAGTGACTCATCACCACGGTTAGCAAATGAGTGAGATGCATAAAAACAACAGTCGTTACTCTCCTCTCCCGAGGGACAATGACGGGTGCTGTGAGCCATGCAATGACGTCACCTAAGCTTGTATGTACCAGTGTTACCGATATTCATTTAATAATTCATAAGTAATATTTCTATGCATTATGTAAGTTCTACATAAGATCTAGCATTCCCTAAGTAAGATCAACGAGAACATCTTTGCTAAGCCTACTGACGAACATCTGATTGACAAAGAATGCAACAATCAATGCTCCTTTCAACCTTTTTCGTATCCGGGATAGTTTCTAGAAGCGATTGCTCCGATCAGTTTCGATCTGAGCTTACAGAATGTTTTCAACAAAAAAGAAGCAAACCAGAAGCAAACAGTGACGCGGTCGAACTTACCCGCAGCTGCAGATTTTCCTGGCGCAGCACGTTTTCGTTGTCCCGCATCTTTTTCATCTCCTTCAGCAGGGCCGCCTCCGACTGCAGCTCGTCCTCGTTGCTCATGCCGGTGAACTGTGCGTTGGCGAACTGTGCGCCGGTCTCGTTGCTGGCAGCCGCTGGAGAACGCAACACAAAACAAAACCAGAAGCGGTTAGACGTTGCCAAACAGGGTGGGGAAAACAAAACCACACGAACCAGTCGATTGTTTGCTGCTGGAGGCGCTCGCTGGCGGTTCGTTGGCGGAGGCCGGGGACGCGGCGGCCGCCGCACCCGCCGCCGGCTGGTTGCTGTCGAGCGGACATTCGAACACGCAGCGCAGCTTCGAGTCCATCAGCTTCTCCGGGTACTTCTTCCACAGGTCCTCGAGGTTGATATCCTCGTCGTCCGGCTTCACCATCGACTGCACCATGAACTTGTGCTTGTTCTTCTCGTTCGAGTCAAATATGAACGGCTGTAGGACGACTGTGCGTTTCGTTGGCCGCGACAAGAGGAGAAATTAGGTTAATAAATCGTATTAAGAAAAAAACGGCGAAGGTGGGCAAGCAAAACGAAACAGTAAACTCACTGGCTATCTCCTGTGATTCGTGTGGCTCCAGTATGCCACAGTTGGGGCGCACGCAGTACTTCTTCGGGGCCGTTGTTTTGATTTTAAAATAAATGTCATGGTCGGTTGGGTTCGTGAGCCGCATGTACGATGCTACCGCGGTCCGGAACGGCCCTGTTTTTTTTGGGGTGTTCGAGTTGGAGAAAGAGAACGGTTAGACGGACGAAAAACAAGCGTTCAGACAGATCCCGTAGGACGCATCCGAGCCGGGTCAGGTTTAGAGGGATTCGGTAGCGAACCATCCAGCCACCAGCAGCAGCACCAGCAGAAGGAGCCCGTGCGCCCTCGAGAGGACAATTTTGCTAGCATATATGTGTGACTAGCGTGTGTGTGAGTGAGTGAGAGTGAAGAGAAGCCATTGATTTTTATCGATTTTCACACACGGCGGCCGCACACGCTAACCGTAGTTCCGTTGATTGCCTTGCCGACCTGGGTGGGTCCTGATGCGGTGGGTCAAATGGGGAGTTGATTGCAGGTCCGCTTTATTTCCATTTTTTGATCGGTAGCAGCTCTTGATCGGTAGCTTTTGGGGTGGCGTTGCCTCATCGGCACGTACACTCTCCCTCTCGCACACACGTAAGGGCATACGAGCGCTGGATTGATTGGAGTGTGCTGGGACTACGATCCGGATATCCTTCCGGGATTGCTTTTTTGTTGCTGTTCGTGGAGTAATTCTCGCAGGTGGAAAACAACCTTCAGTGTTACATATGAACCGGATGAATGGTGAGTGAACGGGTGGCAGGGAACGAGAGGCAGAGCAGGGGGTGGGGAGGCATTATACATATAAATATGCGCAACATAGTTTCGCCTCTTACGCCAGCCGGGCGCGTTTCGTGTCACGGCTGCTGGGGTCCCGGTGTTGCGTGAGGGTTTTGGCTGGCTTCCAAACATCCTTGTACGGAACTACCGAAGGAAATCTCTCTCCACATTCCCACCCCCACCCCGTGAAAAAAACCATCGGGATTCGCCCTTCCTACAAAAAGGAGCGGTAGAAAATATATATTTATATTTTTATCTGTCAAATCGCAGCGGTTGACTAAAAATTTTGACAGCTCACATATGCGAACGAAAATCGCCACGGGCCCCGTCTTCCGATCGATCCGACTCCGCAAACACACACACACACACACACACACACGAGCAAACACGTATGCACACGAGCGCGCGTGCACACGCACGCATGTTGCGCATTTAGCTCGCGGTCCACAATCCGAGTTTCGACCTGAGAACGCACCTGAGTCTGGCACTCAGGCACTCACAAGACTCGGCTGCCACTCAAAACTCGGCTGCTAGCCGTTCTCGGCATTCCCGAGCCTGCCGGGAGTTTTGCCGGTCTCGGCTGTGCGTCTGTGAAGTGACGTCTTCACAGTGCGTTGTAAACGGGTTGAATACTTGAACGTCCTTCATATTCGGTCATACGGTATTGCCCTATCATTGAAATGGAAAATTCTGGAACTAAAATTATCATAATATACTTTAAAATTATTGTCATTACTCCTGTGTAATTATTATAATAATGTATAAAATTAAATTATTGAATAAATATGCAAAATTACAAGGAAATTTTTAATAAAAACAAAATGTAAACAACCCGGTCTCAGGAGCCGTTCTCGGTTGTACCGTCCACAACGGTTCGGTCTCGGGCCGAGTTTTGTTGATTGTCAAAAAACTCGGGTGCGTTCTCAGGTCGAAACTCGGATTGTGGACCGCGAGCTTTTCGTGGTGGCACGACGGAAGAATGGAATATGTTTGCTGGCAAACCGTGCAAAACGCACGGTTCCTGCCTTGCCGTGCGTTCCTCGACTCCCCCGAGAGGGACAATGAGGATGTCGTCATCACCACTGCGGCAGGAAGCAGCAGGAAGCTGGGTTCCTTTACCACGAAAGGTGCTGCGTCACGACGGTGGTGATAAGAACCTTACAGCTTTCTCCCTCTCTCTCGCACACACGTACACCGTGTCTCTAGAGAGTCCATCTTTTCAGACCCCTTTTTTCAGGGGCGAAGGATGTTGGTTTGCTGGGGCTGCTGGTGCTGTTGGCGTAAGAAGAAATTAAAATAGCGAACCTGGCTTGGCTCTCCACTGCGGAGAAGGGAACGAGGGAAGGGGTTGGGAGGCGGCTGGTGGGGAGGGAAGAAAAACCGCACCCGGCGGTGCGGCGCGCGAGGCGCCCCGTTTTGCGCAAGCGGAATAATCGGTTCTTACCCTGGAATTTGAGCTCGTTCGCCGGTTCAATATTTAATAACTGGGTAGGCTTCGCCATGTTTGCACCCTGCTGAAAAGGCCACACAACACACAGACGCGCTCGCACGCACAGTAATGTTCGATTTTTTCCGTTGCCGCTGCTGCTGCTGCTGCTGCTGCCACTATTGTACGCGCTCTCTCGCTCTCACCAATCTGTCAAATGCACGCACACAAACACACGCAGCACGCAAGAGGGCGCTCGCTGTCTCGCTCCGGCGCGGAAATCGTCCTTTCTCCGAAGGCGCTTTTTTATATCGGTTGCTTCTACTTGCGGCGCTTTCCGTTTGCTTCACGCAAGCACACACATACACAAACGCACGCACGCACGCAACTTCGCTCTAACCCGTGTCACGCACCTTTACCCGTAACAAAAGCAGGCTCAAATGCAATCAACACACATCACGCAATACGAACACGGCACGGCACGAGTCAGTGTGTGTGCTGCTGCTGCCGCCGTTCTTCGCTTTTTCGGGATTTTTCTTCTCTCCGAAAACCCTACACACACACACACTTGCACGCATGCACACGGAACGATGACGGCCACGGGGAAGAGGCGTTATTTTTTTTGGTAAGGGAAAAACGGAAAAATGAAAACGGTCAACACGGATCCGGACACGCTCACGGTGCGGCGGCACAATAGCCAAAGAGGAGGGCTCTGGGCCAGGAAGTTGGGATTTTCCCTGTCGGCGAGCACGTACGTATCGCGAGCGAAACAGCCTCTCACCGTTGACGGATAGTAGGTCCCATGTAGCCTTCCGCCCAGGTAGCCTCTGTAGCTGTCAAAGTTAGGAGCAAGCAAAAACACAACGAGTAGCCCAACGAGTAACGCTACCAGTTGTCCTGCCTATGGTGGTTTTTTTTCTCTCAACCGTTTGAGATGGTTTGTCGTTCGCCGTTTTCAAGCGTAAAATATACTGACCCGGTACACAAACACACCTTCACCTTCGTCGAGGTGGCCAAACAGGATACTGGTAAACCCGTAGTGCTTTTCAGACTAATATGAGGGATAAGAACATCTAGGTTTGTTGATCAATCCGTGCTGAAAACAAAGCCAGACATCACACGAGGAGCAACAATTTGATCGTCTGGTGCTGGTCCCTGGTTCGACAGGAGGAAACATGCTGCAACATTGTTTCTTGAACCATGCCGATTGGGTCGTGTTTACACATTGCACAATGACAGTTCGGGCCAAAACAGAGACTGCGTAAATTGCGTAATCGTGGGCTATTCTCAGCCCCTGCCATAACAGTACTGCCAACCTAAACTTCCCGAGCCTGGATGGTTCGATGCCCGTTGACTTTTCACTAGCTGCAAAAACAAACGACAATAAGCATGCCATTTTCCAATAATTTTCGTGACTTTTAGGTGAAGTAGGAAACAAACCAATCAGCACGCAAAGAAACTCCACCGCAAAACATCCATATGCATCGGCGTGCGACAACGGGCACGTCCGGGCACTGAAAACCGTTTTTCTTTTCAAACGCAAATCAATAACATTGCCTGACAGCTGACAGCAGGCAAGGGGTGCGAGCAGGACGGGGCGAGCCTTGTTTTGTTTTCGTTTGCAAAACTTTTCCCCCAGCGCGCAACAGCAGCAACAACGCGATCGACCCCCTCAGCGTTCGTGTGCCAGATTTTCAGCTTTGCAGCGAAATTGGAGGCGAGAAAAAGTAAACAGCGCACGCTGGCCATGCTTTGAATCGCGAGTGCAGTGTTTGGTGTGTGCGTGCGTGTTTGCTCTTCACCCACGCATCGATGTGCCACGCACCGATGTCGGAATACTGCACGAAAATGGTAAGTTCGCCGCGGAGTAGGATTGCTTGCCCGAGGGTTCGCGGGGACCGTTTCCTAGCAATGGGTGGTTGCTGCGTAGCGTAACCACCCATCCCAGCACGTATTGTGCTGCTGTAAACGAATGTCGTCGAACGCGTTGTCTCGACGTTGCTGGGCACGAAGCGTTCTGGCGAGTTGCAGCTGCCGTTTTTGGTTGTGCTATTGATTGCAATCCGACTCTACCGTTGTGCTTGCTTTAAGGCGCTGCTGGACGATACGAACGGCAACACGGTCAACATCAACAACCAGGCCGGCGTTGAGCTGGCCGGCGACGGGTGTACCGCTGGAGGCGAGGGTGGCATGGTGGCCCCGACAACGGGCGATTCTGTCGCGATGCTACACTCGCCATCGAACGACGATCTCAGCCAGAGCCTGTCCGAGTACACGGATGCGGACGAAAGCATATCGGCCCCGACGGAGCTGCTGGCGGAGGTAGGGCGTCGCGGAACGGAGGAGGTTTCCGTTTTGGTTTTCTCCACTCGAACTCTCCTTTTCCTTCCGATGTTTTCTAGTTTCTTTCGGCGATCATGATCCGGGATTACGTGAACGCGCTCAAGTACTGCAAGCAGAGTAAGTGTACCGCAACGCGACTGGCGTTTCCAGCCTGCTTCTGACGCACATTTCGATGCACCTTCCCCAGTACTGCAGTACGAGCCGAACAATACGACCGCACGCGACTTCTACCCGCACATCCTGTCCAAGATCAGCGAGATGCAGAGCAACGAGCTGTCCGGTGAGAGTGACGAAAACTACAACTTCAACACCAGCTCCCCGCTCGCGTCGTCGCCATCGTCCGCCTCCTCCTCCGCGTCCTCGTCCGCCTCCTCGTCGCCCGCCTCGTTCCGTTCGTCCTGCTCGTCCGGTTCGTCGTCCGGGGCTGGTTCGTCCTCGTCGTCCGGGTGCGACCACATCGACGAGGTGATCATGGTGTGCAGCAGCGACAGCGACGAGTCGTCCGAGTCCTGCTGCTCGCTGCCGAACGCGGACGGCAGAGAGGAGGGAGCTTCGGCGGCGGCGGCCGTGGCCGGGGGGAAGCTGGATGGGGTGAGCGAGGGGCGTCGCGGTCCGGGGCAGCCGGCTGCGTCCCGCTCGCTCAGCGACAACAACACGTCCCAGTCGTACTCAAGCCTGCTACTGGAGGAGGAGGAAAAGGATCTCACGCTGTCCGACATCTCGAACCTCAACATCGAGGAGGACGAAACATCGAACGGTACGGGGTGGAATGGGCTTAGCCCGTGCAGGAAGTACGCAGGATGCTTACTTTGGGTTTCGGTTACTGCTTGCAGATTGCGGTGGATCGCTGGAGCACAGCTACAAGCCGGCGGATGCGCTGGTTCCGGCTGCGAAACCCGTCACCAGCACGAACCTCGCATCGGCGTCGGTGTTCGCCTCCCGGCTGGTGGCCATGCTGCGGTCCAAAGTGATACCCTCCAAAGCGGCGGCCGGCGAGTGATTGCAGCACGGAGGGAGGGCGACCGGTAAGATACAAGAGGCAAGACTAGAGAGAGAGAGAGAGAGAGAGTTCGACTCATTCTTTGGCGGCTGCCAATGGGTAGGGTTTCGGTTTGCGCTTCGTTCTGATCTCAGTGCCCCTCGATACGGGTGGGTCTACCATTCCTGCTGCTGCTAGTCATTAGTCTTTTGGTCAGTACAACCGACAACTCCTTTCGTACAAACTCTCGTATACATGTAGCTAGTTTTAGGAGCATTTAGGACTAGTCTATAGCCATATAGTTCGACGTATATATATATATATGTATATCTGATCCAGTGTGGCAACTATTCTGGCTAGGAGGCGAGTAACGAACGTGCAACCTTTGCAATGTACAACCTTTATCAAAACAACTCGTTTTCCTCATGCGTTCCAATCCATTTTGATCTCCTACAACCTCGTTCAGGGTGTTGGAAACCTCTCTTGGTGATAACAAAACCAACAATGCAAGATATTTGAAATGTGAATTATAATTATTTTGTGCAGCAGGGCCACTCCCTCTTATATTGCAAGAACATACAGCAGGTGTCACTCAGTACTTGAAAATAGGATGTTATTTTGTTCAATCGATTATCCCCTTGTATCTCGGGATAATCGATTCATCATTTTCCAACCATATTGGAACGAAATTCATCAAATATATCGGTACATCGGTTAAGAAACAGTATTATTCTGCATCTATGCCTTTCTGACCGCTATATGGTTCTAAGAAAATCACGTTTGATGCCCAAAGCCCGATTTGTAAGTGACACCTGCTGACGATATTCCGCACACGTGCACCGCTTGTCCCCGTGTCTTGATTCACCATTTGAGCCGTTTTCTTTAACACACCCATATATCCAATCATATACAGGCGAACTAGAGCCACTACATGCGTGCATTCCAGTTGCGATGAAAATCAACGAGATGAAGGGAACAAAGTAGAACGATTTTAGGCGTATATTAGACACATTTTGCGGCTGGTAGCGCGAAGCAAACACAGCACACAGCCGGTTGCAGAACCGACCCAGTCGCTTTCGTTTCCGGCCCTGGCGTTTCCCCCCTCCACAAACGTACTATCCACCCACGTATCACGATGTATCAGATGCGCCGGAACTCCAGGGCATTTCGTAGCGCCGAACGCGCCGCTATCGACGTGGAGAACGAACTATATTTTATATTTGTAGCGGAGGGTGTTAAAGGAACCTGTTTGCGTGTGTCGTGTTGTGTGCAGCAGATGGTAACAGTAAAACAAACCAAACAGAAAAAATGGTACTAAACATGTATTTGTGCACTAGTCAACGTTGTATAATTGTGTAACAATGAATCAGGAAACGAATAAAAAATAATATTAATTTAGCTGCCTGCGTTGTCTCTCTTTATTCTGCCTTTTTTTCTGCCGGAGACAAATATTCGAGTTTGGGATGAAAAGTTCGACACGCTTGGCTCATCCCAGCTTCGAGGCAGATTTTAGTAAAGTATAGTGACTTTAGTAAAGACGAAGCCGTGTTAAATGCAAATATGAATAAAACATGAATGAATCGAACGGAAAGAATCGAAGCGAAAAAAAAAACGCCATTTTCCAAAAAGGAAAACAATCCATTTTGACAGCGGTTTGTTATTGCTGCCGATTTGCTATCACAATAACAACATTGAGCTGTCAAAAAGTGGGCCGTGGAAAACTACCTGTTCCTGCTGGGTTACGCTACACCTACCGGCGCAGGATGTTGTGTGAAAATTTAAGTTAAACAACATATCTCACTCCTACACCAACGCACAATGTTGCGACTGCATTCGCTTCGACACTGGCGGCTTCCTGCCGCCGATGGGTCCTGCAGCCGGGCGTATCATGCCGTCACGGCGGCCGGGAGCGACACCGGGCAGCTGCTTCGCCGGTCGCTGGAGGCGAGCCTCGTCCGGCCCGGCGTCGGCCAGTCGAGCGGGCTGTTCTGGGAGCGGCATCGGAAGGGTGGTTACCAGACCGAGCAGCGCGTCTCCACCAAGCAGCTGATCGTGGACGGGCTGAAGGAGCTGCGCACGGAGTTCGCACTGTTCCGGCAAGAGTGGAAGGAGAAGCTCGAGTGCGACCCGCTGGTCGTGTTCCGGCCGGGCGAGATTGACGTGGCGTTCGGGTTCGACAGCCAGCCCGAGCTGGACCGGTGGGTGGTGACGACGGACAAGGACCACGGCGAGGGCTACTCGCAGGCAACGCTCGAACGCAGCCCGGCCGGTTACGGTGTGTTTCACGGTACGCTCGAATCGCGCGTTCCGATGGACGGCCGGATCAAGCGGGCCGGCTACGCGAACATCAAGAGTCTGCGCGTGCGGGTAAGTAGCCAGGGGAAGGGGCCGACATGCCGATCACGCAAGCTGACGCTGACTGCCCTCCTCTCCCGCGCAATCAAACCACCCGCAGAAATCATTCAAGCGCGAGGCGTTCTACGACTGGAGCCAGTACAACACACTCGTGCTGAAGGTGCGGGGCGACGGGCGCTCCTACCTGATCAACCTGACCGCGGAGGGCTACTACGACATCCTGTGGAACGACATCTACCACTACGTGCTGTACACGCGCGGTGGCCCCCACTGGCAGGTGGCGAAGATACCATTCTCGAAGTTCTTCCTCGCGTCGAAGGGCCGAGTGCAGGACCAGCAGGGCCCGGTACCGCTCAACCGGATCACGAACGTCGGCTTCTCGGTCGGTTCGCGCGGTGGCCACGAGGGCAGCTTCCGGCTCGAGTTTGACTTCATCGGGCTGGAGTTCGATCCGTCCCACCAGGAAGAGTTCGCGTACGAAATGTACCGCCAGCAGAAGTACATCGTAGCGACGTAGTTGGGTTCGTGGTGTTTTTTCATCGAGTTGTTGTGTAGAATGAGTTTCGTGTAAGAAATAAACCCATTGTTTGTTTTCAGTAGGTTTTAACCTAGCACCTTGTAGCAAAGCCTAGACAAACACTAAGTTTTTACTACGCCATTTACAGAAACGGAGGGCGTGAAGTGTTTGAGTGGAATGGAGCTAGCTGTGGCCAGGGGAGCGAATACCGGGAGGTTGTATTGATATGAATTATTTCATATGCAAGCAAGGCGATAGGATGGATGACAACAATCAAATTCGCTTCTTTCCATCAACCTCCGACCAACTCATCACCTCACGGCAAATTTGGAAGAAGCTCTATGGAACATTAGGTGCATTAGTCAAACAAGATCCTACCTAGAGAGTTCTTGGTATCTGAAAGAAGGTTGCACATGAAAATCGATACAATGGACAGCAAATTCTCTTCAATCAACCATTGATCAGATCTTCAATACAATATAATTTATAAGATGAGTGTAAACCTTCGGCCTCGCTATCCGTTCTCAAATCAAATCTTCGCTTCGCTTCGCACCTATCATAGAGACGCATTTGATTTGTGGATCTTCCACATTCCGGTTCAAAAGTCCGTGGTGGCTGATAAGGATTTTTTTTATTATCTCCTTGCAGAGAAGAACCTACTGCCAAAAAGCAAGCAAACAAACAAGAACGCATTCATCATCCCCCGCGGAATGCTTTCTGACGGGTATTGTCTAACCTGGAGGAACTATGTTCATTTATTTACATTTTGATGCGGACGCAAGGTGCAACACCATTGGAGGTGAATTTTAATTTTAAAAAAGAAAACAATATACACACAAACACAAGGGGAGGGTGGACACCGGAACGCGCACGAGCTACGACGACTTTTTGCGCAGTATTTGGTACGTGTCCTTGTTGGTGAGGTAGCTGAGGGCGGCCGCCACCGTGGTGAACCCGGTCAGATACCACAGCCCGTGCAGGTAGGCGTGGTCGACGTAGTTGAAGATGGGCGCACCGAGCGTGGCGGCAACCGCGGCCAGCTGTACGGCAGTGTTGAGCTTGCTGACGAAGGTCGGCGCCAGCTGGGCGGTCGCGTGCGTCACGTCGAAGTACCGCGAGAGGGTCCGCTGCGGGAGGGAGAGAACGTAAGCGAACGGAAGGGTCGTTTGCGGACGGCGCTGGCGCTTACCGGCTGCGGCAGGCTGATGTAGCGTATGACGAAGCCCGCCCCGATCAGGAACACGTCGCGGAACAGTATCATCGCGGTCAGCCAGAGCGGCAGCAGGTCGATGTAGCTCATCGCGATCACGAGCGACCCGACCAGCACCTTGTCCGCCATCGGGTCGAGGAAGGAGCCGAGCCGGCTGGCCTGGTGCGGCCAGTGGCGCGCGATCCACCCGTCCGCCAGGTCGGTCAGCCCGGCGACGATCAGCATGCCCATCGCGAGCCGGAACTCGCCCTGCACGATCACGTAGCCGAGGTACGGCGAGGCGACGATCCGCCCGATGCAGAGCAGGTTCGGCACGGTCGCCACGTTCTCCCGCTCGATCACCTCCTCCACGCGCTCCTTCACCTTCTCCTTCCGCACGCGGATGTCGCGCACGAGCACGTCGCGCCGCTCCTGCAGCAGCTGCTTGTTCTTCTGCAGCACGTTCTGCAGCAGCTCCGAGCCCTCGACCGACTTGACCGACGCGACGATGCGCGGCGGCTTCTTCTTCCCGCCGGACGTGTACCGGCGCTGGTCGAGCCAGCCGGGCGGGATGAGCACGGTGGCGGCGGCGGCGGAAACCCGCGCCCGGCACCCGGCCCGCAGCAGCCACAGCTCCGACAGCACCGGCACGGACCGCCGGACGGTGTGCGTACCGAGCGTTAGCAGCATCTTCGCGTTTCACTCACGGCGACGGCAGGCGGCATGCAGGCGCGCCGATATCGAACGGGTCGGCAGCACTCGACGGTGGGTGGTGGAATCGTTGCGCAGGCCGGCGGAACAGCCCTAGGCGGTGATCATCGTGGCCCGGGACGGGTGATCCAGAGATCCGTATCGTTTTGTTCGTTTCGTTCGCTGTTTTTTTCCCCGGCTTCCCGTCGCGTTCGTGGATTCTTTCGGGGTTTGGAGGTTGATCGAATGTTTTTATTGTGATGATTTTTATGTAATTTGCCCGTTCTCCTGCGCCTACTTCCTCACCTATACTCTCTAACCAAAACACGCAATCCAACAGCAGCTGTCAGTGGTGCCGTGCATTAGTGACAGCCCAGGTAGCAGTTCTGTTGTGGAAGAACATTCCCAACCGCCCTCCATGGCTCGATTGATTGAATGCGTGGAATATCATCGTTTTGCGTATTTTCATTGTGCTTTGCAGGATTACACAGATCACTAAAGAAGTTCGACAATGTTCGTTAATTTATGAGTGAAACGGACATCACAGGTCCTGTCCAACTATTGTTCGGCAGTGTCTTGTTATGCGAATTGCATACTTTTCTGGCGAACAAATCAGCCGTGAAATATGCAATCCGAATAACATATTGTAACGGAAAAAATGCTTGACCATTCGGTAGGAAGATGCATCTAATTTGAGCAAAATATCTGATTTTGACCAATAGAATGTAAGAGAAAAGTTGTATTCATTTCATTTACATGGTGCTTTACATGGAGAACGTTTCATTTTCTTCAAAAATGTAGAGCCCCAATGTTTTCAACAAGCAACATGTTAAATAAACATGTTTATTATATAAACAGATCTCTACGACCGACATACTCAGGCACGCCATTTTGTTTACGGGGGTGAAAACTTTGTCTAAGTATTCTATATGAACATCAACATAACGATAACGCTTCGAACCAATTTTATTAAAACTTTAGAACGCAAACGACATATTCCCCAACAACAAAAAAAAACTATGTGATACTTGACTATTGGACTCCGCCCGTTGATTGTGGTAATGCGCACGAAGAAGCAGGTTCTGGAAGACTCGCAGCAACAAATAAGGCAAGCTAGCGGGAGGCACGAACCAAAGCTCCGCCAAAGCTGTGCGGATGCCCCAGACGGCCAGAGAGCAGTACTTTGTATATATTATTGCTTTATTTCAATGGAAGGTTCCTACATTGTTTTTATTTCTTTCATATTTGTTTTTTTTTCTCCGCTTCCTAAACTCACTAAAACAGGTCCGTTAAATTACATAATGTACGATTTCCTAGCTGCTAGAAATAACTTGACAAAGTGTACGTGTTTTGCGGCGTGTAGGTGTGTGTGTCTCCGTTTGGTCAATGCACAATTTCGCTACAAATTATCTTGCGTCCCGGCTGCGTCCCCAGTACCAGCACGGTGTGAATCTGTCTTTGCGGAGAGCACTTTACCACACTTTAGCATTCGTGACCGTTTCTGTTTTCGAAGCGCCAAAAGCTAATCCACACCCGGCTCGCCGATGTCCGTAGCTTCCGCCCGGACGACGCAGCAGAGTCGCCGTGCGCGGTACACCGGCCAGCTCGTACCAACATCACGTGTTGTGCTGTCTACCTTACATCTGCACGGTATCCTCCTTGTAGGCATGTGATGTGTGTGTGTGTGTGGGTGTTCCTGTGGGTTATTCTTGCGTATGTACGTGGGTGTGTATGCTGCTGTGTTTTACATTTGTATAAATTTCTATTAATTTAGTTATGTATTTCATATGTAATTCAGCTGGTTTCATGTTTATTTTTTTTTCGCTACAAATAACTTTGAAGGAAGCAAACAGTACGGGTACCTTATATAGTGATAAACTTCAACTTTTAGAGAATGGACTGTGCATCGCGAGCCAGCCTTGGAGTGAACGGCTCCGTGGAATCAATAGTTCATTGTCGTCTTGGTGATAGAGAGAAGGAGATAGAAAGGCGGAGAAAGACAGAGAGAGAGAGAGATAGAGAGATAGAGAAAGAGAAGGATAGGAAATATATATAGAGATGTGCCCTAATGCTAGTCCGCTGGCGGTGGTGACGACTTGTTTTCTTTCTCTCGTCGGGAAAATTCTCTATCAAAGACGTTTCGGTTTACTGGCCGTACCAAAAAGCTCATTATACAGCTTGCTTCATTCTGTGTAGGTATTGTTTGTTCGCTTGTTGGTTTGTTTCGCCCGACGTGTTTCACTTATGCTTCCCCGCCTTATCGTCACGTCGTCACCCTCGCTTCATTTCCCGCCAAACACTCCGCTCCTGCGCTCCTGGCGCTCCTCGAGCGCCTGTCGGACCAAGCGATCGGCCGAACGTACCTTACCCGCCTCGCTTCGGCTACAGCTCAAAACCTAGCAAAACACTTTAAAGCGCGAAAAATATAATATCACATTGCACAGTAGTGTTCAGGTGGATTTGCCATCGTTGGTTTCGCTAAAGAATGTTCCCGGTCACTGGCACGCGCGATGGTGGTGCGCCAGGCGTTCTTCCAACGCGACGCGACGCTGGAACGTCGCACCGGGCCAGTGTTGCAGTTGGATGGAAGAATAGAGAGGGGCTGCTACGTCGCACCTCGTGCGCCGCAGCTGCAGCTTCCAAAGTCGTGCCACGGGCCACGTCCTCGGGCAGCGCATCTCGGTTCGCTACCAAGACTACCGCTCGCAACAGCTGGTAAAGCTTGCGGTGTTGAAGCGTTCAGGCTGACAGGACAGGGCTGTCGGGTTCGGCTCGAGCTTAAGCTAACGAAAGCTAACCGGCACAGCCGTACCTCCGTCAACGGGCCACGGGAAGTAGTAGCGCGTGGCGCCCGAACGGCACGAAGGGCGTGCGGACATTGGAAGGATGCGCACCGTGCCACGTGGCGTCCACGCAGTGATCACAGATACCGTTTCCTACCACCGGCGAGGATCGCAAGCGTAAGTGACGTAGAAGCACGGCGATTCGGAGGATTGTGGTTCCGGTGTGTGCGGGAGAACGAGACCCCGTTCCGTCCCGGAGCGGGAGGTGTGCTAGCTTGCTTCGGTCCTAAATATAGCCGTGTTGCTACGGTACACGGTAAGGTCTATCCTTAACGCTAGAGCAATGCGGGAAAATTAATACTTAAACAGCCTTTCGTAACAGTTTCATAGTGAGTATAGTAATCCTACAGTAAAAAAAAAGGTACCGGTAAAAGAAGGATTGCACCTCGACGAGTGAACTCCCTGGATCTAGTGGTACCGCGCTTCCTGCGTCTCTCGCGTATGCCGACGGCATGGGAAGCGGGTGGTTGATGGAGCCAACAACTAAGCGAATCAACAGAGGAAAATGTCTTGGTTCAAAGTCGTGCCTCCAAGCCGTGGGACGCTCCAAGCGCTCGGTCCGGGAGGTTCCGGTTGCGACCGTATCTTATAGGTACTCCTTTCTGCCCGGGTGCCACCAGACATTATACTATAATCAACCTGAATTGTCTCTTTTTGTTCTATCTACCGGTAGTACGTGGTTGTAGGAAGTGGACACGTGCCAGCCCTCTCCATGTGCGGAGCGTACGTGTGTGTGCAACCCTGAAGTGAGCGCACGCTAGAAGGAAGCCTGCCGTACTATCGCCAAACGAAGAAACGAGGTGTTGTATTGGTAATTGGAAAGCTCAGCACAGTGCAGCACAGCTCGTCGTTAGCCGGTGTTGGCAGCGAACAGGTGTCGGTGCGTTGCGTCGGGATCTACACAACCACTACCGTCAGCTCCACCAGTACGCCGGTGTGGGTAGCGCACGCACGTGAAGATGTGAGAGAGGCGCAACTCAACCGTAGTGCCGTTCGTGCAGGCACCTTACTCCGCTCCGTCGCCGTTGTGCTGGCACACGAGGTGGTAGTGAGTGCGCAGGTGACCTTGTGTGATAACCTGCTTAGAGGCGGTGGTGAGCACGTGTCCAGCACAGAGGCGAATGGCGGCGGTGGTCAACTTGGGATTTGTCTCCGGGATAATGGAGAGCGAGAGAGAGGGAGAAAGAGAGCGCAAAGAAGAGAGAGAGCGGAAGTCCGCAGAAGCCTGTTGGGTGGACTGCACCTGTGAAGCCTCGTTCGCTCCGCTGCTGCTTCCCTAGCTGGCTGACGTGGATAGATTGGCAAAGGTGGCAAACGTTTGGTAGGAAGCCTGCGTATGTGTTACCCTAGTTTGTCCGTCTGTCTCGGCCCGTTCGGCTCCCCGCGCGGTTATTGGATTTGCTTTGCCTGTGGCAGGATGGTGCAACGGCACGTTGCGCTACGCCGCTCGCCCTACTGCTAGATGTGTGTTTTTGTTCTGTTCCGGGGGTTCTTGTTTGGTTGCTTGCTGGCGGTTGGACGATAGCTCTAGATAATGTTACTGAAGGCGTACTTCAACACACCGCAGATCGCAAACCGTTCCTAACGGCTGGATCCAATCTAACGAGTTCGAAATTGACGTGCATGGCACCGCACGATCTCCGGTAGGCCGCTGGTGGCACCACCACCGGCCCCATTGGGCGGTCCACTGCTGCTACTGCTGCTGCTGGTGCTGCAAGTCATAGCTCCAGGTGCGACCCGTTGATGGAGTCTATGTTCAACGTTGAGGTATAGTTGAGCCCGTTGCACGCTGCCCGCTGCATCCACTCGATGTCGCGTATGGTTGCCTGTGCGGAGGAGAGTTACATAAGGATTACAATGTGCTTCTTATGAATACTTGCAATGGGTATAATGTATTGTGTCCTACGAAGCCTGATCAATGCGCCAACAAACCGTGTTGGAGTGCGCATTGCATACCTTCCTGCGCATTTTAAACAGACCGACGCCCCATAGTATGCAATCGGCACTGCAAATCGCTTTATTTAGGCTGTATGATGAGCTCAATTCACTAGTTAA
This sequence comes from Anopheles dirus, assembly GCA_000349145.1. NCBI lineage: Eukaryota > Metazoa > Arthropoda > Insecta > Diptera > Culicidae > Anopheles > Anopheles dirus. Next base: position 4,383,510 of record KB672491.1, on the reverse strand, counting down.
GCAGATCATTTTCGCTGGATTGTTATGCATAGGCATACCTGATAAGTAGTAGAATCAGAGTTGGAGGCTCGTTATCTGTGGCTATGCAGCTAGCGTAAGCTCACTACTTCCAAGAATACAAGTCCTTACTGTTAGCAGATCGATAATGAAGTAACAGAGCTTTGGAGCTCACATAAGCAACTTAAAAAATCAAATTAACCCTAGCTGTGGGATCAGCCCCGAGCTGCCCAAACCGTTCCTGATGTCGTTCATGTACGCAAAGCGAGTTTTCCGCCGGGCTTTAACGATAATTTAATGGCGGGCTTTCCGCGTTCCCTTGCGATCACGGAAAACAGACCTTGAAAATCTCGACAGCCCAACGAAATTGATGGCGTATTGATCGCATTTTCCGGTCGGTGGATACAAAACACACACACACCCTCACATATGAAGTTGCATGCGCCAGCGCTGCCTGCCGTGCCACGTGACGGGCGCCTGCAGTAGGAGGCGTACCTACCTGGTGCATGGAGTAGACGGCGACCACCACCAGGACGTGCATGATGTTATGCGAGTTCAAATAGATGTCCACACTTCCGGGAAACCATTTCTCGGGGATATGCATCGCTCCAATTACTCCGCCCACGGCCGACACGGCATCCTGGCGTGATTCAATCGATGTTGGCGTTGTTGGCGTTGTTTTTACGTAGCGAAGTAGCAGCAGAACGGAGCAAAATAAACGTAACGAAAGTGTTGGGGAGGGAAGAACCGAAGCGGGCGAGAGGGACGATAGAAAAGAGCGTTAATGATACAAAGTGAAACAATTACATCTGTACACACACACGCACACACACATATACACACACATATACATTGAACACAGAAATCAAATCAGAGGCCATCGCTGTTGCGTGGTGGAGTCCGTAATAGTGCGCCCGTCGTCCTGACAGCTCCACAACGTTCCTAGGATCGCGTGTGCCGACGTCCCCATCCCTGCGCACCCAGCACTGGATCATATCGTGGCAAGGATATGATGACAGATGATTGCAGGCTGATTACCGTTTCGATTGCGCGAGCGAACTCGGGCACGCTTGGTATCGATTACGAGAAACCGGGTAACTCGCCGGCACCCGCCCTAGACCTCCGCACAGATGATCACGGTGGTCATAACATTTCAAAGTGCGATTAAGGTCGTTAGTAATTTATGGGATTTCTATGCACCGGTCAGGTGGGGAGAATACACAGCACACGGTCGGTGTATTGTTCCTGCGGGTCATTTGCTATGATTGGAAGCTTGCCCCATCGCGCCGGACGGGTTTGCGTGGGGTCTCCGAGTGGAAGCTTCCGGTGGTATTCATTACGCGCTGGCCTGCGAGCACCCGCACCCCATCCAGTGAGTAAATTGCCGATAGGGAGAATCGCCGGTGAAACTATCATTAATATGCATTATTTATCGTACCGCCGTACAACATCCACTGCGGCCATTGCTTGTCCTGCCGTCGCCACCGCCATCGGCGGACGGTATGGGTTGGTGGCAAGCAAAACGAAAGAAAAAACACGTTACGTTAGCTGCTCGTTAAAAATTGAAGCTAACTTGCGAAACAATTCCGGTGGGTTGGGCGCTGTTGCAGGAAAATAAACATCAATTCCTGACGAGCTGCTCCAGGACGCGGCGGGGACGGGCGTTCATAATTGAATCGCACCGGAAGTGGACGCATTCCGGAACGGGAACTCCGGCAGTGGCACCTACCTGCAGAATGACGTGGGTGAGTGAGGTAGGACTGCCGCCGCCGAGCTTCGAGATTCGCAGCACCGTGAGCACGATTCGCATGCTGAACGGGAGCAGAAAACACAACCGGCGCTGCCATGGCGACGACGCTGTCAGTGCCTGGTGCGGGATGTGGAGAAACGAGAGAGAGAGAGAGAGAATGCGAGACGCAAGATGAAGGAACGGAAGCAGAGTGCAAGAATGGAAGAAACACGCAAAGGGGCGGCTACTGGCAGCAAGCAGGCCAGATTGAATTGCAAAACCAGCTGGGACGGACTGGGAGAGCAGGAAACGTACCTTGTGCAGGCCCCAGATACACAGCAGCGAGTAGGAAATGATGAGCAGCCATTTTAGTGGAAAGTTCCAACAGTACACCGTCGCTGTTACCATCGGTAGCGCACCTACATCGATGTGGATGGGGTTTGATGGATGAGAAAGAGGATGTTGAGGATGATAACACCGCTTGCGATCGCCCCTCGGGAGCGGGGATGTCAAATACGGCCGATCTACGGTCCGGTCCACGCGAGGAATGCCGCAAATTATGCACCAAATCTCCATATCCTGCCCTAGACCTCAGATCGGCCAAACGATGCTTAGCTTCGTTCGGCAGACGGGAGGCTTTGATCGTGCGTCTACTGGTTTGCGGTGTAACAATACGTGAAGTCCGGATGCTTCTACAGCATTCCTAGCGCGGGTGGCCTTGCGTTTGACAACCCTCGCAGAGGACATTAGCCACAGTGTGTGACGCGCTGAAGGGGGGTTAAGCCGATCGTCGAACACCGACGGGAGGGGGAGGGCGTGGACGGAGCGAGCTCCGTACCACGCCCGACCCTTGACGACGATCGGCTTACGACTTACCGAAGCTCTGGCTGATCCATATGCCGAGCATGTCGAGCTGCAGCAGCCGGTAGTAGACGCCCTCGCCGCTCTCCAGGTTCATGAACAGATGGTAGACGAAGCTGCCGCACCACGGTGCAACGGAGCCGACCAGATGACACCACGACAGAAAGCGGTACTCTTTCTCCCATGGCATCATTGCCGGCACTGTTGCGAGGATGTAGACAATTGGAATGCCTGCAAACCCCGGGGTTGAGGTCCGGGTTACGGTTGGTGCGAGGGAGAAGAGAAGACAGAAGTTGCGGAGCAGCTTAGTTAGTGTGGGTGACGTAGCCGTCAGGGTTGGGGTAGACTAATTCTAGCACGCTAAACGCTGTAGGAGCAGTCACTGCAACCGCAGCCGGACTAGGCACAGTACGCGCACAGATCGGATGCTGTTGATTGGCGGTAGCTGAGTTGATCGGTGAGTTGATCGGTGCGTCTGCGTTGAGCGATGCGCACGTGGGCCAGGATCTAGCGGCACAGGACGTCACCTGTCACACGACACATGTTCGCAGCCTAACCTAACCTACCGTGTGTGAGAATATTGATGGTTTCGTTATGCACGTAGAACAGGCTGCTCAGGCATCCCTTGATGTCCAGCAGCGGTCGGTAGCCTTTGAGCACGTACGGGTTGAACTGCAGATGTTGCGGCATGTCCTTCCACTCGAGCAGGTCGGCCGGTGGCGTTAGCATCCGCTGCACCTGCTTGAGCAGTGTGCCCGACTCGCCGGACGTGGCGTCGACCGGTTCGACCGAGCCGGCCGTCGGTAGCGGCTCCGGGGCCATCGCCACCGGCTCCACCGTCGGCGTCGGCTCCACGGTGCCGGCGGTGCTGTACTGCTCCAGGTAGCTCCGGTAGCCTTCGGCGGGCGGTTGCCAAGTACCGGGAGGTGCGGTGGACGCTCTCAACTGCACGCTGTTTGCGGACGATCCTACCACCTGTGCGATGTACTACAATCCATCCACCTCCATGCGCCAGTCAAGCCCGAACGCCAATGGTGCAGTGTGTCCTCGGTGTTGGCGGATGGCGCGCGCTTCGGAGAGTTGCGACAGTCAGTCAGGAGCTAGCTACGGCAGGGCACACGGACACTCCGCTCTCACTGGAGGCAGCGCGGTGTTGCGTTCGCACGTCCCGGCAGGCGATGGACGCCGGATCTGTCCGCTTCCTCGCTGTCTCACTCGCTCACAACCCGCACACACAAACACTAACACACGCGCGCACGGTACACCAGTGTCTCTCGCCGTCTCTTAGTAACACTCACTGCCACGGCGTTCTGCTCTGCCCTGAGCTTAGCTGCTCAGTGCTCAGTGCGCTCTCTAGCTCACGAGCAGCAGCATCCGTAGCGTTTGCGAGTACCAAAAGAAGAGGAAGAAGAAGAAGAAGAAGAAAAACATATAGCCAATGTTTAGCCTCCCTGCAGTCCGCCGCGATGCCGCGAACCTGCATGTTTATTTATGTAATCGAGAGATATGCCTGCGAACGTGCGGAGCAAATAAAGAGCAAACTGTGCCTGCGGTTATGTATGTTTTGCTGCACTGGCGGTGCGAAAACAAACCAAACATCCCGACGGCCGGTGCGCTCGCGCGTGTTTGGCGCGGTATCTCAGTAAATCATACGCGCGGCGGCCACCGGCAGTACCGGGACTCGGTACTGGCCGATCGCCTCATCTCCTCTCGCACCCGTCCAGATCGCTGCTTTGATGTCGGATTCTGCCCTATCGGAAACAAACAGATCGGCTCCCGGCTCGGCTACCCTGGAGCCGGCAAGCGAATGGCTCTCGCTCTCTCTCTCTCGCTCTCCGCACCGGAGACTACTCCTCCACGTCCCACCGGACGGCCGGACGTCTATTAGCCACCCGAGTACACCCAGTAGTGCACCAGCATATTGTTGACATTAGCAGGCCGAACCGGTCCATCCCCCGCATCCCTGCTCCCGGGACATCCCAATTAGCGTCATTTCGCACGCTGTTCGTGTCTCGTAAATTTCACGCACTCCATTACCGACACAGTGCGGCAGTACAGTACCCGGGAGCGGGAACATCGGCCGCAGCAGTGATTTCACGCATCCGCCGATTCGGTGTTCCAACAACAACAACAACAAAAAACGCTACCAGATACACTCACACACACACACGCATCCAAAACCAGCAGATCCATGGTCTCCTTAGTACACGCGGTGGGCGAGCGGCTCCCTGGTAGCTGTTTTGGGTTTTTGCGGGCTGTCAGTTTGACGGTTTAAAATAGATCCAACCCGCACCACCCGGTCCCGGTCCGACCGACTGCGGTCCCCTTCTTCTTCCTCCTCTTCTTCCTCCTTGGTGATGGGGCGTTGGAAGGGGTGGGAGGCGCAGCGAGGGCCAAATTTGCCCATTTGGAGGCGGCCACATAATTTTCGCTCACGTGCTCGGCCGCCGCGGTACAAACTCGTGCGCTCTCGCGTGACGTGTCCGTTGCGCTGCCGACCCGCAGGTTCCTTACGCGTGACATTTCCGAACTGGGATGGAGGATGGTGGAGGAGGAGGAGGAGAACAAGGAGGTGTTCCGCACAGCAGTCACGGAGGAAAATTCGCTCACTAATGCTGTGTGCGTGTGTGTGTGTTTGTGTGATGTTTCATTTAGAACACGGTATCGAATCCAGCATACATTACGTATCCGAGCGTTAGACGTCAGGAGTACAGCAACGGACGCGGTTGCCGCCATTACGCAGGCCTTCGACAGAGAGGCCCCACTAGCGCCACATACGCATAAAAAACACACCCACACCTACACACAAACACACACACACAAGTCAAAACGGAACGGCAGCTTAGGAGGCTTCGACAAGCTCGCCATGTTCGCCAAGTCCGAACGTTCTAGGGGCAGCCTACATTCCTTTACATAACACCTAACCTTTGGCAAACTGGCACAGATGCCAGTTTGGGATTTCAGATCTTGACCGTGCAGCCTTTTTCCCGGCAGGTTCGCTTGTATCTGAGCAATTCCAAGACATGGAATGGGCTAGAGCACGGTTCATTCTGCATCACACCGTACTACACAGGTTGTTCCGGCTGGAACGTCGCCGAAAGCTGCGTTGCAACGATTCGGCAGGGTTTTGGAGGACCGTAATTGAGTTATGGCAGGCTCAGCATACTCCCGACAAATTGTCAAATGGAGCACATGGAGGACGTGCGCGTCCACTGCACACCGCTTCACGCACGGGTACAGGATTTGAATTGGAGCTAGGTCCGGTGCACGTGCTGCTGAAAGGGAATCTGGCACCATCTCTTTTTGACGGTTGCTGTTAGCGAATCGTACGAGCGCCTTCGTGTGCGTGCATATATATATGTGTGTGTGTGCACACACGGTCTGGGTTGCTTACTAAACGTATCACGTCTGCACTGGTAACTTCATCGCCCCTATGGGACAGGTCCTAGTGGCGGCGTGGTAATTGATGGAGCTAGGACACTACCAAAACCCCGGACATTGCTGTTGTGCAATGCTGTGCCATGTTCATAGAGACCTTCGTTGGTGCCCAAGCGACGTTGGCCGTGTGTATGGGCCGCACAGCCGATCTAGGATATTGGGCTACCGTACTACACAGACACACACACGCACACACACATACACACGCACACGTACACGCACACACACACACACGCGACACGTACACAAATACACGCCCGCGGACAGGACTAGATCAAGCGACGGACGGGAGAACACTGGATGCCGCGACTCAACCACCGTGTTGGATGTTCTCCTGCCACCGGCAGGATCTAGTTGCCACTGGCGGTTGTTTTTTATTCCCCCCTGTAGGTGTCGCTCACGTCGGTGTCCGTGCCCGATTGCAACGGCGGCACGCTCACTGGCAAAATCTTTTCACCTACTTTCCCACGGCCAGTGCTCCACTCTCGCACCCGCTCTCTCGGTCGCTCTCTCGGTTCGCGTGCACTGCTGACTTCTCCGCAGACTCACCGGTCGGCGTGTGTCCCGGGGTGCGTTTTTGTTTCTGCAACCGCACGGGAACTTCCGCACCAGTGTCGCACCGACACGCTTTTCTGGCGCGGTGATACACAAAACACTCATTACGGTGATACTAGACATGACACCGTTCGATCTTCAACAGGGACTTAAACACTTGTGCACCGTCCCATCTTCAACTCTCCCAGCTGGTGTAGAAAAAATCGCGCTCTCGCTCGCTCTCTCGCTCGCATCCTTCTCCGTCGAAGGATTTTCTCTTGCTTTACTGCTTTCTCTCGCCACATACACACACACACACGCGCGCAGCATTTTCCGACAATTGACAAGCAGGCGTGAAAAATTGAGCATTTTTCGCGCTGGCCCCATGTGTTCGCTGCCGTTTCCTGCGGCCGGTTCGGAAAATTCCAAGCCTATCACAATTTGCCAACACGGTCTGCGCATGACCGTGCGCCGCGTATTGCCCTTCCTGTACATTATTTTTTCCTGCATGGGTATTTTGTTTTGTGTGTAGGCGCCTTCGCTACCCGCACCCGCACATCCCGGTTGCCGGGTACGTATATACACACACACGCAGCACCATCAGGCGCATACGCATGCAAAGCAAGAAACACGCTGAGCACGAGAAAGTGGGAGCGACATTTCAACGACAACCCTGCAAAAGATGGGAGCTGTGCAGTTGTACAGCCCTATGCTCCGTCAGTGGCTGTTCTCCTTGGCATATAGTAGAACCAGCTGACAAGGAGAAGCTTTTCATTCCGAATATCAGCCACGTAGAGGACATTTGGCCCCTCGCCGGCAGTTTAGGTGGAAATGCGCGGATAGAGAGCGAAGGTACTTATTATTTGGCACATAATTAATAGGACTTTAATGTTTGCACATGGAAGATGCGGGAACATAAGCCGAAATACCACGATGGACAGCAGCTGCACTCAAAGAGGTGAGCAACGTATGTTGGGAGGATTTTTTTGTAATTCACAGTCATTCTCAATCTGACAGGTAGATGGCGCTGTTGCAGATTCCAGTGAACAGAAATTAGCATTTGCATTAGTTGTCTTTGGTTTTCCAAGAAAGGGATGGACATGAATTTCAAAAACAGGTTTTTAGCATAAAGCGAACCCCGAAACAGCCGGCCGATTATAGTTGTTTCTCGCTATTAGCATTGCTGAACCGAACTCTGGGCGCGCCTTGACCACTGTGCAGCCAACGTTTGAAACTGTTGCTTGGGCATTTTTGAGAAATAGGCTCGTGAACAAATTTCGGGAATTGTTACGGCTAATAGGTATTTCGGGAGAGAGTGGTGGGGTGAAGGAGAGGAGGAGACACGATATGAAAAAATCGAGATAAATGCAGATTTGTACTGTTCGAGCGAGTAAAAGGTCCCATCGTTACACGTAGCGTTACTCGTTGGCTTACTCGTCGTGTTTGTGCTTTCCTCTAATTTTGACATCTATAGCCGTCCTGGTATAGCTGGCTTGTTGTTTCCATGGTTATACGGATTTTACCTGGGGACTGCTTTGTTATTTCGCGTCGAGCGCTTCTCGTCCGGTAATGCCGTTTTTCCGGGGATAAAGATAGAGTGAGGGAACTTGGTGAGTAGCATTCGTTCAGTATTGGGCGTGCATTTAGTGAAAATCAAACTTTTTGCCGTAGGTTGATTTGCTAGCATGGATGTTAGCATCGGGGGTAGCTTCGCGGGTAGCAGATTGGACTGTTTGTTAACCGTTCGTTGGATTGCATTCTAGCAAACCGGCTTTGGGTTGGCGCTCGGAAACCATTTTGCGTTTGCCGTTGTTTTGTACGGCTTTTTCTTGATGTAGACGATGCTCCACGGGGAGCATTTCATAGGCTAAGAGCGAAGTGATCTTAATTCTAACGTTTGCTTTGTATTGTTTCAGGGTTTCAACAAAAAAACAATCATTTGGCTGTGAATACCGGTTTTATGTTCTAAGTGTGTTAGTGCGTGTTGAGGTGAGCGTCGTGTGTTTTGTGCGTTGTTACCGATGGTCCGTGGAAAATCGACCGCGAAATGTTGACCCATCTTTTGTCGCTGTTCACACAGCCCTTGGCGGCCGTAGCATTCAGTTTCGCAAGGAAGTGTATGCCCGAAGTACACCTGCAGGTAACGTGCCAAAACCGGTTTAGCCACCGTTTGGGGATGGTTTTGGGGTTAGGGTGATCGTCCTGCCTAAGCTCGTACCAGACACCGGCAGCAGTATCCATCAACCAAACCCGGCAGCCCCCAATCAACCGAACGGCAAACGGAAGCGAAGTCGAATGCTGCAATCAACCGCGCCTGCTGCGGATTGTAAAATCTTTCCGTTGCCTAGCAACTGTACTGGACGCTCGGCAGAATGGCGGCTGCAGGTAACGATTACCACACAAATGCTCATGCTTACGTTTTCCGTTTTAGATGATACGGCCGAAGCGGAAGTGCGATGAGTCGCCGGAAGCCCCCGGCAGTAAGCAGCCCAGGCTCGATGCACCCGAGTGAGTACTGCCATACTCTTTCATGCACACCCGCACCTCATTTACGTTTATTTTAATTCTAATTATGCGTTCAATTTTGACTGAAAATTATACTTATGATGCTTTATTTTATGTTAAAATAATATGACGCCGACCAAACTAACACTTTGACGGCCGCGCGCTGCGCATTCTTTACTTTGCTGGTCTCCAGCAGCGGTTGCTCAGTTCAATGCGCGTGTCACATCATTTCATTGTTTTATCATTTTGAAGAAAAACAAAAAAATCAATTCCTGATAATTGTATTCCAGAAAAAGATTAGTATGAACTGGGTCGTTTATCCATATCTCGGATAATTTAAAAAGAAAACATGAAATAGGAGACATTTATGCTACTTATTGAGATATTTCCAAGTGGTGGTGATGTTGCCATAGAAACGCATATGATTCGAGACATGTATGGTCAAAGCTTGCCGTGATTTACACGTTGTGGAGTTAATGCATTACTAATTCTGAGATGTGCGTATTTGGATGGTGTTCTTTAAACAAAAGGGAATAACGATGGAACTTGCTGTTTCTTTTGTTGACTCAAGTGCTCTCCACTATGTGGCTGTTTTTGTAATCAATTCAGTTATTAGTTTTTAATTCAGTTGAATTATTTGCTCAACATGTTGGTCAATGTTGATTAACGATGATTCCAACAATATGCATTTTATTCTAGCACTTTTATATGTGCAGGTCCAGATGTAGATATTCTTAAATACTTTTTTAAGCTGCAGTTGATTCCAGGCTGTAAAGCAGATGTTTAGCAATTTGTCTTTCAAATTGAGTTAACAATGGAGTTGCAAAACTAGCTTCTACATATAGCAAGTAATTCTATATTCTTCTTCAATATGGAATTCAATTTAGATTCATGGTACATTACACTACGGGTACAGTTGTTGCCACGTCTTGCCACACCAACATAAAATACGTTTGTTGGGAGTGGCTTTTTAGTGTTCTATTCTATGATTTCATATCTCGTTCACCATCTCTATTTCAATGGGATGGGTGGTTGCATAAGATGTAATTGCCTACTAACACAGATTCTTGTTGCTTTTGTTCAAGACCACCATGTCAAGAACTGCAATACGACGCTCTTTTGAAGAAGAATAGGAATAGAGCGTTAATGTGAACCGTACTTTTAAAGATACCAGTTTCCCTTCCGCGATATCGCTTGTGATTATTATAAAACAATTATCACTAAGATTTGAAGAAATATCATTTCAAGAGTTCATAACATTTTCAACGAAAAATTGTTGAATTGTTCCCAGTGAATAATGAATTCCCGAAAGTCTTTACACTTGCAATAAGGTAAATTTTTGAGATTGTGAAAGGGGAGCAACAATTTCTACGCAACAATTGGAACAACAAGCAACAATTGGAATGCTCAATGCAATATTAATGATAGTGCGGCTTAACTTATTTTGTACACGTAATGATTATAGCAGGTTCGGTGCCTAGCTATACATTTGTAATTATTATTATTTATTATTATATTATCTTATCTTATTATTATTATTATCAAAATATATATACACATTTATGTTCTGTAATTTGTACATCGAGAAACATATGAAATTGAATAATTTAATTTCAATACAAAAGCCTGAAATACGATTGCAACAGTCAGCAAAGCACAACCAGCTAAGCTTTAAGCTTGAGCTGTCTACCGGTTGCATACTTTTGGGCGCTTACGTGTTTTCAGCGGATAGCAAAAGTTATTTGCATCGCTCAACTTGGTTGCACTTCCAGAAGCGAAAACCGGAAACGAATTACTTGCTCATATGTGCAGGCCATGTTTGTCGATATTAGTCAAACAATAGATGAAGAAGAAAAAACAATTTTATTCGATTTTTCCAATGTTGGGGAGAATTACTATCGTCGGGACGCGCAAACAGATGAGCAGAAACGCAATTTTCGTGGCGTCGGTCGTTGCTATTTGACCGTAATTAAAATGTGTGGCTGTTCGTATCGGTGCGGGACACTTAATCAGCTGTTTTATCAGTTTATTATGGAGAATAATCTCATTCCGACCGAGTCCGCCCGGGCTGGGGTAGTGTGCCCTTGCCTTTCGGAAGGAAGCGTCCATCCGCCATCGTCTCACGCTATTATGTGATGATTGATAAACTCAGCTGTCGTATTTATTGTGAGCCTAATGTCCAGTAGAGCGACCATTGCATTAAGAAAGTTCCATTGCCGGTTCGCCGATACGAGCAATCCTGCAGTCTGTTAGGGACAATTTCCCTCCTTCGATAGAACTCCAGAACGCGTCGGGATGGATCGAGACCGCTCTAGTGAAGAAATTTTAGTAACCTTATTTTTCACGTTCATACATTATCGGCTTATGTTGGCTTGCGAAACCCAATTGTTCCATGTTCAGAAGCTACGTTGGAGCTACGTCGCAGGAGTTTACATTTAGGCGCTTTGTATCTATCTGATGCCATTCTACCATCTCGTACGGTCGCGCTTCTTGTACATTCTTTACGTGACTCCACGTTGAGTCTTATCTGCCATTAGAGACCTTGGTGTGTGGTTTGATTTTCACGATCACGTTGATTTCGTAATCAACAAGACATACTAGGGCTTGAAGTCTCCGTACTTCAGAAACCATGATCCTCTATGTTGAAAATGTATGCTTTGTGGTTGGGTTTTGCTCTATTTTAGATGTACTACAGCGCTGGATGAAACTAGAGGGAGTGTAGCGAAAGCCATTTAAGCCTTCTTCACGTCATTCGCGCGATATCCTAAAGCGTCACCAGCCACTATCTGGACCAGAAGGAAGGGCACAATCAAAAATACACAGAGTGGAAAGCACGGCGTGCGGAAATGAGACGACGGGTACGGGTGACGTATGGTTTCCGATGCATCCATGCAGCACAGCACACAGGTTATGGGGCAGATTTCTCCCGCTGTGGGAGGCTTTAGTTTCAGTTTCGATCTGATGAGCAGCGTGCGGATGAATTCATTCACCACCTCACCATTGACGGACGCGATGGTTTGCAAGCGCGTCTGGAAAGTGAATTTCAAGTCATTACTTGCCTTTTTTTACTGGGCGCCTCCGGCGCTTCGAAGAAAGTGTCTGATCTGACCTCGCACACGAGAAAGGGGAAGGTGGTGATGTTGCCAAATTTGATGGCTTAAACGCCAAGCAGTGGTGTGGTGAGCTCCCATTCCTCGACGACGGGCTGCAGGAGCGGGTGATAAGATAAGGGACCACACACTTCTTTGGAGAACTTCGCGCGCAGCCAGTCCGAACAGGAAGCAGATAAACACGTGGTGTATTGATCTCTCATCGTGTTTCCATCGAAGTTGCGAAATCGATTGTACTTTTTTCTTTCATTTCTGGGGAGTTGTTTTTATGGTGTTGTGCGGGTGACTGTTTTGGTGAATTCCATGGGCTGGTGGATTCGTTCGGTCATTCTGTCTTACTTACTTACGTACGCACTATTTTGACAGCGTTTTTTTGTTTTATTTTATCAGTAGTACTCACCACAAGCAGGTATTTAAGATGCGCTTGTCCAAACATTTTGTACTTTTAACATTTAAAACAATGGTCTCACATATGCCCGTCGTGTTGAACCGGCGACTGTGGACGTACGCGGGCGCGCGGCACCGTACGTTAGGCATAAAACCTGACGTTTATTGCATTTTACGACCCAACGTTGTGTGCCCCCTTCTAGGTACGCTATTGTCGTTCGTGGACTCAGCTAAAGACAGATTCCGTACACGGGGTTATAGTACCTGAACATATCCGCAAGTACCATTATTTGAGCCGTAAGCAACACAGGAAATCAGATGACGATATCGATGAATTTCAAATGACATTTCCCATCGTTTCCACCAGCGCTTTGTTTATGGCGCTTTCGCAGTATAAAGAACAAGGCGACCCTAGACGACGACAACGACGACGACGGACGACAACGGTGATCCATTGACGGTTTGGGCGGGTGGACAGCTTGCGCGATCGGCGCGAGAGGAAAGGGAGCGAAGGCCTTGGTGCCCTGGGTCGTAAACTATCGGTTTCCTGGTGGAATTTCGCACCGCGAACCTGCTGCTGCGTGTGCCCGGCTGCGTGGATTTGCTATAGCCCTCCTTTCCGGTTCGGTTTAAGGTTCGGTCTCCTCTTCTTGCGCAGAATAAAGTTCATCACACACTCCCGTTTGTGCCGGCAACCGACGGTTCCATCTTCGGTTCGATTATTGTACTATATCACAGGGTGCTGTCGTGTGATGACCATCATGGCGATTGAGATGACCCCAAATGTTCGATGAACTCCTCCCCTCTCCTCTGTATATCCGAACTCCCTGATTGATGTCCCTGATGTTACGTCCATCAACCCGAAAATCGAGCGATACATGCGGCGTGTTCATGCATGAACGAGGTTTGCGATTTTTTTTTCCTTTTTTTTGCAACCGTATGACCTTCGCCGGGGCATTCTCTCATCCCATACGCTCCCCATCTCGGCGCGCTTTTCACCTTCTTGCTGCCTGTCTTCTTGCGTGTGTAGTACCGTGTGTGTAGGCTTTGTTGTTGTTTCTTCTCGCATTTTTTTTTTGCTGTTGCTGCTGTGGCTCGCCTGCCCCGTTTGTTTCGATTTCGCTTGTTTACCTTTGTCACCTTTCGGTTGGTATAGCTGTAACCTTCCCGCTTCTCGTTCTTTTTGCTGCATGCACCCACCTTGAGGAAGGTTGGCTGTACCGTCTCCCCGCTTGTCGGACTGCTTCCCCATGCGCTTTTGCGTGTGTGTGTTGTGCAGTGCATTGGATGTGGTTAGCTCTCTTTACGTGTGCTTCCTGGTGAGAGCTGGTGGTCTGAAGGATGCTCCTAAACATCGAATGCTCTCTTGGACGTCTTGTGCTATGCACGTAGGTTAAAGATCGGAGGTGAAGGTGTTCTGGGTTCAGTTTAGCGCGACCCGGAGGTTGCTCATTAACGGTGGGTTTGTATCGGTTGACTTTGACAGGCATTCTTCTGTTCTGTTCCATTGTTTGCACGCCACCGTGACAATGTCTTTATCGTTAGCTGCTACGAAAACCAAACCCTACGGAATGCTTTCTCCGATGCTGAATGTCTCAACTCATCTCCCCTTCATCACGCCACGTCCGCGTGTGGGGCCCACAGGCGAAGAACAGGTTCAAGGAGGAGCAACAAGGATATGTGTCATACTCGCGCGAGCCTCGTGTGTGAGTGACGCTAACCTTGCCCTATTTTCCGTGCACAGGTTCTTGGTACAGGTTCACCTCGTGCTTCCCCACCAGTGTTCACCTTGAAGAGGGTGATAATTTTCGCGTGCGTTGCAGACCGCCCTCACGTTCGCGATGGCGCGCTTTTTTCTTCTTGTTCTTGCCGTTGTTGATATCCGATAATTTCAAGGCTCGGCGACGCACGAGACAAGAAAGCCACGGTGCACTGTTGGTGTTTCTGTTATTGTTCGTTCTGTTCACTCTGTTGTTGGGAATGCCTTGACAGTACTGCAACTTCATGCTGTTAACAATAAATAACTAAAATATAGTTTAAAACTCATTACGCTCCCTGGAATCTTAGCTAAGATATATGTATACTTTAGCACTCTATTCCAACAACAAACTGCTGACAAGTGACTTCCAAATATTCTCTGACATTAGATGTCAATCCAATATGATCTTGGCGCATACTAATGTACGACGAAATCATTTTGCGTTGTTCAATGACCCCAACGATCGTTATTGTATGGCAAAATCTAATATGCAATGACACTGACCACAATTAAACTTAGCCAAAGTAATAACAACACTCAAGTGGCGATCGCCTGGAGTTCATCGAAAAAAAAACAAGAAGCCCATAGTTCGTACAAGCAAGAGGAGAAATTAATCTCTATTTGAGAGCGCACATCTGGAGACACGTTAGGTGTTAGAGTGCGTGTCTGCGAGAGATAGAGAGAAAGGGAGAGAAATAAAGAAAGAGGAGGAGAGAAGGAGACACTACAAAACACTCCTTAGCATACATCATCGTTCAATGGACGTCGAAAGCCATCGGAGTTCGTTTTCGGTGCCAACCAAATATGCGCCTCATCCGTTAGGCTCTCCACGGCGGGAAAAGTGGCGGCCATTTAGGAAATAGTCGACATTTTGTCATCATGACAGTTCTTTACAGCAATTTTTAATGCTACAGTGTTGTATTGAGGTTAGGAACGAAATCAACAAAAACGAACGAGACTTGTCTTGAAGGTACATGAAGATATGTTATCCCACTGTGCAGCTGGTCCATTGGCACCGTCTTTCGGTCTCTCTCTCTCTCTCTCTCTCTATTGCTCTCTGTGTCTCGTTTGTGCACGTTGCCCTCGCTCACAGCCATGACCATCAGAGTTCAGGCAGAGCGTATGCGTGCACTCATAAGTGCAATAAACAAACCCCGTCGTAAACTCCAAACGCGTGTTGGACCTCTCTACCCATCCCCGCAACTACAACTGCTACTACCACCACTGGCCGCTGCTTAAGTTGCGCTTAAGCTACATGTGTGTGTGTGAGACAGAGAGAGAGAGCGAAAGGGAGTAAGTGAGAGGTTGCAAACCAGCCGCCGGTCGGCACTATGGGCGTCGGGAGTTGGAGTCGACTGTCAAAAATACGCTGCGCTGCTGTGGTTGTCCTGATAAGGTCGCTGCTGGCCGGTGGGCGAGTGGGCTATCAGGCGCCTATTGCACGTCTCCAAGATTGAGGTATCGCTAGTTTAGGGGGGCTCTCGAACGGCGACATCCACCCGGGCCGGCGACGGCGACTCTCCAAGCAATCAGGCTCCGCGTGAAATCTCCACCAGCCTAAGCTGCCTGCCGTGTCTATCTGTTCTCCCGGCCCCAGACACAACCCCTCTCCCCGCAAGCCACGCGCAACGCTCACGCACACAGCCAACCGAACCGCACGCAAGAAGAAGGCTTTCCAGGGTTCGCGCGGGTTCCCCTCGAAGCCGTTCGATCGCCCAGCGAAACCTTGCGCCCCAGCCAGTTGCTTGCTATGTTCACTCACGGTCGCACGCATTTCGCCTCGACTCGGACACGCGGGACCAGCAGCAGCAGCAGCAGTAGAGCAGTTCGCTCGGCACGTTGTGCCGCCGTCGACGACGCCGACGACGTCCGCCACTTTTGTCTATATGGTGTTCGCATTCTTCGTCGTACGCGCGCGCGTTTGTGTGTGTACGTGTCTCGTTGGTCTTATCAACACCTTGTTGTTGCCGAAAAACCGAAACCCCGCACGAGCGGTGTTGTTGTTGAGTCCGGGTCGCCGCCGCCGGGTCAGTGTAACGTCTTGTAACGCTCTGGTAATGCGCGCTCCGATCCTGCAGCATCTCGTATCCGTGCGGTCTTGAGTGAATGATCCAACGAAGTGTTGGATCTTTTGTGTGTATGTGAGTGCGTGCGTGTGTTTTTATTAAACAAAATTAAGTGGAATAGAAAAGGTTACATTCAACCAATTGCAACGGATCGTGTCCCCTACGCATGGGGCGATGTGCGTATGTGCGCTCCCAGCCAGCTACCAGTCATCGTCCTTGGAACGTATTCCAAAAACGAAAAAAAAACGCTTTTTTGCTTTGCCTATCGCTTCACTTCGAACCACTTCCTGTGTCTTGTTCGCTTGCTGCGAGTGAGTCTTGGTCGCCGCGAGAGATCATCGCATCAGCTCTCAGCGCACATCAATCAATCGCATTAGCCAGATCCTTGGGAATAACTTCGCAGCTTTATCTGGCGCGCTGCATCAAACTTCTGTCCATCAACCCTCGCGCGTTTCTCTATATTGGCGACATCCAAGACGTGTTTCCTTTAGTACAAGCTTTAGCACGGTCTATATCAGCCGCAGGACTAGGCCACCCCGTCCACAGAGATTCGAACAACTTAAAGTTGTTGCTTTTGAAGTACTGCAACGGGTGAATTTGTAATAGTTATCTGTGGAATGTGGTATACAGGAATTTGCGCAGGAGTCTTTTAGCAGACGTTTGCAAATTTCAACCCCCTGGTGCAGTCTGAAAGCAGGTCTTCAGACTTGGTCTCACGTCGTCCCTTAGAATATGTGGGGTGTTATCTTATCGCATCGCGTATGCGAGACGCGGGCAGTGCTGCATCGGGGAAATAAATCACACCGCGTCTGTTTGGAAAGCGGATAGGGAGTGGATCGCCCGCCGGGTTCGGTGTTGTAATGTGAGGAATACCCTCCTCGACCACTGCATGGTTATTGGATCGTTACAGTGCGTTGAATGTGTGTTTTACTTGTTGTGTTCGCCTACATGTGTGTTGTGGTTTCCATTTCCTTTATATTCTACCACAACGTGGAAATTTCACTGATTGTAGAAATTATTACTGGGTGTTGACCGTTCGCCATCATGTACTCGACTGTTCATTTAGCCAAAGATTCATTTGACGTCCAGGTACCGGTGGCCTGCACTGCGTTGTGCAGGTGTTGCAGACCGTCGAACAGCTCTAGCCAACAGCAAACAGTGCATTTTGGCCAGGAGTTGTTATCCGGTTGTCCTGATCCAAGTTTTAGTGGTCGTCTACTGTTTGGCTCCCCCTGGACTTCGAAAGGCATTGTCTAGTCAATCGCATCCCGTGCGCTCTCGTCCGTCCCATTGTTGTTGACCGTATCGGATGCTCATCGGCCGTATAGTGAAACGCCTCGAGATGCGATCCACTTGGATGGAAGACTGCCACCTGTTGGCTTCTGTTTGGAATCGTTTCCACTCGTGCCACACACACGGGCCGGGCGCCGTCGTGAGGTTTGCTCCATTTTCGGAATGCACCACGTGCCGCAGTTGACCGAGAACTGCATCGCGTTACAGCATGCACCGCACGCTTGTTTCATAAACAAACCTTCGGTTATCAGTAGCTCTTCGTTTTATTTTTTTTTGCGCGCATCTCCTCCGCCTCCTCGCGTAAACTGATGATGTTTGCTAGAGCATTGGAGAAGCATATTTATCTGATTGCTTCTTCGTTGATGTCTGCTACAGCGCAGCAGGGGATGATCTAATTGAAGGTTATTATATTGTTTCCCCTCCAAACGATGTAGGCACTGCAGGATATCCCATATCCAATGACCCATACCGAGTCAAAGGAGTTTTTGGTACACCAGTATAGGGTTTCTACCCTCCATGTCGGCCGCTCCATGCTACTTTACACCGAAGACTGCTACCACAGTACATTCCGGCGGGAGCCACGGTGTCGGGTGGATATGTAGAACATCCCTTGCCAAGTGTTTCCTGGTCCATTACGGTGGTTTTTGCTTGCTGCTTGAACACCGTACCAGGAAATTATGTTGCACACAAACTCAAGTGCAAAACTGAGGCAACATTTCCAACAGCCAACATCACCGACGGTGGGATGTAGGTGTTGGAGGCGCTAATTGCCGACCGGGTGTGGTGAGGGCCCACTTTTCGGATCACTTTTCCCTCGATCATCATCAATCGCGGCGGTGGGTTTGGTTTTCCATTCCGTGTGTGCCATTTTGGTTGCTGGCGCTGGTGGCGTTGTGCCTATCGGTGCAGGCTGCCCCAGCGCACATAAACTTATGGATCGATAGTGGCAATTATGTGAGTTTCGTTTTTTTTTGTTGCTGTGCCTGTCTCGAGCTGAGCTTGACCGAAGAGTAAAGACCTCCCACGGAGGAGGCGAGTATTTGGGGCGTTTTTCGCGTGTTTATTTTATTCATTACAGTGTGCTAGTTGGCCACCTTCACCCGCATCCACATGTCCTCGTTGCGCTGGAGCGCTGGAGTTGTGGCGCAGAGTACAAATGAAGACAGTGTGTCGATTCCAGGAGGTTGCAGGTGAATAGGTGCAGGGCTTCGGTTCGGATGAGATAGAAAAGAAAACGGAAGTACAGACACATGTACGTACGTTTGCTGGGGTGGGGGAGTTTGCGTGGGTTTCACTTGCCCCGTTTGCCAGAGATCGTAATGTACTCTGCAATATGCGCTTATTTAGATGAATGTGCATTGAGAGACGCACACACTCACACACACCCCCTCAAGCTCGACCCAAGAATCAATTGGCGTAAATCAATCTCGCCCTTTGGAGTCGCCGGTGTCGCGCGCGGGAGCCCACCTGAGCTCCGACCGTGGGCTCCGTGGGCGGATGTGCTGTTGCCTGCTGCTGCTGCCCAGATATGTGGCTATGATGCTCTTTGCTATGCAACTTGGGCTCGATCGCGTGTGCAGTTCGTGTTCGTGCGTGTGTGTGTATGTGGGAGACAGGTCGGGTAGGGGCGAGAGTATATCTTTCCAAACTACCAAAGAGTCTTGAGTTTAAGACGAGGGCGTCGATTGCCTCCCCACCGCCGCACACTGGATTATCTGGTTTGATGTAGTATTTCTTATGCTTTTGCTGTGTTGTAACCGAACAATTCGAAGCGAGGCGCGTTACTCCAGCTTCGCTGGAGATGCACCTCTGCTAGAGCGGAGAAGAAGTCATCCTTGCCCGGTCGCTTCGCGCCGTGTACTCGGCCATTTTTGGGACCGTCCGATGCGGAGACTTCCCTTCCCGGCGCGGACGGGAGGAAGCGTTTTCGTTCGGTGCCGCGACCGTTCCGAGGCTCTCTAATGGGCGCGCGAAGAATGCGCGGACTTGACCGAGGCTTTCGCATTATAGGAGGGGGGAGACAGAACTGGAGGTTTGCACGCGGCTTGTTGCCGTTGCTGCATTGCCTTTTTTGGACACATACGCTCGCAGCAGCAGCAGCAGCGACGGTAAAGAGAGTAGAACAAGGGCGCTTTTGCGGTGTTTGGGGCGAGGGACATTCGTAAAAAACCTGACCCCTACCTCTCTCCCCCCCACCGCACCAATTTCCCCTCGCTGTTGCCCAACATGATCCGAAGACGACGCGTTAATGCTTGTGCGAATCCGGTTCCTTTGGGTATGATTTTATAGCCTCTCTCTCTCTCTCATCCGTCCGCCTTCGTCGTCTTCGTCACATCCCAGGTGCCTGTTGGATCGAACGATGTAGTTGTGCTGTGGTGTGCACAGCTAAAGAACGTATCCTTTCGCCTCACTCGCGCTGTTCTACGCGCCTCCAGTGGGTAAAGTGGGCCAGGTGTCCGCCCGCCAAACGCTGTATCCTGAATAATGGGGAGGCAATTGCTTACCAATTAGGCGTCCGCTAGCTGCCGCCACCTACTCCATATATTCACACGCGGGCCGGTGGCGGCACACAGGACATTCTAGGGCGTGCCAATTTGGAGCCCTACCCCAAGCACCTTACTAACTTGTGTGCCACCTTTCGTTTTCGACAGCTTTCCAGAGGGTCAGAGGGTCATTAGGTCAGCGGCTAAAGAGCGACATCCGATGGCCGGGCGTGCCTCGGCATGCCTGGCACCAGCACCAACAAAAAGAAAACACAGGACGAAAACGGAACGGAATTCATTAAGCAGCCTTTTATAGCCGCCGTGCCGCGTAATGAAGTTGCGTGTTGAAATATCGCCCATTTCCTTTTGTTGGTGGTTTTGTGGGCCGCAAAATCTTAATCTCGTGCTGTGGGAGCGTTCCAGACGTACTCTGCGCCCGGTGTGCCGTCTTCCAAGTTTTGAGGCAAGCGTCTCTGACCGATACTATATCGCTGGTGGGTTATGAAGACACCGGTGTGCTTGTGTCCACCGGGGGTCACCCATTCACTGCTGCAAAAGCCAGTTCTATACCCATACCGGGTCCTGCCGATGTTGGGGCCATGGACCCTACTCCAGATGTTGCCTGTACCCGGTCGGGATTCCGCATACGCGAAGCGCCTCGGCGCTCACTTTCCCTTGCGGTGACCTTCCGAACTTAGCATATCCCGCATCCACGAGGCATCCAGTCTTACGCCGCAGTACCGTGTAGCGTCAAGGCTACCCCGGCTAGACGTGTGCGCGCTTCTCCACAAATCAAAGCGCGCAAGCCCCAGGTCCGCATTATTTCCTGCTCCAAATTGGCATTAATTTGCTCCGGCCAGTTGGCCGCACGCATAACGCTCCAATTATACATTGCCTCCATTTGGGCTATTTATTCACGGTCCGCTCGCGAGCGCTCCGCACAGTGCCCATCGGCGCGGTTCACGACGTCTCGCTAAATGCGGCGATGGCGTATCATCTGTGTGGTGTGTAGTTCGGGCCCTCGCAGTCCGTCTCAGCTCCCCGCACGCGAGCGTGACATTGGGCGGGGGAGCATCATCGTAGCACTTTCATCGCGCAGCAGCAGCATGGGGTTGGTCTGCCTGCGGTGGTTTGACTTTGATCGCACCGGACGGGGAAACCATCTTGCGCACATATGGTTCGGAAGCCGACCGGCGCATACTGTTTCGCAATTGATATCCAGAATCCTGGCGTGACTCATCCTCCAACGCCTGGCTCCAGCCGGCGCTTCCAGATGCAGATGCTAAACTTGACCGTCGGCGGGCTTACATTGTTGGCCGTCTGTTGCACAAGACACTTCACTCGGGCTGCTGGCGCTGGCTCATTGTTGGCGTTGAATCAGATGGTGAAATTATGAAACACACTCGAATAAACGTGTCTGATTCACTGGCCAGCTCCAGAATCTTTCTGAGATGTCGCTCTCTGCACTCGCTATCTAGTTGTTTGTCACCGTTTGCCTGCAAAAGCCTCCTCACACGCGCACCGGATGAGAAGGAACGGTAGAACTCGAGTGTGTGACCTGACCAGGAAACGAGATTTCGATGTGTGACCCCGGTGCGTTTTAATCGCACACGATACAGTATCGCACACACACACACTGTGCGCGCCTCCTCCGTTTCTCTTTGTCTTTCTTCGGCCCCGGAGGGGTGTGAGTGTTGGCGGAGAAACAAACACAGCCGCGCGCTGTCGTTATGGACGATTGCCGCTCTTAGTAGAGCGATGGATTGAGGAGTACATGTTTGTTTCATTTTTCTGCCGTTGAGTGGCTCCTTCCGGGCTGGGCCGTGCATGTCCCATTTGTTTGTCAAGCCGCTGCCGGCTGCCCCTCACTATCCAGCGCGCTCGTTCGTCCATTACACACGCACACAGTGCCGTGGCCTGGTAATCGAGAGTGCTTTCTATTCCTCTGCGCTCATATCCAACACACACTGCAGGCGGAAGAGGAGCGTACCGGTGGCGTACGCTACAGGCGTGGGGAACGTTTTTCTTTATCAGTAATCAAGATCTGTTCGCCTTCGCCAATCAAACGGTTTTTTGGAACGCAATGTAATATGTGTGTGTTTGTCAGAATCGACACCGATCGTCCAAGCCGAGTGTGTTGCGTAAGTGAGCTGATTACAGACGATTGTTTTTAACTTCAATCAGGTACATTTAATTTGTCGGACATGATCCGGACAACTGTCGCGAGTACTTCGCTTGGATCTGACAGCCTTCACAGCTGTATCGTATCATAGGTTTGTTCTTATCGTGTGTCGTGTACCGGCGTGTTAGCTAGAGGAGCCGGTCAAGTCCGGACAGTACCAAGCCCCAATAACAGTAGCTATTGCAGTAGATTTACAGAATAGACATAGAGATAGTTCTTGGAGTGAGGAGAATGATACACTTAGAGTAAGCTTCCCCTTGACAATCACCAAACGATGCTTATCTCGCACGAACAGCCGAGCTACGCCTGGTGTGTGTGTGTGGCGTACCGGCTTGGGTCAATTGGTCAGTTCCATCGTTTGATACCGAACCACCGGACACGATCGCGTGGGATTCAGGATCGTAGAGCACACCACCAGCACGCCATGTTTCAATGTTACGCCGCCTCAGTGCGCACTCATCCGCCGGTGGTCAGTAGTTTTCCACATTGGGAGCACATCCACTCGTGTGCGCATTTTCTTCAGTCAAGGCCGAGCGTGTGCCATACCAGAGCGGAACGAGAGCGAGTGAGATAGCGATCGGTGTAAGGCGTAACTATGCTCGCTTGACACGGATCGAAGCCGAAGAAGCCGGGGGATGCGCGGGAGAGAGCGAGAGTGCGAGCGGTGCGCTGTGAAACAAAACAAGCACCAAAACGGCCAAGAGGAAGGAAACACATGTGGCAGATGTGGAAAGTTTGATCCGCGAGCGCGCGCCATTCGGGGCAGCAGCTAGATGTACAGTGCGGGTTACAATGATAAGCCCGTTCGCCCGAACGCTGAGGTGCAAGCCAATAAGTTTGGGACGCTAACTTCGTTAACTGGTGGCTGTGACGCATCCCGATAGAAGTAATTACAGAGTCAAACTGACAAGATATTTGGTGGGATGCGGTGTCTTTTGATACAGCATCAGCTCTTCAGGGTATCATAGGTGGCTCCACACAAAAAACCTAATTTAAAAGTAATGTTACAATTGGAGCCATCACTGTACGTACCGAACAGGCAGCACTGCTTCGATGTAAAACAGATTTTGCAGTAGGGCAACGAGAGTTTTTCTTCCTCCTACAATCACGCAGACACCAACACCGGGCGATCGTACGCGCTTGAAGTGAACGCTCACACCAACCGCTTAGTTGAGCAACGTACCTCCAGCAAGTAATCCCCCCAATGCGGTTATCTATCTGCCGCCAAAAAACGTCAAGTCCTCTTGTTCGCACACAAAACCAGGAGCAGCCTGGGGCAGGATAGGTCGCGCCCGGGTCGGGGGAGTTCAGTGTCCTCGCGGTAAGAAACGCCCGTACATTACGTTAGTCATAATTGGACCCGTCCCGCTCTCCCGTTGTGTCCCGTTCTACTTGTTATTATCTCCCGCCCTCCCCCCTCTGCACCACGGCATCCTCTGTTGCGCTGGCTCGTGTGTCAGCTTAAACCATATTTGTAGAAATCAACCGTCGCGCAACACGGTCCCGTGGACCAATTAATCTCCGCAAAAATGACTCATCACGTGCCGGCCGCGTGTGTGCGTTTGTCGTCTTAAGGAAATTGTGGGGAAAAAAGTGTGCGAGAGGCAAAGCAAAAGGAAACGTGTGTGTGCGAGCGAGCGAGCGAGCGAGCGCCATCGCCATCGGGGCAATGGCACGGAGGTTGCTGCAGGCCAGATCTGCTCCCGACCTGATCGATAATGTGTGGTAGTTGCTTTTTATTCTCCCCTCTGCTGTTTTGTTCTAATATCAGCCAGTGTCGTTTCGATCGGTTTCTCCTGCTGGTGGAGCGTGTGTGAGGGGCCGGCGCAAACACGTGTGCGCGTGTGTACTAGTGAGTGTCGCCGTGATAAAGGAGAGAAGTGCAGGTAGAAAAGAGAGGCCGAGAAAAAACGTTCGTCATCTCGATCGCAGGCGTAGCACGGATGCTCCGAGCGTGTGCGTGTGCAGATGAGCCTTACACACCCCTAGTCAATATCGTTCCATGTGCTCTCACCGCATCGAGCCGTCGCCTCCAACCTGTGGCTGTGATTTTCGTTTTGTGATAGTGTCGAGGCCGGATGCGCTCTCCCTCGCCTCGTGTGTGTGTGCGGTGCCGAATCTGACAATCAAAGCTAGCCGTATACCTTCCATCAACCGCTGCGTGAGCTGATACAGTGGAGCAAACATGTCCGGCAGCCTCTCGACCATGCCGTTCTCACGTCAGTACGGTTCGTTCCGGGTGACGTCGACGACTGCCGGTGGCACTGGTGGTCCGAACGCCGCTCCGTCATCCAACGGGTCGGGTGGAGTCCACCGGCACCATGGTGCGATCGCGCGCCACTCGTCCGGCAGCGAGCAGCAGCCGGCCCTGCAGATGGCACCCCTCGGCTATCGGATGGGCAATCCGGTGCGCAACGCGAACAACAACTGGCTCAACAACAGCAAGCACACCGCCACCAGAGCCACGTACGCGGCACACCAGCAGCAGAAAAGCACGCAGCAGCCGTCCCATCATCACCACCACCACCATCTTCCTGCTCCCGCGCAGCAGGAGCAGCCCGAGGTGACGCCGCACCCGGACCGGTGTGCGATGCATCGTGGTCCGGTGCGGCCGCTGGGGGAGCCGATCGCCGACACGCCGCTGCTGCAGTCACCGCGCATCATCGCCCGGTCGGCGGCCGCACGGATCGTGGAGCCGAACGCGTGGAACCGCCGGCTGACGACGTCCAACTTCTGCGCGCTCGCCGGCGCCACCACATCCAGCCGGTTGGTGTGCCGCAAGTCGCCCGGAAGTTCCGGCACGTCCGTGGAATCGATCGTGCCGAAGTACACACGACCGGCTGCCGCTGTTGCAGCTGCTGCTACCACCCCCGCTACGACGACGACTGCTCCTGCACACGCCGAATCGACGACCGCCCAGAAGCGCACGTACAACGCGCACAAGCCGCAACTGCGCGTCACAAACACGAACGGACGGATCGGCACGGTCGCGAAGAAGTTGACCGGTGGTCATGCGGCGGCCACCAACAGCAGCAGCACGGCAAGCGCGTCGCAGCACGCGGAACGCGAGGTGGCGATGGTGCTCCACCACCACAACATGCGCGTGATCGACATGCTCAACAACAATCATCTCCAGCAGCAGCAGCAGCAGACGAGCCGGGCAGCGGCACGCTCGGTGAAGGAGAACAACGAGAACTACCAGCCGGCGCACGGTGGTGGGCAGAAGCAGCTGCCGGGGGTAGTCGCGAAGAAGGGATCCGCCATACCGCAGCGGCTGCCACTGACCGACCGGGACCAGCCGACGACCGATCGCAACAAGCGGCTGCTGCTGGGAGGTGCTGCTGGCGGCGCTGCCGCCGAGTGCTTCTCCAGCAAGTTCCCGAACGGGTTGCCGTTCGAGCAGGAGTTCTACTACCGGCGACCGCAACCTCCCGACGACGACGGCCATCGGCAGGAGCACCCTGGCGGGGTGCCCGAAAAGCCGGACGAGGATGGCGATGAGCACCACAAGCACCACCAACACCACCAACACCATCACCCGTACCACCAGCAGCAGCAGCGGGCGCGCAACGGTCCGAAGAAGCATGTCCTGCTGCCCCGCCGGGGCCGTCTTCCAGAGCAGCACGTGCGGGGCACGCACCGGAGCCGCAGTGTGTCCGGTGAGGTCGACGGTGCGCCCTCGTCACCCCCGCCACCACCGCACGACCAGCGCCGGTCCGTGTCGGCTGCGGTCGACCGGCTGCCGGACGACGAGGACGCACTGTACGTTGACTTCACGAAGCGGCGCGATCCGCACCAGGACGACGAGGAGGAGGAGGAGGAGGACGACGACGGTGGCGGTGTCTCGCCGCCGACGCCGCTCCTGCAGACGTCCGTCGTCGAGTACCGCAACATCAACCACAGCAGCTACTACTACAAGTTCGAGAGTGTCAGCCAGCGGAAGGGGTTGGCGGCGGGTGCGGGGAGCCGCAGTCGCTACCACCGGTCGCGCCTCGGTCTGAACCGCCCGGTGGATCCCGCGACGGCGGCGGATGTCAACGGCAATGCCGCCGGGCGCGAGTACTACGACGACGACGGGGGCCAGTGTGCTGGGGAGGAGAACCGCGCCGAGGACGAGGAGGAAGAGGAGGGCGAGGCGGAGGAGGAGGGCGAGCGGTCGACGGTGTACGTGGCCGTCGCGACGTGGGTTCCGAAGTGCAACCGGTTGCCGAAAGAGAGCGGCGAAAACAACAACTCGATTTGTCTTACGCTCGCGACGAACGGCACCGGGGAAAAAGTCGACCAGCAGCAGCAGCAGCAGCACAGCCATCGGCCCACCAGGATAGCCGTTGCAGCACCGTCCGCTCCCGCCCTGGTCGGTCGGACGACACAGCACGGAACCGCCACCGCCCCGGTAGCACCATCGAGCTACGGCCAGCTGTAAGTAGCCAACGCACGCGCGGACTGTGGGAGGGGACAGGATTTGCTAGATCGCCCCAGACGTGGTTCTGCGGTGCTCGGTGTGCGCTAATCTTGCGATCTTGCGGCTCCGTAGGAAGTATTACATCAGCTCACGTGTCACTGGCAATGAGGTGTAAGATTCCATTCGGACGCGTTAGCCACTTGGCCCAATCATGCTCGAGCGCGCACCTCAGGATACAAGACTGGGAAGATACGCTTATATCTCTGGATACTCCGACCAATCATTGGTCCCACCTGCGTTACTGCACGCGTAGGGTTCGTGTGCAACGTAAGCGATCCTGTTCGTCTCACAAATTTGAGCCTGTCCTGTAATCGGCCAAGTCTCTGGTGATATCTTGCAACCGTCCTTATTTCATTCTAAGTTTTTTCTCTTTTGATTTCGCCTTAAGCAATGTGTGACTCTCAAGTTCTTCAAGTTCTTAAGAGTTCTCAAGGAGTCTCTTAAGCGGCTACAGCATCACAAACCGCTCAGGAGGAGAATAATGTCACACCTCATGGTGTCTTGGTCTGACAGGCTTAAACTAGCCATCACCATTTCGGGAAATATCAGAGAGGAACATCAAGGCGTAGAGAAGGGAGTCTGGGTAATTGCTTCCTGTGATATAAGTTGCATACAGGCAAATGGACATATACATCTGAATTCTCTGAATACAAAGAAAAGACACAGGTCACCTTTTGCGGGGGTGTACCGTCTGTCCAATGACCTTGACGTTCCATCCTTCCCGTGCTCTAATCCGGAGCTATCTCCTGTCCTATCACTTGTCTAGGGACCATTTTGTTACGCCTTCTGGCCCGATAGTTTAACTGGAAGGAACAAGCAAACAAACAAACGATTAGTTTACTTATCGTTTGCAAGTTTCGCGGTACTTGCGAACATGATCTTCTAACATTAAGGAGGATCTCCCCTGCAGGGAGTGGACCGTCTCGCTACATTGTCCCGCAGTCCGAGTATCAGCCGGGCCCGGGTTGGCGGCGGCTGTATAGATTTCTCGTTTCTCCGGTGTTGATAAGACGGTGTGGGGCAACAAAAGTGAAACGGGTGAGCTGCTGCTGCTGCTGCTGCCGGCTGCGGACTCCGCGACCACTCTTTGGCAGCGAAAGATGCAAAACCCCCCGGACGCGACCCTCTGTTGCGGTTGCGGGCGAGAGGGAGGGTCGACTCGTTCCTAAACCGGTCCACCAGAAACACACACACACACACAGACACTTTAACAAACCGATCGCGATGGTATCTTGCCTTCTCGTTCGTGGCCTGCGTACTTGCCGTGCCACCATCACCGACGCGCGGATCGATGCACGATTTCGCCGTGCGTGCATTGACTTCTGAAAGCGCACCGTAACACGATATCACCGCGGCATCATGATGATGCTGCTGCTGCTGCTGCTGGCAACACCCAGGCTTGGGCAGCGCCGGACTCCAGCCTACTTCCTTTCCAAGCGGCTCCGAGCGCGTTGCGCTGCGAAGGTGAAGAAGTGAGCGACATTTAGTCGACCTCCTCACCTTCTCCAGCACCGCGACACATCACTCCGGCGGTACAACCCCGCACTAACCTATCCGGTCGTGTTACCATCGGGTGGTGTAAAATATAGACTTCTGTTTTAGGAGCCCCCGCGGTCGCCCAACACTTGATTTGGTTGCATTCTGTGTGTGTGTGTGTGTGTGTGCTTCCGTTGCGTGGGAACTATCGCTCTCTCTCTCTCTCTCTTTCTCTCTAACTATTGCTCTCGTTGAACCTGCTGAAGCGGTCGCCCCAAGTGTTTGGGACGTTTATAAATCATTCACCTCTCATAACTCTCCCCGCCGCCCGATGTTTGGGGACGTGGAGCGGGGAGGGGAGGGAGGTGTGTTGAGTAGAAATTTATCATCTCACTAGAACCTGCCCGCGCCATTGCTCGGACGGCGAGGGACGCGCGCAGCGGGTGCGCTCTGTGGGGGAGATGTCGGTGAAGTCGGTGTCTGTAGGATGTCCAGACTCGCTTCCTATAGTGTGTCTCAGTGTCCCTTCTGTCGATGGGGGTAGGGTGCTACAAAATTGCTCTTTCTTGCTACCTCTGTCTCAGCCACAGCCAGTCACGCCGGAGTGGCAGTTCCAGTGGATGTGATAGGACACTGACAGCTGCCGCCCGACCACTCTCCCCTCGACCGGACGCTCTGTGTAGGTTCTTGATTCGCTTGTCTACTGCTGCTGTTAGGAATGGATCGAGCCGTTGTTTCCCTTTTCCTTTTGTGCAACAGGTTTTCGGGGATTTGGGAGGTTCGGCTCCAAAAATGGATCCCCATCACTCCGCTCCCCATCTACCCCCGTGTTGCTCTCTTGCTCATTTTCTAGTTGTATGTATCCACACACCGATACTTTCCAAAAAAAAAAAACAAAAAAACAAACGCCGAAGCCAATTAAAATGCAAACGAAAATTGAATAATCGCGAACACGCCAGGGGCAGCTACTAGCGCAGAATAAGGAAGCAAAGCCCGCCTCCCATGTACGGATAGAACAGCTGTGCGATCGCCCCCTCCTCCCACTTCTTTTTCCTGTCACACGTCTAGAACGCACATGCTCTTTACGGGCAGGTTGATTTGTTGGTGGTTGCTTCCTTCCCTTCTTGACTTCCTTTCTTTCAAACCAACACTGGAACTGGGGGGAAAGGAGGCGAGGTAGGTACGTGGCTGTGTGAGAATTCTTGTGCGTGCGTCACAAACGTCGAATCGTTGCCGCAGTTAGTCATCCAGCACAGACGGAGTAGCCAGCGCGAGACGGGGTCACCCTAGTGCGCCATATAAGGGCCGCCGACCAAGTGTCTCGCGTAGGGTCTGGTGCGTCGACGTTGCTGGACGCTACTGCTGGTGTACCGTCGTCAGGCACACTCCATGTGTATGTGTGTGTGTGCACGCATTCCGTCTAGGAATTCTTGACCGTCTATTCCTAAGCAATGCGGGCATCCTGGCCGGTATTGTTATGGTATTGCCTTTTCTGAACGTGCCCGCGCAAGGGTCATGGGAACTAATCCATTGCGTTTGACAGGTGGGCAACTCGTCTGGGACAAGTGTGGCAAACGCGCTTCCCCGTAACGCTAACTTTCGCATATCCCGCCTTGCCAGTTACGACGGCGTACGAAGGTTGCACAGGTTCACGGTAGTTCGACGCTCCCTGTGGGACACTGGAGACCTCCAAAAAAAAACAACAAGTACACATTCGTGAACAACACATGTCCAACCATTGTGCCGTGACCATTGTGACCATATATGCGGAGGAGAGAGACACTCAGCTGCCAACCCCCGTCCGTGACATCCACCTGGACCCTGGAGAGGCGCAGCGCGTCGCACAGTGAACAGAGAGGGCGGGGTGTGATCTGAACGAGATCCGAGAGGGAAAGGCCTCCAAAAACCGCACACAGATACCGGTCCCGCCTTACATGGCTTGGGACGGTGTCGTGTCGAGACTTCTTGTCGCTGATTGAGCAATAATGTGTGGGGAAACCGAGCTGGTTCTGTCTGCATGCGTCCTGTAGGAGTACGACTGCTTATCTGCGAGCACTGCTTACCTTTACAGTGGAAGAGACGCGTGCTGTGATGTGCGGTAACGCTAGAAGAAACTGCATACGCGAACCTACGACAGTTTGAAGTAACTTTAAGCGAGGGGGCTCGTATCTGTTGGTGGCCGGAAAAATTCGGGACGAAGCTTACCCTTTACAGCAAAGCTTCTCTATTATCTACACACTCGCACAACGCGCCCTCTCGTGGTGGTGGCTTCCGGCTTCCAGGCGCAAGCGCTAACCCCAGCCGGCGCAGGCGAATGTCACGGCCAAGTGACAGCTCAATCTCGAGTCAATCAATCAATCAAACTCACTGTGGTCTCTTTCGGCTGTGGGGGGGAGATGTACGTTTCGGCAAAGGTCGTTCCGCGTGCCGCGATTGTGTTGTGTGGTGCTGTGCGCCTAAATGTCTGCAATTGTGCTGCTGTTTTCGCTAGTTGACGATTGCTCCGTCGCGATCGCTTTGGCGCTAGTATGTGGAGCTTGTCGATCGCTTTCGCACTTACAGTGGAGCGCTGATTATCCAGGCTGATCGGAAGCTTCCCCAACACGTATGAGAAAACGCATTTTGCTATAAAAAAGCATCGGTTTCGTGTTCGCCAATGTATTGGTCATGCTTTGCGAATGTATTGGTATTTTACCGAAGATAGTAGGAAAATACTTGCATGCTCCAAACAGCGAATAGAGAAGTTAGCGCAACATATCAAATTAAACCTACGCTTCTCGAGGGTTCGATGTCGATCATCCCTAGCATTAGAAACGCAATACATCGACGACACTCGTCCATCAAATGATACTGGATGTTTATCGTTTACTATTCATAATTGGCGGTAAACGAAATGAACCTGGTGATTTCAATTATGTTTCCGAAGTCTTAGATGGGTATAGACATAGATATCATGCCCAATGACTTCAATCGTGTAAATAACATCATTTTATTGCAACAATCGTTACCGTTGTTCCACATCTTCCTTGCTGCAGAGCAAGCATTTCCGTGTGGTGGGACGCATACACACGCACACACACAAGCGCCACGAGACTGTTGCGTGGATACACAGGCCAGGACGTTGACACTCGAACGTTGACAAAGCACATCCTGCCATCGGGTGCGAGCTGCCGGAAAGGCAGGCCACCTAGTTTAGTCCAGTAGAAGCATGAGTGTTTTGTTTTCCGTCCAACAGTTTTGTGCGCTTGAAAACAAACACCGTAAAACAACGCATTGAGTTGTCTGGAAAGGAAGAACGTACTGCGTATCACACAAACTGCAGAAAACAATCAGCATACGAGGGATGACGCAACTCATAGCATGTTTCTGTAAGCGGTTGTTGGGTGACTCATAGCAGTGTTTCTGTAAGCGAAATGTCTTTAGTTATAAAGCATTCAATAATACCATTAACCCTACTGTCTACGACCAAAAAACTATACGAATCCATACGACCAGCATACCCGGGTATGCCATACATTTTGTATGGAAATCGAC
>KB672491.1:4319922-4345785 GCA_000349145.1 Anopheles dirus | reverse complement strand
TTTTGCCATGTTATAGAAAACATTCTCGTGTAGGAACTTAATTTTTTTCAAGTTGCTGGGACTACTAGATTCAGAGATATTGATTTTTAAATTTGAAAAACATACCCGGGTATGCGGTCGTAGACATTAGGGTTAACTTCATAATGCTCGCCACCGTGATTGGCTACGCAGAGGCTCTAATCCGTAATGCAGAAAGCGGGAGAAGAGAAGAGAACAGAAACAGAAATGAAACGACTGCTTTTAATGACTTTCTTCTTTTTAACCAGCTTGATGATGCTGTTGACCATGTAGTTACTGCCGAAGTGCAATGTTTTAGTGTGTTGGTGTGTTGCTACTGGGTCATCGCTTCAGGCAGGTAGCAGCGAGTTATCTCTGAACTGAATCCTTTAGGAGCGTGCTCTCTAGCTCTTTTCAATCATCTCCAACATCTGTAATCTGCTGTTGGGGAGCATTTGTAGCGATATTCAAATGCCAATCGCTATGAAATTTGATAATCATACCATTCCCTCCATGTTCGCCCACAAGTCGTAGTTGCTCCAATCTATCATACTTAGCCAGATGCAAATACATTCTAATTGTGCTTCCCCATAGCAGTGCTTAGAGTGAGCTGGAATGTTGGATAAACAAATCGAGAACTTGCTGCAAAATAGTTTTTTCCCCGCAGTTTTAAGACTGTTGTGGGGGGAAAGAAATGGTTTCGCTTTGGCACACCAACCTCAGCAGTTTAGATCCCTACGCCTGCTATTCCTACCTTGCATTGCTTACGTACGCCGCGTGAGTCAGAAGACGGGGACGGGGGCGATAATTACCGTCTACATTTTTGAACCCCCATCAACACCGTGGTGGTGTGCACTGTTTAGGGCGACCGATGAGGATGCGTGGTGTGCAAACCGAGCGTCTGTACTTATGAATTGTTTTTATTTTGTTTTTTTTTCACCTTTTTTCACCTTCATATTTTGCCACGCCCAAGGAGCTCCAACACCAAGGACGGCGGTGGCGTTAACCGACGGGAGCGCGGTACGCGCCATGATCCGGAGCAGCCGGGGACGTCTAGCCTGACGCAGCGCATCATCCGGCAGAGGCAGCATCATCAGCATCAGCTGCAGCAACAGGAGCAGCAACAGGTAGGTGCCTTCAAGTACCATCTTCCCGTATCGTATTGCAACAAAAAAACATGATCGGATAATACAGCAAACAGGAAAAACCTCTCAAAGATAAACGTGATCGTCAGCAGTAGGAACAATATGATTTTTTCAATTTCCAGCATGTCTTAAGCAGTCGGTCCGCCTCGTGGGCGCCGCACGTAAACACAAACGTCCAAGAACTTTATCGTCGAGACACCGTTGTTTTTGTATAAGCTATCGTCGAGGAAACCCGGTCCGAGAGCTGGTAGAACATGTGTATTTCGGTTAACACACTAGATTTCGAATATCTCGCTACTTCCTCCCCAAAGGCAGTGTACGAGTAACAAAAGTAACACCATCACCATAGACGGAGCAAGTAGAAAGCAAAAGTATAATGACAGCGGAATGTTGCCATCGTCCTGTGTCTTTCTTGTGCGAAAATGAGATTCGATACGCGCACACATTCTTCTGCTCTATTAGTTGGTAAGGCTAACGCTTTGATTGTGAGACGACCTCGAGCGTCTTCTATACCTTTCCGCAGGTAAAGTTTACGATTTGGTGCCTCGATCGATGCTTGAGCGTCTTCCCTATCTCATGGCAGAAAAGGTATTGTAAACAGTCGACATTTTTGCGACATTCGCTATGTGCGCCGAGCCAAAATCATTTCTTCCCGATAACACGAATGCCACACAAGCGTCATCTCTCTACTCCTTCCAAATGAATGCCCGTGACGTGGCAGTACAATGAATGCTGTTGTTGTTACCGTCAGCGCAGCCACGATCAAATGGATGTAAACAAAGTAGTTTGAATGTCACTTGAAATTTTCGCACATTCCATTTTTTCGCGGATAATAGTGTTTATTTGCTCAAATTACAATAAGGATAATCAGTTTTCATTTTCTAATTGAATATCTGGTTGCAAATAAGCGCAAGTAGTAATAATGAGTGCCAAATGGATTAAAAGAGAAGTATATTCCTGTGGCAAGTCTCACCGAAGTTTTGACAGAAGGATGACAAATTGATAATAGGCGATCGAAAGAGTTCTAGTTCTTTTGAAAACCTTGAATATGACCGTCAAATACGTACACTAAAAAAGTGTCATGGTATCGAACGATATTTTTTGAAGTGCAAGTCAAATGAACCCATTGGGTTCGAATGTAGAGCTTCACCCTGCATGAATGTAGGCAATTATCTGTCAATGATTGTCACCTTTCCCAACACTGCTCATGACTACTCTACTAACCTTATGTGCTTGCTAATTGCAAGGTTTTGCAAAAACACCTGGAACGCGCACAAAAAGTTTGCAATTTGCAGCGAGCTTGTCAAACCGAATGTAAACATTGGCTGTTTTGATTGCCGGTGGAATACAAAACGGGTTTGCTGGGAGTGTTTAGGAAGACTGTGTCATTGTTCAGTGAATTTACTGAAGTAAATAGAATAGTGACAGTGTCTCCATGCGAATTTGTAATCAATCAACATGGCCGCCATGAGTGA
This sequence comes from Anopheles dirus, assembly GCA_000349145.1. Taxonomy (NCBI): domain Eukaryota; kingdom Metazoa; phylum Arthropoda; class Insecta; order Diptera; family Culicidae; genus Anopheles; species Anopheles dirus. Next base: position 4,343,168 of record KB672491.1, on the reverse strand, counting down.
GCGTAGTTGCAAAACCAAATTTTGCAAAAACATTGTCCTATCCATCAATAAATGTGCGGTGATAAGCTTCAGTCGTTCCCGCAATCCGCTAGTTTTCAATTACGAGTTAGCTAGAACGGCACTAAACAGGGTGCAGTTAGTCAAGGATCTTGGTGTCTGGTTAGATTGCAAACATTCGTTTTCGAAGCCCCTGAACTTCAGCACTTTAAAGGCTTGTAGGAGCCTGGGTTTAGTGCGCCGAATAGCGTCGGTATTTTCGAATCTATCATGCCTAAAGGCTCTCTATTGCGCTCTTAGCAGGTCAATTTTGGAATACGCATTTATCTGGACTCCGACTACTGCTCGACTGGAACACATTAAAAAAAAAACGTTTGCCCGCATTCAATAGGCAGCCGTGATCCATTTTTGCGAGCGATTCGTAGCTTCAACAATGATGCTACCTTGTTCGATTTCAATCGACCTTTATCTTCTTTCCGGTATAGTTTCCGTAACGGGGCGTCCTTTTAAATGTTTGTCTTCCTCACTTTCCTAGACTCGCGCTAGTTCTACGTTAAATTATTGTTAAACGCACGGTGGACAATTTTAAGAAAATAATAATAATAATAATAATAATAATAATAGTGATAGTAATAATAATAGTAATAGTAATAATACTAACAATAATAACAATAACAATAATGGTAGTAATAGTAATAATAATAATAATCAGCTCTGTCATCTCGTTATCGAGGTAGAAAGGTTCTCGGAACGCGTGGGTGCACGTATCGAAAAAAAAAGAAACGTCCTAGCAACTAGCTACTGCTGTCAATCGATCGAATTCTGTCAAATGTGTTGGGAGCTGGAGATATTGGATGTGCTGTAAAGCAATGTCCGCCACTCCATTCCACCTCGCAATACGGAGCAATCTGTGTCAAAAAGTGTTTGTGTGTGGCATGCGTGCATGCGAGTGTGTGCGTGTGTGCGTTCAATGTCTAGAGTACAGCGAAGGTCCTACGGAAGAAGTAGTGTACACAAGTAACCAGTGTCTTCACCGTTTTCAGCGCTTTTGTGTGCATTATAGTATGCGTTTTCTTTTTCAGTATCACAACTGCTTCTCAACAGATCTTCCCTAACTCGCTCTGTCAACCAAGAACAACACTTGGGCGCTGTCACTTACAGCGTTATGGGGATACTGTCAACTAATCGAAGTAATCTGAACCCTCAATGAGTTTTAGAACAACACCAGCTCGGTGGAACTGCACTGTTTTCTGAAAGTTGAGCAAACTCAGCGGATTTGCCACTGGAGGTTTCTTGAGTCATTTCGTTCGTTCGTTAACTCGCTCTGTCAACCAACTGTCTGCTAATCGAAGTGATTGTTGTTTAAACAATCTAGACACTTAATGATTTTCAGCACAACACCTGCTCGGTTGATCTGTACTCTTTTCTTCTCTGCAGTTGAGCAAACTCAGCGGATTTGCCTCCGGAGGTTGCTCCGGAGGTCTTTTCGTTCATTCATCTGTTCAACTTGTTTTTTTATTTGCTATTATGTTATTAATCACCCCAACAATGGAGAGAAAGCGTCCGTCAAACCTTCGTCGTGCGTTGCAATGCAAGAAAAGTAAAGAAACACATGTAAGCAATAATCCATTGCGTTTTAACGTATATGTCGTTATTTTTCGCATGGTTTCGGGATATTGCCTATGGCTGTACGTTCCACCGCTGCCCGGCCATGACCTCTCGTGTGTATGTGTGCGTGTTTCTGGCACCCTCGTCTCGCCGTTCTTTTGCATCCAAACAGTCAGTCCACAGTACGAGTGGTTTGGCGAAAACTACACAGCAAAACTAAATATGTGAAACCAATTTGATGTCCGCCATAAAACCAGCATCCATCGTCGCTTTGGTATGCAACAAAAAACGGAAAAAGGCTCATCGGTTGTGCTTGTGTTTGGGGAGGGGGGGGGGGGCGTGGTCGAGTCATCACCCCCGACCAAGAAGATATGTTAAAGGACATATCCAAGAAGACCAAGAACCAGACCAGACCAAGAACCAGACCAGACCAAGAAGATATGTTTATTAGCCAAATTATTGAAATCAGCCAACTCAGGGTTACGATTTTTGGTTCTGCGCAGCTGTCTGGTCTGGTGTGTGTGCGCGAGATGATATCTGTGTCCTGGAAGTAAAAGTGAGTTTGAAGTTATGTTCACTTAAGTTATTTGTAGTAGTTTGGGTGTGCAGCAAGCAACCAACAAGACAAAACCAAGTCCAATTCCAAGCTTTCACTCAAACAAATATTGAAAAAATGCAATCCGAATGTATCTCCATCGATCACAATGCGCTCACACGTGCAAAACGCCAAAACGAACGGACCGCTGCAAGCGATCAGCCAACGTGTCGGTCTCTCCTGAACGCAGCGAACCGCAGGAGGGAATGGCAAAATGAAAAGTCATAAAACGGAACCCACAAACCGGCCCCGGCGACGTTGTGCCGAGGCAAATCACGCAAAACACGGTGCATGTGAGGGTAGGACGCAAAGAAAGGAAAAGCACAGTAGAGAAGGAACATTTTCCTAACCCCGGGGTCGGCGTCGGGCGCAGCGAACGAAAGCGGGAACGAACGGCAGAACGACGATTTGCTGTGCCTTCTTCCTTACGACACACGTTCGCGCGTGAAAGCGCAAAACGGAAAGCGAACGAGAGAAGCATGAGTTCTTTTCCTTTTTGACCAAGAAAAGTTGGTACAAATGGCGCGAAGTAGTTCGTTTTTTTTGTCCTTGTTTGTAAGTTTGGACATTCTTAGAACTTTGTGCGAGGGATTCATGACGCTCCAAATTATTCGCCCCTGCGACTGAGAGATGACGGCTATAAAAACAAACATCAAATATCGTCGTAACTTCGTCCGATAGTTGGGACATGGGACCACCGCCGCCAGTTTTATGTAGCGCATCTTATGTTGTGACTCATCTTTGATTTGAAAAGCAAAGACTTGAATTTCCCATTGCCCATGCTTTGGAGTTCCGTATCGCTGTAAATCCTGTCTAACCGGAGCTGGCACATGTTATTAAATATTGTTGTACATTATACATGAAAGTGTTTCTTCTTCTTCATGGCTTAAAAATTGCTGACAGTTCACTCGCACAACACACGTTTACCAGTGTCATACTAGAATCTTTTCTACAATTCTTCAACACTATGACATAATTAATGCACAGCGACGGGGTCCGATAAATCCCTGAAAAGGACTTGTGTCGCGGCTTATCCAACCTAGCAATATCCATAATAACCCTTGGAGTACGTAAGACTTCAATGTCAGCACAGTGTGCATAACTCCATAAAACATTCCCCAGGAAAGCGTGCATGGAAAATATATTGAAAATATAAAATACACACACACACCATCATCTTCTTGTAGCTCCAATTTCCAACTCATCTTAATACAAGCGCATAAAAAGCGCCACTTCGAGATTTGTATACTGAGCCAGCTATAATTACAGCGTTAGTGATCAAGCGAAAGTAAACACGAAGTTAATCCGACCAGCCTTCTCGAGACATTTCATTATGACGGTCGCAAGGCCAGAGCAGAACCTGATCTAGAACCTACCAAAAATGGAAGCAAAAGAAGAAAAGCGTAGACAAGAAAGGCCGTCATCTCTGCTGTTTGGCTCATAAAACCCGGGAGGAATCTACGCCACCCGATTGTGGCAAGATTTTTAACCGTTTGCTCCAAATGTAAACAAACCGTGTTCTCATCCGCGCCTTGGCGACTGGCGACGGCGGGCCTTGCCGGATGTGGTTCCGTACAGCCAGCTGCGTTTTGATGGTTCGCGATTGCCAAACGGCCTGTGGCGGTTGTGCGCACGCACGCAGGACCGCGACCACCCAAGCTACGACTGTAGTCAAGTCAAGAAATGCCACGAATTGCAGTACAGCGGGACCTGCATTATGTGACCCCTGTGAGGTTGTTGTGCTCCCGGGCGTACATTTGGCCTCGAAAACTTCAAACAGCTCCAGCCACGAATGTACTCCACGTGGGGCCGCTAGGCTTCCCGAAGCAATGACAACGCCTTCGGCAACTAGTGATGGCCTTTGGGGGGGGATGCTGCTGAACGGACATTAACCTGCCGACGGAGTTTCCACCGGCGCGAATGCATGCGAAACTCGTGCCTTTCATGTCGCCGCGCAGCTGCGCGCGGACGGGCTTGTTGTGACCCTGGAAAAAGCCCCAACAGCCCAGGCGCGCGTCTTGAGCGAGCAAGGATTCGCTACGCCCAAACAGAAGACTCCTTTCGTTGGGTTTCGTCCTACTTCTTGCAGGTGGCTTGGTGTGTTCGTGGGAAGCGTCGACGTTGAACTTATGCGTTTGTTTTTGTTGTTGTTATTGTGGCCGGTTTCCTACGCATGGATCGACGAGAGGCTTCATTCAGAGGCTCTAAAACCGGCTCTAACGCTGCTGGCTGCATCTGGTGTGGCTTTTCTCTTGCCGCGGAACAATCGAAAGATTTGTCATCGATCGTACCCTCACGCACTTCAACCACACACACACACGCGCTCTTCCCGTGTGCGAAGCATTGGTGCGCAGGCCCAAACACTTGCGATCGCCGGAATGAAGGTCTGCGTGGAGGAAAGGCCGGTGGTGTGCGGTGCTCAGTGGAAGAAAACCACTTGCTCCGCATTTTCTAACTTACACTAAACACTTCTGTGTGTATGTGTGTGCGAGCGACACACAAAGCACTATTCCTCTTGAAGCCGGGATGTCAAACGCGAGCACCGAGAGTGTTCCGGAGTGTTTTGTTTTTTATTGGAAAAATGATGTTTCCATCATTTTCCGTACTTCGCGTTCGATTTGGACGCCTGAAGTGTCGCACAATGACGCTTTCATATTGGAGCTTGTGTTCGAAACCATGAGCGGCGAGAGTAGGATAAATAAAACAGTGCCAGGAAGGGCCTAGCGTGTTGCGTTCAGTTTCATCACTTTCTGGGCAAGCGGTGTAAGAACTTCGACGGCTCCGATGATCTTCCCTCTCCACCGAATTGGTAATGCAAAGTAATCGAAAATGGGCAACCACAGTCAAAAAGAAACAACAAACAAGCCAGGCACTGTGTTGTGTATTATTTTGGATCCATATGTGATGGGAAACCATCTGCAGTGAACGCGTTTCTGGTTTGCACTGTCAGCACCGTGCTCTAGATGAAACCAATCAAATCATTGCAGCCTTCTTCAAGCTCGTTTTTGAGTGATAGGAATGGCACCTAGAAAAAGGCACCTATATATGGTTGCTTTCTGGAGTAGGAATCTTTCCAGCGGTCGTTCATTTGCACTCAATCACTCTGAGGAGCCTCGAGAGATCATTAGACCGCTAGGTGTTTGCCAGGCTTAACACCTTCCACATGCCAGCGTACTTGGGCTTGGATCCACCAAAAAGGAAGAAGAAGAAGACAAATTGTAACTTATTGTTATTCGCTCTTGTTGTTTTTGACATTAGGTGACATTAGGTTGACAGATAATGCCTAAAAGCAATCGGCAAATGAAACGATGCTTCATTGTGCAAGGTCATAAACAATGGCAACATTGTTCAGCGTTCCCTGGTTGCCGTCATGCTGCCACCAGCTCGAGGGGGAATGCAACAACAACAACAGCAATAAACACGATAAAATTCATTATCCCGCAACTAAAACCGAGTTTGACGCTCCTGGCTCGAAGCGCTTATCGATCTTCTTGTGTGTTGATGTCGTGTGAAATGTTGCCGAATCGGATCAGCGCACACAAGCGTGCCAAACCCCCCCTTCCCCTTTCGGCATCACACACGCATGTAAAACCGGGCTATATTTAGCTTCTCCTAGCCTCCGCCTGCATCTGCCTAATAACAACCCGCACACAAACACGCTCACACGCAGAGACAATGACGCGGTGGTGGTGTTGTGTGCAATACGTGTAGCGTCGTTTGATCCACCACTTGGCAGCGATTTTCTGCTGTTCTGGTAGGAAGATTCCACTGCTGGAATGGTGCGGAGTAGAGAGGAGTGCGGGAGCGAGGGAGAGAGGGATCTTCCCTTCGAATGATCCCCAGCACCGGTGAACGCATATGACGCACAACATTAGTAGTATATCTGTGTGTATGTATGCATCCAAGAGCAAACGAGGGGGGGGCAGGACTTTTATTTTTGATTTTGGCAAATCGCTGTCGATCCAAACAGGGCATCGCGGCGCGATAACAAGAGTCGAATTTTCCTTTTGTTGTTCACTCTCGTTGCTACGTCTGTCTGTGTGTGTGTGTGGGGGCGAGCGAATTTCGATCTGTTGTGTATCGGTCTCACCCAGATCTATTAGTGGGAGCATCATCCGCCCGGCGGTAAATCGCTGCTTCAATGCGATGTGCTGCTTTGGCCCATCCGAAATATATCTCAAGGCCGGTTGCGCCGCGAGCGGGTTTGCGCAGCAACCGCGCAGCGCGCTCCGACACGGGGGCTATCCTTGCGAAGCCAGTAGAGGGTTCGGCCCGCCCAGAAGGCAAGCAACAGTACCGCGCTCAACACAACAAGTGCGATTTCCGGTCTTGGTCTTGTGTCTTGTGGCGCGTCCCGCATCAGACGCCGAGTTGTTTCGTGTCGACGCCGCGCGCGCCTGTCTGTGTGTGTGTGTGTGTGTTCGCATTAAATTATCAAAAAGTGAGTGTGTGGGAAACGGGAGGCGTCTTTTTTGCGTCTAGTCGTGGTGGTTCCTGTTCCTGTGCGCTTGGTGGTCTCCCTGACGGGTCTCCCTAATAAATAACTCACGCCGTTGAGCACTTCCGGACGTTCGCTTCAAAGAGGTCCATCGGGTGGTCTCCACTTGGGCCGGACGACTCAGACGAACTGCTTTGTTACGGATTTACAAAGCAAAATGCACGTGTTCTATCCGTTCTCGTGTGCCAGCAGATCTATCGGGTGGTCTCCACTTGGGCTGTCGTTCCAGCGCGCCAGAGACATTCAAAACCCGATATCCCAGCGATGCTCCACAGCGTCCCGACGCCAAGTCGGGCTTTTGCGAGAGTTCTGGTTCTGCTCTCAACTAAAAGTGAAAGTTTTTCAACTAAAAGTGAAAGAAACCTTGACGCTCTTCCCGTCGATGTGCAGGAAACTACTGCATACTAAAACTGGCAGGAATCTTCCAGCGCACACGAATGATAAGCAACAACGCTGGAGATACATCCGTGCGTTCTTGGAGGCGGGGGACTTTAAGATTTTTGCTTCTTTGCGCCTGCCCTGGTGGGGCAACCAACGATAGACGCATCAAACATGTGTAGTGAGAATTCCGCACGTGTGCAAGCCCCTCGCGCATGATCGGACAATCGTTTTCCGTAAGGCTGGCGCCTGTTTCATCCATGACGTCATCTCAAACGACGACGAAGCGTCCGTTTTTTTTTGTTGAAACGATCGTTCTCAGTAACTCAAACAACCCCGGACGTTAGAGTTATACTATTTCGCGATTGTCGGATAACCTTCCAAGTACCTCTCGCTCTCTCTCTTCCTCCCTTCGCCCCACTGTTGAAAACATTCTCGCCCCGTTGCATCGGTTTTGTTCGATGAGTTGAGCCTGTGCAACAAACGTTCACTCTGCGCCCTCGGCGAGTGTGAGCGAGGGAGGTATAGGCGAAGTTAGTCAGTAAGTTTTTTGTTATGAGCAAATTTTCCGTCACCCCCCCCTCTCTTTCTCTCGCACCCAGAGTGTTGCTTCTGCTGCTGCATCGTACGATGCTGCATCCATCGAAGCGAGGCTTCCATGCAAGGGCCTCGCTGGAGCCGTCTTTTACGATGGTCTCCGGTCGTAAAACCCCGGCAGAGCGCTACCAACCCCGCTCGGACCACTTTCAACCCGCCCCCCCCCTCCCCCTTTTCACACCCGTTCGCTCGAGGTGCGAACCCATCGACGTCGCATTCATGTCGTATCGTGTTTTTGCCACGATCGGCCCAGTGGAACTCCAGTTTCCAATGTGCGGTGGAGAATTCCACGGCCGATCCGGCACGGGTTGCAATTGTTCTCCGTAAGGGATGGGATGAGTGCGGGCTGGACGACGACAGCACCGACAAAGACAACGACTAGCTCCTAATCGTTGAGCTAGAGTTAGCATGAGAGTGAGAGAGATAGGTAGCAGGTAGAGAAAGAGCAGACTCTCTGAGAGCCTTGTGGCGCCCACGTACGTGGTGCTCATCCCAATCGGAACCTTCGAGTAAGAGTGTTAAGCCTGGTCTACACGAAGCGCAACTCGTCAAGCGCAACTGCTGTCAGTGTTGCCAGTTGCTGCACGTTGCGTCAAAATCGTTTTTGGGTTTGGAAGGCGAAACTCAAGCGCAAGTCAAGCGCAACTCAATGTAAACAAACGGTTTGAGTTAGTTTGTCTACAAATATAGATGTTTGTAGAAAGGATATCGTATTTTCATCATTGTCGCGTGTTTATTTGGTGAATTAAGCGATAAAAGTGCCCAAAAATGAGAAAATACAGTTTGCTCCATCTCAAGCGCAACTACCTTTGCAAATTGTCGTGTCCAAACGAAGCGCAGCGAATTTGACAGTTGCGCTTGGAGCTGCGCTGGGAGTTGCGCTTCGTGTAGAACCAGGCTTTAGGCCTGCTCGCGACGAGCCGGCTGTAAGCCGCTCTTTGCGCAGTGCTGCCAGGGCGAGCAGGGAGGCTGATGCGTGAGCTAGCGCGCAAATTGCAGCCAAGTGTTGTCGAGGCATTATAGCCCAAAATATCATACTAAAAAAATAAACAAAAATATTGAAACATGAACATGTTTACGTTTTGCCGGCGTGCCAGGCTGAATGGAGATATGCATTATGAATCGCTTTAGTTCACATTCAAATTAAACAACATCGCATCGAGAGAAATAAAAAGAGCTTATTTATATTCGTATACTGACGAAAATATCAAGAAAAAACTGTACTGATGAATGATGAAAAATTGAAATTCGATTATCCGCGTTGTTCGTGTCGAATAAAAAAAAATCAAAAATGAACAGTTGGTTTGTAATGTTTTTTAAGAACGGCATGAATAATATTGCTTCAAATAATGCGCATGGTGGCCTTTGGTTGCATTTTTGTTCTCAAAGCGCGGATAATACAGATTTCGCCTTGATTATTCGCACCAATGCGAGAATGAATTTTTGCAGAATTTGGTTCCAACTTCCCTTTACCAGCTTTTGCAGCGCTAGCGCACTTGCAGCGTTACGCAAAAAAGCGGCTCGTCGCCTGGCGCCTGCAGCCTCTGCTCACTCGCGCTCACTCGCGGCGCGTGAGCGGCGCGCTCCCCACCAGGTTTGCGCTCGGCCGCTTCGTGCTCACTTCGGGGATGCGAGTGCCTCCGAGTGGCTTGCTCGCTCGCCCCACTCCACTGCCACCGATCGAGTGAGTGCGCCGCTGGCTCGCTATAACAGCAGGATCGGGCCGCACGGGAGCGATCATTCTGTCGTGGTGTGCCTTCAGTGGAAGCAGTTCCCGGTTCCTGGTCCTACAAAGCCCCCCCTTCGCGTTTTCTTCACTCCGTGTGTTGTGCTAAAGGCGGTTTTGTGCCCGTGTGCGTTTTAGTGTGCGTTCTCTGTGCTGCAAACTGTGAACCGAAGAGACATTGTTCAGGAAAGTTTGCTCCAGACACTGTGCGCAGAACATTGTGGGCTGGGGGAGCGGGGGAGCAGGAGGAGGAAGGGAGAGAGAGAGAGAGAAGGAGGGGCCACAACAGTGACGGAGTGGAGTGTAGAATAAAGGTGCATATTTAAAGACAATTTAAGGAACAACCCTAAGTGAAGTATCCAAGTGCGAGAAAGACACTGATACCGCTTTTGCTTTGGAGGCGAGCAAGCGAGTTTGCTGGCGTGTGAAGAAGTGTTTGAAGCTCGCTTCGCGACACGGTGAGAAGCGTGGTGTGCGTGCGCGGTGGTGAAAGTGTAGCATGCAAAAGCAGCAACCCCCCGAGAGCCAAGGCGTTACTACAACCGTAAATATCCGCTTTACGATATCCTTCATCCTAATCTCTACCACTCTGCCCATCTTCTCCACACTCCCATACACACACCCACACACATACTCATCGCCATCATCCTTCAGAGCTTCTCTTCAATCACTCGACAACAACCAACCAACCAACCCAACAAAAAAAAACAAACCCCAACCGTGAAAACAACAACGCTCAAAATGGTGCAACAACGCAATCAATCGAAGGTGCCCGATGCATTAGTTTTCCCATGCCGCCCTTTGGGCGTGAACGTGGCAGTGTCGCTGTTCCTGCAGGTTCGCTGCCCCGCCTCTGATCAAACGTTTGCCAATCAACCCCAACCGCGGCGAAGAAAAGCGACGAACCCTTGTGCGTGTAGTGTGTTGTTGCCTGTGTGTGGTCGCTTCTACTTGTAATTTCGTTAATATTCCAAGCCCAGTAGCACCAGTACGTCGCGGGTTTGCGTTTGTTTCCTCTGCTTCTGTGCTGCGCGCTCCCGTCGATCTTCTGCTTCGATCGGCTTGAAAAAGGGCGATGATTCATCGCAATGCGTTCTCGTCGTATATGCGCACCTATGGAAAATTACCACTAATCTCGCTGGTACCATTTGTGTTTTTGTTGTTGGGCCTTTCCTTCCAACATTAACGTTAATGGCGGCCCTCCCCCCAAATCGTGTGCGGGCTAGCTTTAACTTTTTGCGGTTCCAAGTGGACGCTGGGCGTTGGTGTCCTATTTTTGTCCTAACAATATGCTCCAAACTTGCAACTACTGTTTCTGATTCCATCGGGGGCCGTTAAGGTAGCGCGTAGATGTGCAGTTTCTCTCCGTGAGTCACACAGTTCTTAATGATGTCTTGTGTTGGGGTCGCGTTTTTGCTTTCACGATTAAATGAAGAGGACATGTTCTTGTTATTGCTAGCTATTTAGACTCCAGCGTTCCAAATTCAGAAGTGTTTCATACTGTGCTTTTTTTAAATACTGCCTCTAGTAAGGCTATAGTGAAATGTATTTTAAATGCATAACTCCAGTGTACATACTGCGCAGTATTCCAAGTTATTGTTATTTCTCACTAGTACACTGAGTTGAAAAGTGCCTTACGCAACCTTGCAGCAGCAGCCCATCGTTTGCAACCGACATTCAACGCGAATGAACGCCTGGTTCTAGGCGTGTCCCATAATGGGTCAGTTTTTTCCAGAAATAATTGGTTCCTGTACACTTTAATCATTGTGTATTACAGATATTGTACTAAAATCGTGACTCACACTATGCAACACGAGTCCAAAACTCCTCCAAAACGCTCGCAAAACATACTGCGCAGTATTCGGAATTATTCACTGGTGTTCTATGATGAAAAAGTTGATATGGCTGCCCTAAGGTTCCTTCGCAAACTACGCGTTTAGGTGCCTTCGGCAGTCAGGCCCATCTCATGACCGTCCAACGCGTACCTCACTGCTAGACAAACGTTGAAGCGACGATCAATGCACTTGCCGCTTGCAGTGTGCTATAAAGATTTCATATTATGAATAGAGCATCATTAGTGCGCTCTCGATGATTCGCTACCGTATGAGTGTACTGCGCAGTGTTGCTCACAGGCATTCCATGACGAAAACTACAAATGGCTGTTTCAGTCTGCATTTGCAATCTTAACGACAGTCTAGCCTAGAATGCCGTCGGATGGCCCATCTCATGATTCACTCCCACAGATCGGGAGTGGCCATACTGTGCTGTTTTTCTTTTTATATCGCTATTTTAATACTCCGGCTGGTGACACTTAGCTGGAAAACCATTTGACCAACCCCCCTTTTTAATCCGCAAATTTAAGTGCGCCCGTCTGTGGTAGTCCTGCTATAATCTATCCTGGGTTCACTGCTCGAAACGGGTTTTTTTGCACATACTGTCCCAGCTGTAAGGTGTTTTCTACTATGCGTTTTAGTTTCTTGCTCAAATTAGGCCTAACAGGCCTGGAGAGGAGTCAACCAGGGCAAACGCGCCTCTTTCGTCGTGCAGTTTGACTTGAGCGTTGAGCCTAATAACCGGAAATCTGCAATAAAAACATGTTACGGTCGCTTTTTTATGTTCCTGCTCCATTAAACGGACCGAAAACAAAAATCGTTTATGCGCAATAAATGGCGGATTGGTTGGTGACACACACACACACACATCACCCGAAAGCAGCTCCGGTTTGCTCCCAGTTTATGTGCCGGTTAATGAATCGGAATTGCAACTTTACGGTGATCGATCCGGTCCCGGCAGCGAATTCCAATGTGTAATTCCAATTAAATCAATCTTGCCGTTCGGCACCCGCCGAAAGCTGCGGTGGCCGGGTTTTGCCGCCAGGAACCGGCTGGCACAACGCGAGTCGCGCCACTTCCCGACGACTCATTTGCATTTTACGACCCGAGCTGAGCGTCGGGATGATTGTCCGCGTAGCTAGAGGAGCTATCCTGCAGCTGGTGTTGGTTGGTATTCGGCACGCCGAAAGGACACCCGGGGTGGACAACACTACACGCTCTCTCATCCCTTTCGCCCTTTTTCACGCACGTCCCTCACTTCATAGCACACACACACACCTAACCTATGATGAGCGTATGATGAAATAACTAATCGATGCGCCTCTTGCACGGAGGTTTTGGGGGGGGCTCCACATCGTTTCTAGCCAACAGCGTGTGGCGGCTGCAAAGATGGCGGCTCGTTTCGTCCATCCTTCCAGCGGCGAGAGTTCCGGGAGTGTTGCACGAAGAACTCGAAGTTGAAACTCATCAGAAATGACAGCGTTACTGAAGATTTGCAAATGATCTCGCTTTCGGAATAGGTCGGAATAGGTCTCACAAGGATAACCTCACATTCTTTGTTCTGCAAACTCTGGCTGGTAGGGGGAGAAAGGCACAAAATGTGGAACAGATATAGTTACTTCCAACGCGAAAACAACACTGTTGTCGATTGGCAAGATATTTAGGAATCTATTGGTGGGTGATGTTCCTGGGAAGAGAGCTGACGTGACAGAGGTGGACGGTGGTCCTCCTCTGACAGTGCGATTTAGTAGCTGAGAAGCATCGATCGAACTGGCTGCAGAACTGGTGCAATATATGCGTCCGAAAAAGTTGAAGAACGATAGGGAGCAAACTTGAAGAACACTTGACGTTTGAATCGATATTGGACGTGGCAATAGAAAGTGGAGAGTCGTTACAACGCCCACACGCGTAGTAAACGCGTTGAGCCTCATCGACCCACACACATATACACAAATACACACACACACACAGCACATAAGTAGCTCATTATTATCTGCATCCGGCTGCCTCCGCGGATTGTGTTGGTGATCCGGTTGATTGTTGTCGCTCGGTTTCCGGTGTAGACATCCTCCTTCATCCACGAACACCCACGTGCAAGGGGTAGAGCGTAGGCCGTAGTTCCCTATATCTTCTAAAACCACGCACATCCCTCCTTTTCCCTCTTTTCTCGTTCTGCCCGGGGCGGGGGGGGGAACGGCACTACGGCAGGGTAGTCGACCCGTCCCGATCAAGCAGACGCACCAACAGCAGCAGCAGGCTCCACCGACAGCGAAAGATGAAGCGTTCAAGGGAGAAGGAGTCGCGCAAGGGACAGAAACGGGTAACCACAATGGCACGGCTGCCGCCGCCCTCCGCAAGCTCCCCGAGGGAGTAGCAGTGCCGGCTTCCAACACCAACGTCACCACACGGAGCAAGCGTTCCAAGTCGCCGCCGCGCTCCTGCTCGACCGGGAAGACGGCCACCAATGGTGGCGTGGTGGGGTCCGGTCCGACGGCCGCCGCCACCACCACCACCAACAACACCACCACCAACACCGCCAACACCATCCGGGGCAGCGGGCCGAACGGCGAGCTGACGCTCAAGGACGTGCCCGTGTCCGGGATCTCGTTCCAGGAGATCTTCAAACCGGACCATGAGGGCCCCCCGACCACGCAAGTGATCATCTACAAGCCGAAGTCCGGCAAGGGCCAACCGACGGCGAAAGTGATCGTCACAAAGGTTCCTATCGATGCGCAATGCAACGTTTTTTGAGGTCCAATCTCACCGCACGATGCCTCCTTTCCTCGTGCACACGTGGTGTCGGCATTTGCTTGCTCCGCACCAGTGTGTGTGTGTGTGTGTTTTTTGCATTTGTGTTGCATTCGATGTTGTTTTTATACAATTCTCTTCGATTGTACTCTATCCTGTTTGTTGAACTATTATGTGTCTATTTGTTGGTGGTTGTTTGTGTGTGTCTGTGTGTGTGCGTGTGTATACTGTGTCGATGATCGCATCAGAAATGTTTGAACAAGTTTGTTGTTGTTCATGTTGTGCTCTAATTATCATTTTTTAACTTCGATCGTTTGCTCACCACGTCCACGGATTTGTTTCGTTTCTTCATCTCCGCTGACCCGACACGCTGTGCGTCACATAAAGGATGTCTTCTTCCTCATCTTTTGTGTATCATTGCTGTGTTTGTTGGGTTCGCTCACTGTTACCGTCATTTGTGACATTTCGTAAAGCTTGAAGAGAGCCAACCTTCTCCGCATTGCGGGAAGTTCGGGTTGATATAGTTTACAGGTCTACTCAAGGTTAGGGAAGGAACACATTTTCGCGAACTTTTTGAACGATCTGCTTTGGGTCTCATTTCCACCTGGTTCCATTAAAAGTGAAGCCTTTCAGGTCTTCGCCCGAACTTGAGATGGAAAATACTCCAACAACGGCAGGATCATCCTTTGGGTCATACTCGGAGCGAAATCGGAAGTTTTTTCGCTCACTCATGGGGAGATATGCATGGCGTTTGCTTTCACCCCTCGAAGCCCTTGATGCGGAGCTTTGGGGAGGCTTCAACCCTCACCGCATGGGTTTGTTTTGGTTTGCCTGCTAATCTGCCCACCACGCATGGCCACTGGTATGAAGGTGAGATCGTCCTTAACAGTGACGATCGCGGTGCGCACCTTGGCTTTGAGTATTCTGGTGTGCCCCCGACACGCACCGGACACCTTCGCGAGCCACGGGCTGCCCTTTAAGCCGATCGCTTTCGTCCGAAGCTGCACCCGGTGGTGTGTGTGTGTGACCGGTGCCAACAGCGCAAGGATTGTGGCTATTTTTTCGCTCGTGAGGTTGTGGCAAGGCTCTCTCTCCACTGCCCTGGCAGCGCGCCAGCAAGACGGTGCTGTGTGTTCGTGTGGTCGCGCAGGGTCGCACTGAACGTCGACTGATTTAGATGCGCTTGACGCGCTTCGCCTTCGCCTGCCACAGCCCTGAAGCCGTGCCGAGCGAGTGTGAACCGTGAGCATCATACGAAAAGGCGCCGGGATGGGGGATGTGCTGACATGAACGCATTCGACGCGAAAAGGGGAACGCCTGGGGCGGGTAGTGCAGGAGGTCGCCCTATGCGACACAAACTGAAAGAGAGCAAAACAGAGTTTTTTGCTGCTTACAAGTGCCTTATATCTAGTTTACAGTCAGAAACACATGGGTTACAATGGTCATTGATGGGTTTCAATATCAGTAACAGCATCGTTGCTCCCAACGTTGATCTTATTGTACGCTCGTCCTTTGTTGTGATGACCAACGTTGGCAGCCGATGGACGTTTGGTGAGATGAAGGTTTGGCGAAGATCCTCCCGTGTCTCGGGATTTCAACTGACGTCGGTTGGTGGAATGTATCCTAGCCAGCTGTACAAACAGATCTCCGACAAGAGACCGGGCCCGTAAACTCAAATACAGGATATGATTGAGGTATATTCATATCTCGAGATGCATACCTGCAGAGATACAGCTCAGGGAGACTGGGTTTGTGGTTGCAGGTTGCTGGAGCAAAACAGAGTTGCTGCGAAACATTTCT
Organism: Anopheles dirus; assembly: GCA_000349145.1. Lineage (NCBI taxonomy): Eukaryota > Metazoa > Arthropoda > Insecta > Diptera > Culicidae > Anopheles > Anopheles dirus. Next base: position 4,327,389 of record KB672491.1, on the reverse strand, counting down.
GATGCGGTATCCTCCCCTGGGTGTTGGTTGGGAGCGAGTGGAGTGGAGCGTGCAGGGGGCGAACAGGGAGTTTGGGGGGGAGGTTTCCGAGCACTCGGCTGATGTCATTTCCGTTTCATCACAGCAGCGTAAGGAGAAGCGCGCCAACACTGCAGAGATGTCCGCCAGAGATGAGCCGCCGCCGAGTGCGGAGTCGTCGAGCGCTGAGCGGCCGAGTCCGGAGCACCCGCGTGTGGAGCTGCTCCGTACGGAGGTGTTCCGTGCGGAGCTGGCGCGTCCGCAGCCGGCGCGCTGGGTGCTGGCGCGCTCGGAGCCCGTGCGTGCGGAGTCGGTGCGTGCGGAGGCGGTGCGTGCGGAGTCGGTGCGTGTGGAGCTACCGCGTCTTAGGGCGGTGTACATTCCCTCGACATCGTTCGTACTTCCCGCGGCGAGCGGCAGGAGGAGACCGATGTATTACTTCCGGCCGGCGTACATGGTGCAGCAGGGACAGCCTCCGGTGGAGTACGAGAGCGTGCGCAGCAGCCAGCCGGTGTACGCCGTACGGAGCGGCTCGTACGAGCAGCAGTGGCGGCCCGGCCCGGATCCGGTCCCACTAGCGCAGTATAGCGGGGGGTTGAACCAGCTGGCGCCAGAATCGGAGGAGTCCGGGCGACGGCTGGAGCAGGCGCATCTGCATGACGGCGGCTACAGCTACGACCCGGATCGGCACGCAGCGTACGGACGGCCGACGGGCCAGCCGGCATCGCAGATGCCCAGGCAACCGGTGGAGTACCCGCGCACGGCCATGGACTACTATCGGCAGGCGATGTCGTACAGGCCGTGGCAAACACCGTCGCACGAAGCAGGATGGCCGACGTACTATCAGCCGCAGCCGGTACCACTGGCCCAGAGCGGCGCCGGTGGCCACCCGACACCAGCAACCGGCGGCGACGGCGGCTCGTGCCCCTACCATGGCACCTGCGGCTACCACAACGGGCCGATCGACCCGGCCTACGATCAGAGACCCATCGCGTCCGGCTGGCCGTCGACCCAGCCGACCCCGGCGCGGGCCCCGTTCCAGGAGTCGGCCTACTACCCGTACGGGTACAGCGTGTGCTACGGCACACGTCTCGGCGCATGCCAGGGCCATAACCCGGAGGCGGCGGCTGCGGCAGCACCGGTGCCAGCACCGCCGGTACCACCGATGCCAGCACCGCCGGTACCACCGATGCCAGCACCGCCGGTAGCACCGGTGCCAGCACCTGTGCCAACACCTGCACCAGCTCCACCCGCCAAACCAAAGACGAGCCGTCGGAAACTGGCGACGCCTCCACCGGACCCGGCGGTGTTGCCGCCCGAAGCGACCTCCACTGCGGCGGCTGCAGACGACGCGGCGCCGGAACCAGCCGCCACCGGAGACGACGGTGCCGCCGGCCCGTCGCAGCACCGGCCGTTGAACCAGTTCTGGCAGTGGAACACCTCGTACGAGGCGCCCTTCCGGCAGTGGGAGTACGAGCGCGTCATGGGATTCCCGAAGCACCTGCAGCAGCACGACTACGCACGCACGCCGAAGCCGGTGGTGCGGGTGAAGCCGGCTGCGACGCCGGAGTGGCAGCGCCACGAGCCGCCGGCAGCAACCGGCCCGGACACTCAGCCGCCGCCAGCACACACTCAGCCGCCGGCTTCCTCCCAGCCGCTGATGGAACGAGAGCAGTCGCAGCAGCGGCAGCAGCCGCTGTTGTACAGGCAGCAGTCACAACAGCAGCTGTATCAGCCGCAGTTGCCGCATTTGCCGCCGCCACAGCAGTCGCAGCAGGAGTCGCCAAATTCGCCGCCGCCACAGCATTCGCAGCAGTCACAGCAGGCGTTGCAGCAGGAGTCGACAAATTCGCCGCCGGCGTCGCAGCAGTCGCACAGGCAGTGTGCGCAGCAGCAGCAACGGTTCCAGTCGGGCGTCGAGGACGTGCTGAGCATCCAAGGCATGATGACCTGCCACATCCACTCGCTGCTGGGCCAGGACGACGGCGAACGGTCCGACTCCAGCATCAGCGACCCCGACAACAACGACGGCGCGCCCAATCGGTACTTCGTCCCCAGCTTGACGGATGACGATGATGAGGAGAGCGAGGACGAGGAGGACGAAGAGGAGTGCCCCGGCGACCGTACCAGCGCACCGCTGTCGCAGGTGGGCGGTAACGAGCCGGACGACGGCATGGTGGACACGGTGCGCAAATAATTCACGATCCGACCATACGCTAACACACACACACATGCGCGCGCGCGCTTATATTATACACCAACACCAGCAGGACACTAACCGGTCAATTTGGAGGCTTACTGCGAAAACATTTTTTGCGACTTTTTTTCTTCTTCTGTTTCTCTTCTGTTTGTTCGTTCACTTGGAACCTGTTGAGGTCACATTTCCTTCTTTTTTTCAACAACAACAACAAAAACCCCAAACTGTCAATTGACTCCGTTTGACCGGTTAGTGTTGTTTGGCTTTTTTTTTTTAATTCCTTTTCGTTGCGTGTGCGTGTGTGCCCCTGTGTGCTATAGCCGTGCGCAGAAGTACGCTGGTTTGTGTACGCATTACTTAGCGCAGTGCCGCCTGCTTAATCGCAACCGCAACAGCGAAACAACAACAAACACAAGAGCGTAAATATTTACTTTTTTTTCGCTTTATTTCTTTTGCTTCTAAAATCGATACTTGCGATGCAGCCTTTTATTTCCCCAAACAATCGTTCGTGCTCAGAGCCAGCCCAGCAAAACCCGATCAGCAGTATATTCCCACCCCGCCGCCGCGGAACCGCGTGTTTTTCCGACCGCAGCAGGCAGATGGGCACCTTGAACCTTGAACTGCTTTTTTTTTCGTCTTCTTTTGCTTTCTTCTCGTTCTGCCCCGCAGTCGCCTTCGGTTGCGTTTCTTCGCCCCCTTTTTATGTGCCTTCAACGTTAACTTTTCTATCGGTGGAAAAGAGAGAGACAGAGAGAGAGAGAGAGCGGGTGTTTTCGGTGACAGTTTTCCCGATGTTTCGTGTGTGTGCGCGCCAATAAAAACACGCTAGAGGTAGGACAGCGCTAGAAGAAGGCGCTGAGATGAGCAGAGGGATCGAACAGTAGTAAGTGAGACAGAGATGGAGAGAGAGAGACTTTCCCAACGTGCCAGGGGGACCTCCCAGGGCTCTGCGCGCGTTACCCACACACATGTCGACATCAGCCAACGTTGTCGTCGGTCTTACGCAGGGAAAGTTTATAAATAGATGTCCGTTCTTTTTTTCTTGCTTCTTCTTTCGTCGCTTTCTTCTTCGCGTGCGAGGTGATAGCTGCTGATCGTCGGCAGCGGAACAGATAGCATCTAACAAAAATAAAGTGAGAGCGAGAGAGTGCCCCAACACACACACGATCCTTTGCTGGTGGTCCTAGCTCGTTGTCGGTCGAGCGACTAGCGAGAGAGCGAGCGAGCGGCCCGGCGAGAGAGGCTGAGGAGTCAGCGCTGGATGCGTACGCGGCGGCTCTCTCCGCACAACGGCACGGGACGATTTTTCGGTGTCATCTGGTGCCGCTGTGTGGATGAGAGATGTGTGTTATTTCGGTGGCCTTTTCGCTGTGGATCACCTTTCAACACACGACAACAACACCGCCGGCCGAGCCAACCTGCAGAGGACGGGGGAAGCGCGCGCGCTCGCTCGCACACGGTGGTCAATCGCTTATAGTATCGCAGAGGAGCGGCAGGCAGACAGGCAGACCGAACAGGTGTAGAGTGCCGGGTTCACTTCTCGCACGCGCTCTCGCCCGTGCGCTTGCCGCTCTGCTCTGGGGAGTTCGCGAAAAGGACAGGCCAAGCCGACGGGCCATCGCTCGCGTCGTCGTTAGCGAGCGAGGCGCCGGCGGCCGTCCATGTCACCCAGGCGTTAGAGCTCGCCACGGCGCAGCACGACCGCGTAGTCTTCCTTTCCGCGCCAGAGCGTAAGCGGGTGCCACCGGAGACACGCGCTTTCGAACGCTCCTGTACCCCCTGGGAGCGGCGATCCCTCTCAACTCCAAATCAGCCCCCAACCCCCCCCGTCTTCTCCATAACTACCTTGTGTTTGTGTTTGTGTGTGTGCGCGAGCGCGTTCGTATCCTGCCTGTAACTGACAGTGTGTCCGGGCCCAAACTCCTCCAGTGAGCGCGGAAGTAGTTAGTTGAGTAACTTGCGCGTACTACCTCCCGGATCTGCCTGTGTGCAGTGTGCGTCTGTGTGTTCCGGGTGTGTGAGGGTACGATACCAACACTCCACTGTGATCAGTGTGTTTGTGTGTGCGCCCGCGCGTGTGTGTGCGAGTCTAGTAGTCTAGAAGGTACGCAAACCGGGGTGACGGATCTACTCCATTTGCTCAAGAAACTACACCTTGGGCCGATCGGAACTTCTGCCTGGGTCGTGAACCGCTATCAACCTACAACCTGCAACCTTCAACCGTTCGATCGAAACATTAAGAAAAGCAACTAAACCGTACCAATCAGGAAGGATACCTGAAGTTAGGGAGTGATCCAAGTTAGGAACTGAAGTGATCCAAGTGGACGGAATGTTAGCATATTAGAGATATCTCTCTCTTTCTCCCTCTTTCTCTCTCTCTCTCTCTCTCTCTCTCATGTACACTCTTGCTATCTGTGTCAGAAGTAACCCTGGCACATCCTGTACTAGTGGGAAGTATTCCCACAGGTTCATTCCTATATTTCTCGACTTCAAGAAAGGTCACCAGGTGACATTTCTTGTGCTGCTACTGTGTTAGCTTCTGTTGAGTTCTTGAGGCCCGAATTTGCAACTCTCGGAGAGCATCATCCACACACGCTGCATCTCGATGTGACGTACGTGGCGATGTGTCAGTCTGCAATGAATCAAAGCTATAAAAAGGATGTGGTGGCGAACGGAGGCAGCGCAGCCAGGGGGGAGGAAGAGGGCGAGGACTGTTTGTGACCTTAAATATTTCCGTTTCCCTTCTCTCTTACTGCCATTCTACTCTCCCGGCCTCCCAAGCCTCCCACAAGGAAGGGAAGCAACACCTGGACGGGGAGGGATTTGAAGTACGAGATAGGGTGATGACACCTCACACGCACACGTTCCGTGGAGAAAGTGTACGGCTTGTGTGCATGTGTGTGTGTGTGTGTTTGTTGAATGCGGAGCCTTTCCTCCCCCTCTCGACACGAGGGCGCGAGACGTTGCGAAAATGCGCACAAAACTTTGGCTGCGCTTTTCTTCCATTTTTCCCGTCTTCTTGTTTCTTGACAAACGTCCCGGTACCTGACCGCGACATCTTCGCATTCGGGTTCGCATCCTCTTCCCTCCTTCTACTACACCTACACGCACTTGACCGAAACTTGTGTCAGGGGTTTTTCTCTCCCTCTTCCTCTCTCTCTCTCTCTCACACACACACATACACGCGCGCTTTCTTCTTCTACTCTCCTACAAACCCGCGCAAACATCGGGTAGTTAAAATTCGTCGTTTAAATTAAAAATAAAAGCCGAGGTGTGTTGTGTTTGCTTTGACGTTCTTTTTTTCTCTCTATCTCTCTCTCTATCTCTCTGGTGTTTTAGCGCTTCCGCGCATCCTGCTACATGTATATTTTTTGTGTGTTGCTCTTCAACATACCGTCTGTATGTATGTGACATAATGCGTCTGTTGAAAACCCTCGAAAAAAAAACACAACGTTTTAGAGCCAACGTGCGAATGGGGAGGGGGGGGGGGAAGGTTGGTAAAACGGGAACCACCTCACACACCTCACGGAAGATGGCCACCACCTTTTCGCCGTGTGGGAATTAACGTTTTCGGCTGCGCAAGTATTTTTATATCGCGCGTGATTGAGTCCATCAAACGCGCGTTTTTTTAAGGATGGAGGAGGGGTGCGTAAGGGGGAGGGAGAAGGAGAATTGCCTTCATTTTTTCCAACTCTCCCCCCACGATATGGGGCCAGTGTTGTTGGGGAGGGCTCCGGTTGCTCTGAGAGATTGACCAGGCGCCTCCATTGCCCTCCATCTTGTGTTGCTTTTTTTTCTTGTTCGTTCTCTGTTCCGCTGTGTTGTCTGCTGCCCAAACACAGGTTGTGTGTGTGTGTGTGTGTGCACAGCGCATTTGCGTAGAACGAGAAAAATAGCAACATGACACCTCCATACCAACCCCCCCCCCCCTCTCCTTCCCATAGTGCATTGCATCCTCAATCAGCAAAATGGCGACGAGCGTGGCTAGAGTTGGTTTTTCATAACGGTACCACCCGCGGTGGCGAGAGGGGAATATCTGTTCTGAACTGATCGTGCGGCTGATCGAACGTTTGTTTGATTTTTTAATCGTTTTTTTTTATTTATGCTAAATGCAAAAGCTATTTTTAAAGATTTCATTTTTTATATTACCAACCATTGTTTTATATATATTGTTTTCATATTTCAATTAATTTAAATAATTTTAAAATATTTTCTACTCGCTGCTTTGGTTGCATTTTAAATTACTTCGAATTCGTCAACAATTTTGTCTCAGTTCGCTTGCATTTCACACAAGAACGCATTTATGTTTGCTGCAAAAATAACGACCAACACTTCTTGTTCTGAGCTAACGAGCATCCAGCGTATTATTGACATATTGAAACACTGTTTTCTGCGTTTTTATTCAATGCTATAGTATATAAGAAAACCATCCATTCAAAGCTTGTAGCGTACGAGACGAAGCAGCGTTAGAGTTAAGGTTTATTGTCGAAGCCTCCTTGCGCTCGGCGCCAGTTTCCAGTGTAGCAGCGGCGAGCCGGGTTTGTGGCGAACTTCGTTTCGAAACAAACGTGTTTTTATCGAGAAAAAAACACATACAGTGACGACTGAAACGATAGTTCCAGTTCTGTCTCTAGCGACGGCAGGAAAATGGCTCGCACACCCATTTTGTGTGTGTGTGTGTTTGTGTGAGGAAGCCATGCTTGTTAGCTGTGCTATCCTTGTAGCCGTCACTGTAGCCGTTTCACCCTTGCACGCACTGATGTGTGGGTATCCCGCGCAGAGCCGAGCGCAGGGAAGTTTGGTTAGGTTAAGCGCCTCGCGATGTATTATCAAACGCCGCATTCGGATTAACAACACGCAAACAAACAGCAAGAACAATAGTACCAGGCGTTTATCCTCCTTGCTTCCATGGATTTTACACTTACGGTATATCTTCAAAACTTCCATATTCCAAAATCATGTTTTTTCTTCTAAGCTAAGTTATGCCGTACATTCCCTGTACTGATTCATATTCCAAAGGGTGCCCAAGGGTCCCTAGAATAAAGGCGTTTTGTGCAGCATTTCGATAGCGATATTGTCGAGACAAAGTCTGAACAAAGTCAGACTGAAGTTACATCGTTAAAACTTCCATGATCCAAAGTCTTTTTTCTTGTAAACTGTATAATGCTGTACATTCCCTGTACTGTATATTCCAAAGAGTGCCCAAGGGCTCCGAGAATAAAGGCGAATTGTACAGCATTTCAGAACTCTTC
>KB672491.1:4286818-4319475 GCA_000349145.1 Anopheles dirus | reverse complement strand
GCTCCGAGAATAAAGGGTTTTGTATAGCATTTCAGAACTCTTCTCCAGCTAGCACTATTGTCCAGACAAAGTCCAGCTATCAGACTAAAGATATATCGTTCAAACTTCCATGTTCCAAAGTCTTTTTTCTTGTAAACTGTATAATGCTGTACATTCCCTGTACTGTATATTCCAAAGAGTGCCCAAGGGCTCCGAGAATAAAGGCGAATTGTACAGCATTTCAGAACTCTTCATAAGGAAATATTATTGTCGAGATGTAGTCCAGCTATCAGACTAACGGAATGTCTTCAAAGCTTCCATGTTCAATTCTTCAAATCAAATCTTTTTTCTTCTAAACTATGTAATGTTGTACATTCCCTGTACTGAATCATATTCCAAATGGTACCCAAGGGTCCCTCAAATAACGGGTTTTTGTACAGCATTTCAGAACTCTTCATTGCCCAGCTATCAGACTAACGATATGTCTTCAAATTTTCCATATTCAAAACTTTTTTTCTGTTCTCAACTGTGTAATGCTGTACATTCCCTGTACTGTGTATTCCAAAGAGTGCCGAAAGGCCGAGAATAAAGGCGTTTTGTACAGCATTCCAGAACTCTTTACAAGTCAACTGTCGAGACTTCGCACGATATATCTTCAAAACTTTCACGCCCAAAACACGTTCTATTTCTTTTCAACCACAGCATGATGGTAGCGTTGCCATTTCCTGCTAGTCTTGTCTCCTCCATAATTATAATACGCCAATCAAAACTATAACTTCGAAACGAACCATAAGAGTATTTCTAAAATCATTTGACAACAAAAAAAAACAAACAAAACAAACAAAACGTGATGCTGTGTAACTTCCTAGCACCGAAACATGGAAATAAAGAGCAAAACGACCAAGCTTTCGTCCCCCGTTGCATTTATTAATCCACATCCATCAGCCTGCAGTAAGCCAAAGCGCACCGTACTTGCTAACATCGCGCGTATGTATGTGCTCGTGTGCTCCACTACCCTGCCTGGCCGGCTGCTGCTCCCAACTACTACCACTACTCTACCCTCGTCCGATTCGATTCGCAACCGGCAAACGACGGCCCCTCCGATGGAGTCGCCTGGTGCTTGACGCGCTTCCGCGAACAAAACCCACCCTCTAACGCGTGTTTTCCATTTTTTTCTCTTTCTCCCCCTCTCTCTCTCTCTCACTCCCTCTTTCACTCTCTCATGGATTTCCGTTTCTCGTGGACCATTGTTTGCGGCCTGACCTGATTAAACCCGATGCGTTCCTCTTTTGTTTTCTGCTCCTCCGGCTCGTTCAGTGTGTTGCAACGTGTTTTTGCATTGTTTGAGAGTGTGCGTGTGTGTGTGTGTGTGTCTGTGATCGACGTGTTGGATGACCATTGACCTTCACAGCCAACACGTTAACACATTCCGTGTGATCTTCGCTTTATCGTTCGCGGAAGGGAGCAAAATTCTACCCATAACCGTCTACCCATTGTCCTAACACGTAACACTCCGAATTGGTAGTGTCCGATGCTCGTGACTGCCGATGCGCTTCTCCAGATCGTGTAGTTGACGTACGCAGTCGGGCATTTCTTCCTTCATTCTCGACACGCGTTCGAACAAGGGGCCAAGCGAGCGTTATCCACAAGTCTGCAACACGAACGCGTTACACCTATCCCCCAAACCAAAACGCTCGTCAAACCTGCGCGAAGAGCGAACGAGAGAGAGAGAGAGAGAGATAACATGCGAAACAGCAGCTAAAAAGAGAGATAGGGATAGAGAGGGGAGATCTCTAAATACAAACAGAGGTCCTATCAGTGTCGATGTCCATTTGATTAGTGCTCGTACGGTCGTGCGCGATGCGTTGCTGCAGCCGTTCGGCAGTAGTGTATATCGATTCATCGCTTCGCTCGTACACACACGCACGAAACACTCCGGAAAGGGGCTCTCAGTGCTATCAGTGAGCCGCTAGAACGCTAGCTGCTGGCGGCTGGCGCGTTCGCTGTGTAGTGGCTGCCACTGTAACGTGAAGACGAACGCCCCCGGAGCCCCCGAGTAGCGCACGTCCGTGTGGACAGTGTGTCGGGCGCGCTTCTTCATCATCCGTTCCTTTCGTCACCAGCCTAGGGTCGTCGATCATCGATCACACCAGTGTTTGGAGTCGGGGGGGTCACACACTACGAAAGGCGCAGTGTGACGGCGCTGCCTGTTCCTTCCACGCACGTTCACGCACACACGCATCCAGTTATCACTATCGCGTCGCTCACAGCGCGCTCTTTCTATCGGTGTCATGATGATTTAGTGTGTGCCTGCTGTTGCGTCCGCTTTCTACGCAAAACAACGAGAGAATTGCGGAGAGATTGCGCCTACTTAACCCAGCAAGCGAAGCGTTCTGGGAGCACCTAAGCAACGCGCGCGCGCGTGTTGGTGTGTTTTGTGCTTGCGTGTGTGCCATGTGTGGGAGAGAGTGGGAGCATTAGTGTGCGGAGTGTGCAGATAGAGAAAGTGAGCAGAAATTGATCTACTCTAGTCTCTCTCGCTGTGTTTGCGCGTACGAGGAAGTGACAGTGCGATAGAGCGCAACTAACAAGCGTGTGTGTGTGTGAGAGAGAGAGAGCGAGCGGGCGAGAGAACGCACGAAAGAGAAAGAAAACAATACATCCTATTCTGCTCCTCCCCCTCTTCCCCCGCACTCTTTCTTCCCGACCTTCCCGATCGCATCACCCCGCAGGCCATGGCGGCCAGCTCAACGGCGACGCCCTCGTCGACGGCGTCTACCAGTGGCAGCAGCAGCAGCAGCAGCAGCAGCACCCGGCTGTCAGTCGATCATCTGTCCGGTGGCCTCGTCGGCTCGTCGGTTGGTTCCTCGTCGGGGGCGGGTGGCGGAGCGCGGCGCCGCTACATACGCAGCAACACTGCGAGCGTCACACAGCTGCTGTCGGACAGTTGCAGCAGCATACTGCAGCGATTCCGTCGCAATCCGAGCGAGAAGTTCGAGCAGCAGCCGCCGCAGCAGCAGCCGTCGCAGCAGAAGCGGTCACAGTTTCGGTAATAATTGTGTGTGCGTGCGTGCGTGTGTTTGGGGGCCTATTGCGTGACAAGTGGTGTGGCGTCTGGAGCTGTTGTATAGGAGTGCGACGGAGTAGAGACTCGCGCGAGCGTGCAGGTGTGTTAGAGAGTTAGGCAGTCGGGCGTCCCAGAGAGATCTGCTACCTGTGCGGGTCCTGAGGAACGGCTGCTCCAATTGAGCTCTCCTCTAGGTCGAGGCGCTTGGTAGCAAGGGGGAACAGACAACCGAGCAGCAGTATGGACACACTCGAAGTCCGAAGTACTCCGCGCTTGGAACACGTCCCGAGGAGCGTGGAGTAGTCGTTCCATTACATAAAACCTCCATCCAAAGGAGGCAACAGGCCCAAACAGCCTCCGATCCTTGCCGCGCAAAGTGTCGTTCCGTGGCGGGTCGTGGCAATAGCAAGCTATATCAACCCGGCGCAAAACCGGAAGCTCGCCTTCCTCATTGCTGGCGCGGTTATCTAATCACCTCGATCGGGCCAATTTTCGGTCTGTGTGTGCAGCTCATATAAACATCTCTCGCGCAACTAGACACGGCGCGCGAGCGGCGTTGACGATATGATGGGGCCTCGCAGGCGATCGCAACCCGCTTCCTAGTACGGTGCACTCCTTGCAACACCCCGCCCTGTACCGAGCGGTGCGCCTTCTGCGCACACGCAGCCTTGCCAAGGGAAGTGTAATTTTGGTATTTTCAAGCTGACACAATAAGTGAGCAACCGGTGCGGAGGGGGAGGAGTGCTGCGGGCATCGTTTCGGTGCGCGAATTGCGTGAACTACGCCCCCCCACGACGTGGTAAGCGAAGGAGGGCTCTGCTGTGCGTGTTTACAACCACATCAGCTGAGGCTTTTGTTTATGCGGGCCCATTACGGTAGGGTTATAATTCTATATATATATATAGAAGATCGGTTAGGTCACAACCACATCCCCGTGGCATCAGCGCTCGCATTACGCGCGGTGTTTGGGGTTAGCCAGACGAGATTAGCGAGCTTAGCCAGATGAGATCCGCGATAGTGCGGATGATGCGCCAACACCGAGAGACGCTAGTTTGCACCAGCACAAAACAAACTCATGTCGCGTAGGAGGAGGTGTTTGCTCAGGAAGCGGGGTTTTTGCGAAAACTTCACTTCCTCACAGGAACACACATCTCTATCGCTCTTTCTTTCTCTCTCTCTCTCTCTCTCTCTCTCTCTCTCACGAACACACACATGCACTGTCTGTTTTCCTGCGCTTGCCGCACTGCACGGTGTTCGGTGGGTCGTCCTTTACCTTGCACAGTGGGTTCAACGAGCTGACGACGTCCGCCTCGACCAGCTCGATTCTTTCGCACGGCAGCAGTGGTAACGCCACGAGCACGTCCGACTATGGCAGCCTCGGGTCGTCCACCGACTCGGTGCACCGGTCGCCGTACCTGAGCAGCTTCAACAGTACGATGAGCTCGTACTACAAGCCACTGTTCCGCACGTTCGGCAAACGCTTCGACTCACCGACCGCCACCGGTGCCAGCGCCGCGAGCTCCACGGCGTCGTCCGCTGTGGGTTCATCCGTGCTAAGCGCACCGTCAGCAACGGGTACGCGCAGCAGTAGAGTAAGTGTCGGTCAGGTGCGGGAGGTGGTTGGATGTTGGAGAGGGGGGCTAGCAGGTGTAGGTATAAGGGCCGTAGCACGTCGTAAGTCGAGGTTCTGGTCCAGAGCACCGGCTAGGGGCTAGGTGTTTTCCGAGTTGCCCTCTCCCGCTCCTCCACTCCACGCTGTGTACAACCCGTCGGCCTTAACGTCGAACCGTTCCAATTTGCAGCGCGAAACCACCACCGAGGATAAGGACAAGACGCCGCTGGTTGTGCCGAGCAAAGCGTCGACGGGAGCGCCAGCGCCGGGTAGCGGCAGCAGCAGTACCGGGGCCGCCGCCGGCAGCACGATCTCGCGCCTCGAATCCAAATACTCCGACATTCTCGACCGGGTGCATCGGCGCAAGGAGCAGGAGGACAAGGAGAAGACGCTGGAGCCGGCGTCGACCGCGTCGGGTCAGTACCAGAGTCATCACAGTCACCACCAACACCACCACCACCACCACAGCCACCACAACCACCAGCAGCAGCGTCTGCTGAACCCGCTGATGAAGAGCTCGACCACGAGCAGTATCGTGCGGGACAAGTCGTACTCGAGCGTGAAGGAGCGCACGCCGTACAAGCTGCAGCTGCTGCTCGGCGGCAGCCACGCCGCGAAGCTCTCCGGCGCCGCCGGTACGTCGCCGGCGGTGATGGACAGCCTGTACGATCGCAACGGCCGCACGTACGGCGCCGGGGACCGTGCGTCCGGCCTGCGCACGTTCGCATCCGGTGCGAAGGAGAGCAGCTACCAGCACCACCAGGGCGCCACCGCCGGCGACGGTGGCAAGGAGAACGTGTACAAGTCGAAGTACGACCCGACCGAGCTGCTGTCGGAGGTGTCCAGCATGGCGGCGGCCGGCAAGGCACGCCGCACGACCAAGGCGTACAAGCGCAGCGACACCACCGACATGGGTCACCTGCTGCATACGCACCAACACCAGCCGCACGGTCACGGCCACCACCACCACCAGCACACCCACCATAGCCAGCAGCTGTACGGCGGTGACGGTGGCGCCGGTCCGCTCACCGATGCCTCGTACGCCGCGACCGGCACGAGCCTGGCGGCGGCCAAGAAGGAGCGCCGGAAAAGCTGTCAGACGGCGGGCCGCTTCTTCGATGCGGACGGCATCTGTACGGCGCCGTCGCTGTCGAGCGACGACGACGCACCCGACGCGGAGGGTCAGGATCCGCGGCAGCGGGAGCGCCAGAACCGGCGGCGGGAGATCGAGAGCCTGCTGCAGAAGTACGCACCGCTGGACGACCCGTCCCGGCAGCAGTTGCTGCAGCCGCAGTCGCAGCAGCAGCAGCAGCCACCGCAGCAACCCAGACGGGAGCGTCGTTCGCACGCCACTGTAAACCCGAGTGCGTCCGAGCGGCGAACTCCGCCACGGCCGGAGGACGACCCGGCGTCGGCGGGAGGTGTTGCCGGCGGTGGTGGCGCCTACCCGCGCCAGCGTACGTCCTCCTCGCACGTCCGCATGTACTACCAGCAGCAGCACCAGCAGCAGCAGCAGCAGCAGCAACACCTGCAGCAGCAGTTGTACGGGACGGCGACGACCGGCACCGCGCTTGGCGGCGGGCTGCAGAAGTCGTACACGGTGCAGAACGTCGCGTCGCACCTGATGAACGGTGGCACGCACCAGCACCAGCAGTACGGGCAGCACCTGCCGTACGGCTACCACAGCCATCTCCAGCAGGCGGTCGTCCCGGTGGGCGGATCGATTCTGCCGATCAACACCGCGTCCCACGCGTACAACAGCCGCACGGCCGCCGCAGCGGCGGCGGCCCTGTCCAGCAGCACCGCCGGCCTCATCCAGAACCAGCTGCGTGGCCCACGCTCACGCATCCCCAAAGCGCTGTCCACCTTCGTAAGAATGAACAACATCCTTCAACCATTCACCAACACACACACACGCATCCTCTTCCCTCTCATCGGAATCATCCCATCGAATCCCCAACCCCCAAAGCCAAGCGAGAACGCTTCGCCCCGACATGACGGAATGAAGGTTTTAATGCCGAAGATGACACGCCCGACGGGGCAACCGCGTCCTAACACACCGAACTAACGCCATGTTTGCCCGTCGATAACCTAAGCTAACCTAACAGTCGCGTTTCTTTTTTGCAGTGTTCCCGACCCGAACTAACCGTTCATTACAAACATCCTGTCAGTCCGCTAACCCCATCTAGAACCGAACCGATCTAATCTAACGGCGTATGAGTTGTCTAACAATCGCGCTAGTGACAGGTGGTGCAGAACGTGCGAAGAGTTCATCCAAATACGTCCAATACTTCGAACTCTGTCACTGGTCTGTTCCTAGCAGGTTGTGTGTATGTGTGTGTGTATTTTAGTCTTCTAATCGCTGACGATCACGTTGAGAGGTTTGTTTTTCAATAAGGTTTACTAGTGAAGTTTGCTGTACGACGTAATTATCCGATGTGTTTGTAGCATGTAGTACGCAGTTCGCACGGTTGTGCTGCTTGCTGGCTAATCGTGTCGATATACAATGGCGATAACTAATTGATTTTTTTTATTGCAACCCGTTTCAACGATTCCTGCCCGCAACTATCTTCCGGGCACACCCAAACAGAAGCAACCATTCGTGCGGGACGACGCGGACGGCCATCTCATCTACCAGATCGGAGATATACTGCACAACAGATGTACGTATACGCTAGAAACATATTCCAACGCATGTAGCTGTGTTTTATAGCATGTTCCTCTCTCTCTGTCTCTCTCTCTCTCTCTCTAGATAAAATACTAGCAACCCTAGGAGAGGGCACATTTGGGCGTGTTGTGAAGGTCAAGGATTTGGAACGGTAGGTAGCTGTGTTGGGGGAGACGATACCATCCAAAACCGGCTGTATCTTACATGCATCACTCTTCCTCCCCACACCAGGAATCATATCATGGCGCTGAAGGTGATCAAAAACGTGGAGAAGTATCGCGACGCGGCGGAACTGGAGATTGGAGCACTGGAGAAGATCATGCAGCTCGATCCGAAGTTTGAGCAGTACGTACAGGCCGGCTCGCCCCGGTTCCGGATACCGGCGAATGAAAGCTCATCCTCCGTGTGTAACTCTTCCCTTCCACAGCCTGTGCGTGAAGATGCTGGACTGGTTCGACTACCACGGCCACACGTGTATCGCGTTCGAGATGCTTGGACTGAGTGTTTTCGACTTTTTGGTAGGTTTAATCGCTCGATCGCCCGTGATGGCTTGCTTGACCGTTTGCCCGCTTTTGCTTTCCCTCCCCTACCGCCGAACCGCGCAGAAAGAGAACAACTACGAACCGTACCCGATTGAGCAAGTGCGCCACATCGCCTACCAGCTGTGCTTCGCCGTCAAGTTCCTGCACGACAGCCGGCTCACGCACACGGACCTGAAGCCGGAGAACATCCTGTTCATCGACTCGGAGTACACGACGGCGACCGTGCCGCGCAAGGTACGTTTGCCCCAGCCGCGCCACACCGGCCAGCTCTCTCACTCCCCATCGTTTCCGACCGTGGGCGGACGGCTTCGGCACCGGACAGCTGTCTGACTCCCCCGTTTCGTTCCAGAACCGCGACGTGCGCCGCATCAACTGCACCGACATCCGGCTGATCGACTTCGGGAGCGCCACGTTCGACGACGAGCACCACAGCACCATCGTCTCCACCCGCCATTACCGCGCGCCGGAAGTGATCCTCGAGCTCGGCTGGTCGCAACCGTGCGACGTTTGGTCGATCGGGTAGGTTCTCGCCGCACGGGCGCCCCGTGTTGCCACTTCCTAACCTCTCTCGTTCGCCACACCAGCTGCATCATGTTCGAGCTGTACCAGGGCGTGACGCTGTTCCCGACGCACGACAACCGCGAGCATCTCGCCATGATGGAACGCATCCTCGGCACGATCCCATACCGCATGGCCAGGTAAGTGTCGCCCGGGTGCTCCCGTGTGCTCCGTGGGCCGATCATCTCAAGCGGGGCTTCCGTCCGTTTTGTAGGAAAACCCGCACGAAGTACTTCCGCTACGGGAAGCTTGACTGGGACGAGAAGTCTTCCACCGGGCGGTACGTGCGTGACAACTGCAAGCCGCTCCACCGTTGCGTGCTCACGGACAAGCCGGACCATCTGCAGCTGTTTGATCTGATCCGGAAGATGCTGGAGTACGATCCAGCCAACCGCATCACACTGGGTAGGTACCTATAGAGTCGTTGCCTAACCTAGAAACTGTTTCTAGTAGCACACGACGAGAGTCGAGAAAGCACAGCTTTTGCGGGACCTCAAACATGCTAAGCTTTCTTTCTTCTCTGTCTCACCCACCTCCAGATAAAGCCCTCCGACATCCGTTCTTCGCGAAGCTGCCCGCGCACCAGCGACTGCACGAGAAATGTAATGACAGTCCAGTCCATACGCCGACCAGTGCCGACCGCGAGCGTTCGCACAGTCTGTCGCGATGAGAGGCTGTTCGCTCAATCATCAAACACATCGCTCGCAGCCACCACACGCCACCCACACCAACACCGCCACATCCATCCAACCCACCCCAGTACTCACCTGCCATGCGCTCTGACGCGTTGTTGCTAACTCCTGTTGCCCGTGCTCCAAATTATCTGTCCTACCGGGCATGTGTGGCGTGTGGCTCTCCTACCCCACGAACGGTGCGCGGTAGGAGGGCGTTGCTGCGTGAGCTCGCACAAATCTAGTTTGTAATCATTTTAATTAGAAGATGCCTTCCCTTTGCCTTACCGAGCAAAGAGTCAGAGAGTTTCGCGCCTGACGGTGCGATCCCACCCTTGATCTACCGTGATTCTCGAAATTATTAGTGCGCAAAATTGTCCTTTATCCTCCAAATTGGCGAATCGCGATTCGGTTGCAACATTTGCGTGCGTTGCGTTCCCTGTTTGCGGGGGAGTGTCGAGAAGTTTAGCTAGGGTGCGTGCGCACTGTCGTGTTCGAAAAATAATCTAACCAGACAAGCGAGCTTAATCGGGGACAGAGATAGATAGAGAGTGGTAGAGAGTTCTTGAGCACAGCCCAGCTCAAGATGGGTTAATCTTGCTCTCGCCAAGTGTAGTTTGTAGTGTGTTTTCAAGCTGCAAAACACAAATCGAACGCGAAGTTAACGAGAGGTAACAAACGGAACTGAGCACGATCATATCGAGCTGTATCGTTTGACAGCTCGAACAAAATTGCCATTTACAAATTAAAAAAACTCACTTTCAACAGAAATAGTATAACCATTTCTCGGGGGAAAGCGACGCGCGTGAGATCTCGACAACTGGCTCCTATATAGTTTAAGATTTTTTTAAGTTTCTTTCGATTTCTTGCTCGATTCGAAGCACACAGTTTTGATGCGCGCACCCGTTGGCTGTGTGTTGCCGTAGTCGTTACGTTTAGATATTTTGTTTCCTTCCTCTCTACCTTAGTATTATTCTTTCCCATTGTTGTGTTCGATTTAAATTCATTTTTTACAAGCTCCCGGCACGGGGTGCTTGAGCGCTGTCCGTTTGCTCTCAATATCAGGATCATAGGGTGATACCTCCCTATCCAGTAACTATCACTGTGTTTGCTTCAAGTTCAGCAAACAAAAATTGGCAAACAACATTCGACATTTCGTAGAATTCTTCTGTGTGTTGCATGGCATCGACATCAACGAAAAGCATAGATCAGCCCCTCTGGTTACTTACCCGTGCCGTGTGTACGCATATCCATCCGGTCGACGCATTCTACTCTCACGCGGTTTCCGTGTGCAAACTCACTCTCCCTCTCTCTCTATTTGACCAAAACAAGTAATACCTTTCTCCGTTCTCTCCGGGACACCGCAGACATAGTGAAGGCAACTGATCCGAGCCGCCCCGATCCGGCAAGCAAGCCGCGGCCACCGATGCCGCTCTCGCTGCTGCCGATCATGGCACGCTGGCAGAAAGCTTAGCGCACAGCACACCCAAACACACAACCACTGCTCCACACAGACACTCGCATCAACATCGGGGCAAACAGCGGAGCCAAACGCGTCGAACAACCAACACGACTCGCCACACAGCGACATCGTTCCTATCGTATAAGACTTTCTTTCTGAACCGAGGGCGCGGCGAAACAGTGAAACACCGAACGTCTTCCTATCGCGCACGCCCCCTCCCCAAAAAGCTGATAACAAAACGGAGGGATCAATGCTCGTTTGATAATAGGAAGCGGACGCAGCGGCGTGTGCGTGTTCCCAGTTTTGCGGGGCAAATAGTTATAAGGCGCGTGTTCTTCATGCCTCGGAGTGGGGAAAAAACCCATCTGTGAGTGCATTGTAGAACCCGGATAGAAGTCTCGCCAGAATGGGCGCACTCAAACCACGGTGATAATATTGCTAGCTCATGGGGGGCGTGCTGAGTTCGGTTAGGGATAAGCTGCGAGCGTGAGTGTGGTGTGTTTCTTCCTTGCAGTGCACGAAGAAGAAGGAAAACAAACAGGGAAAACCATTTAGCCATAGCGCAACCCACGGGAGGTGGTTGGAGAGAAGAGAGCCTGTGTTAAGAGTTCGCACAAAAGAACTAATCAGCTGCTTCCGAGCGCGGACGCTCACTAGAGAAAAGTAGGGAAAAACAAACAAACACACACAGAGGAAATAGGAAGCTACATATTTATTTTATTGTTTGCTCTTAAGTCGAACAACGTTTCGAAACGTGCAGGAGGAAGTGCATCGCATCTTTCACACTCGCGGATACGCGTGACGGTCAAAGTTGGTAGGATCAGCGCAAAACTGTCGCCCGTGACAATTGACGTGTTATTATGAGGAGGCGAGCAGCGAGTCCTTCGTCTATGGCCGCCACCGTTCACGAGCGATGTGATGGCGATGTGAGGCCGAAGTGTGGGTCGTTCAAAACTCGTCTGCGTCCTCCCCGTGCCGAACGACCACCTGCAGCAGGGATACTTCACTAGCTAGAACGATCGGCGCAACGGTTCGGCTTTAGCGTGTGTTATTTTTGTTTGTTTTGGTTCCTTTCGCCCTTTTGATCGTACTTCCTATTACCACCTAGATAGACTAGCGTTAACAAGCGCGGTGGAACGCACAGTGGAAGTGGGCAGTAGCCTTGTGGCGCTTGCTCCTGTAAATGAATTTGTCGACGAGAGTCTCTTAACGCCGTCTTAGCATTATTAAAACGAAACGTTGCCAACGCGCCGCTCGCGTGTATGTGGTGAGTTGCGTGTGAGTGTGCGTGTGCGTGGGGGTGTGTGTATGTATATAGATATGTGTGAAGGGCGCGAGCGTAGGACGAAGCGATTGGGATGAGCGTATGACTCAAGCATACGGAACGTCTCGAAGAAGGAGAAGCGCATACTGCTGCGTATACTTAAAGGAGGAAACGACCACACCACCACACACACACACACACACACTCACACATACCGCCGCCGGGTCACGCTCGCAACGCATGGGCAACCCCAGATGTAGGTTTGTTAGTTATTGCCAATTGCACCGTTTTTGGGGAGGCGGTCGGTCCGAGGCGAAGGGTAGTAGGGACACGAGAGGAGGGCGCGCGGTGGTGTTCACACGCACCGCAAAGTCAAGGTTGAGAAGCGCCAACAGCAGCCCCCCTCTCTCCCTTCCCTCTTCGCCAAACCCCCCCTTTCGCGCGGTGTGCGAATGAGTGTGATTTTGGATGAGATATTTGTTCGTTTAGTAAAGACTTGTAAGAACAATACATGGGTGGTGCCGCGTTTGCTCACTTCCGCTCCGAATCCGATCCGAAAGTGCCTGTATGTGTAGGTGGTTCCTACACAGACACACACAAAATACACCTCAGAGGGCCAGCATTACAAGCGAGAAACCCCTAAGTGAGACTGGAACACAAAAACGATTGCTTGTTCTCCATTTTGTTCTGCGCATCGGCTTCCTTTCGGAGGCACGAACAAGCCGTACATGTCAAGTCAAAACAAAAAAACAGAACCACTGCTGTTTACTTCCGCAAATAACTCTTTTTATTACTCTTGTTGGTATGTTTTCGATTTCGTTTTGTGTGTGTGTGTCTTTGTGTCTCCGTGTTTCTGTGTCTCCACTTCCGTCTGTCTCTCCGTATGTTTTTGTTTATGTGTTTGTGTTTTTTGAGTTTTTTTTCGTAATTTTTCCATTTAAGTTTCCGTTACACCCAATGTTTTATAAAGTATCATTTTACTGCTCTCACTTCCATCTCGGTATCTTTCTAGCTCTCTCTCTCTCTCTCTCTATCTGCTTCTCTCTTTCTACCTTTCACTTCCTCTCGCTTTGCTCGCTCCCGGCGCGACATATGGTTGCTGCTCTTCTCTATTAATTTTATTAGTTTTTGTTTTGCTTGTTCTTCGTTAAATTATCATTACTCTATCATTAATCAAACGTGTGTGGTTTTCTGTTTTTGCTGTTTGTTGTTCTTGTTTGCTTTCCGCTCGCTCCAGGAATGGGCCTAGGGGAAGGAGGGGGGTGGGGTGGGGGTATCGGGGAGGGGGTGAGGTGTGAGGATAGCCCTCGGTTAGGGAAGTAGCCGCTGGAAGAACTACGTTTTAGACAGGAAGAATGCCGACGTCCAGTCCTGATTATCGTTGCCGAAGTTCTCCTCGATGTACGTCTCGATCGTGTGGTAGAGATGCTCGGACACGCTCCGGTACTCGTGATCCTCGTCGACGTACATCTGCGGCGGAGAGAGAAGGCGTCGCGTTTGTGACGTTTAGTGGGCGTTCGAGCGTCCGAACCCCGAACGACCTTACCTGGTGCCGGAAGATGATGCCCCGGTTCACCAGCGACCGGGTGAGCAGGGCGGCGTGCTGCTCGTGCACGACGCAGTCGGCCGTGCTATGGATGAGCAGGAAGTTCTTCGACGCCAGGCTGGCCACCTTCGTCGACAGGTCCGACTCGATCAGCGACCGCTCGAAATCGTCCTGCTGCAGCACGTACCGTTCGGTGAAAAACGAGTCTGCGAAAAGCGGAGTGGAGCTGTAGGTGAATCCGGATGGCGGGAACGACTAAATACTATGTACTCACTGTAGTAGCGGAAGGATACGATCGGCGAGATGGCGGCGACGCACTTCAGCACCTGGTTCGTGTCCGTGGCGAGCATCTGCATCGCGATGTACCCACCGTAGCCCTTACCTACGACAAGTACAACATGCTATAGTTTCGCTTACAGCTGGAACATCGAGTTGGGCAGCACTACAACTACCTAGAACTGCTCTTGAGATGGTGTTTGAAATTTGGACATATAACTTTTCATCGTAAATTAATACAGGTGATAATTAACAGCTCCAAACATATCAAGAATTCACCATCGATGAAGTTTTGTGCCAAGAAAGCCCCTCTTTTGCCTGGGTCATCAAAACTTGCGGTTTGAGGTGGTGGCAAGAGGCAAAATAAACCCCAAAAAACCACTGTACATTGTTTGTGGAGTATTGGAGAATCCTGAGAAATGGCTAAGTTGTTCGTAACCCTCTGAAATGGACACGCTCGGTAGAACCTGACATTTCCTTGCGACTCAGGTGGCCGATAATTGAAGTTTGCAATGTTACTATCGCTCTTCGTGTCAAGAATATTCAGCAAAAGAAGCGTCTAAATGCCCACTCGGTAGTTGCCATTTATACCCTTGATTGAAATAGCTAGTAAGACGAACAGGAGAACGTTTCGCAGGTGGAACTTACGAGAGTCGTCGGATATAGTCCAGAATTGGTCAGCACAACGTGAGCACAAGGCAACTTACCATAGATGCAGATGCGATTGGGATCCACCAGCTTCAAGTTGTCCCGCAGATACCTGCGCGCGGGAGACAGCCGTCAGAAGCCAGCCAGAAACGAGAAGGAACCCGCCCCAGCCCCACTTACATCAGCACGGCCAGCTGGTCCTCCACCTCGATGCCGACGCGGCCACGGATCTGCGTCTTGAGCGATTCCCCCTGGAAGCCGGACCCCCTGGCGTCGATCTGGGCGATGATGTACGACTGGTGGCTGCTCAGGTACCAGTTCCAGTCGACGCTGTACTCCTCCGACACGAGCTGCCGCTCGGGGCCGGCCTCACTGACAGGAACGGGAGACAGAGAGGGAAGGTGTTGGTGAGTGTGCCAGCGTGCCAGCCGCGCCCACTTACATGTGCAGTATCAGCGGCAGCTGCAGGTCGTCGTCCTCCTTGACGCCGGGCGGCAGGAACAGCTTCACCTGCGCGTTGAAGTCGTACTTGATCTGGACGCTGAACGTCATGATCTGCGGTTTGGCGAGCTGCACCAGCTGCTCCCGCAGCTCGTTGCCGTCGTTCAGGACGCGCACCTTCCGCTCGGTGTCGGCCTCGACCAGGTACGTCGAGGGCGACTCCGGCCCGAGGCACTCCTGCACGAAGTACGTGTAGTCGTCGTTGAACGCGACGCGGTTGTACAGGCAGTTGTTGGGCCGCCTGCCCGGGTCGTCCCCGGCCGTGCCGCCCCCGTCCCCGTCGGGGTCACCGCCGTCCGACGGGGCCCGGCCGCACGTCACGCAGTACGGCACGACCGAGCCGAACGGGCGCAGCAGCAGCACGTCGCTCGCGTTCTGGTGGCCGGGGCGGCCCGGCCCGTCGCCGGGGCCGGGGTCGGGCGGGGCGTGGGACGCCGCGCCGCCCCCGCCCGACACCGACGCGAGCTGCTCGAGCCCGAGCGGGATCTTGTAGAGGTGCCGCTGGCCCGGCTTGTGGTACGGCGCCGCCATGTAGTAGACGAGCCCCCGGCGCTCGTCGTACCCGACGATCTCCGTCACCTCGAACTGGCCCATCGTCAGCGTGATCGTGCGCTTGGTGCCGAGCAGCACCAGCACCAGGTGGCGGTAGTAGCCGTGCGAGCCGTCGCGCACGTTCAACCGCTTCAGCATGTACAGGTGGCGCGGCATCGCGGGGGCGGCCGGTGGCGGCGGCGCTGCCGTCGCGGGCGTGGTGTTGGTGGTCGTCGGGGCCGCCGTAGGCACCGCCGGACCGGGCTGCGGAGCGTCGGCGACCACGCCCGCCTCGGGATACGGTGGCGGCCGCCGGATGAACAGGGGCGTCTCGCCGATCAGCACCCACGAGCTGGCGACTGCCTTCTCCTGGAAGATCTGCCGGGGGAGTGTTGCGCACGATGCAACGGAGTCGTTTAGTATCGAGTATTGGCTGGCGTTAAGGCTCGCAAAGATCCACTCGAGGTTCAGGAGATAGTAGGACCGAACAGCACCTCATTGCTCATTGTCGCGAGGCGAATGCTCAGGAATAGTAAAGGAACCCCTTCAGTGCAAAAGTTAATGTCAAAGAGAAGGTGCAGTCGAGTCGATGATCCCGGAGGCTATCTAAGACATCTCGGAGCTGTGCGGGTCATGAACCTCTTCAACCTCGGAACTCTCGGAACCCGCAATAAGACGCGATTTGACCGGATTGGGAAGGTTTGTTGGGATGCATTAAGAATACTACAATACGTCGAGCGAACAAATGATGTGTCCATCGGATCTGGGGATCCATCGAGTGGACTTTCTAGCCTCTCAAGACTTAGGAAATCAGGAGAAAGGGAAACGCGACTTGACCGGACGTGGAAGGTTGGGTAGGACCCTCCGAGAATACTAGAATACATCGAGGAAACAAACTTATCGTGTCAATGTAATCCATTGAGTGGACTTTCTAGCTTCTCAAGACTTTGGAAATCAGGAGAAAGGGAATCTACAGCTTGAATCGGAAATGTGACTTGACCGGAAGTGGAACGAAGTATAGGAACCTTCGAGAAGACAAGCTTAGAGAGTCAAGGAGATCAATCAAGTATACTTTCTAGAATCTTAGAACATTGGAAATCAGGAGAAAGGGAAACGCGACTCGACCAGATGCGGAACACTGGATAGGATGCTTCAAGAATACTAGAATACATTGAGAAAACAAACTCAGGGTGTCAATGTGATCCATCGGGTGGACTTTCTAGCCTCTCAAGACTTTGGAAATCAGGAGAAAGGGAATCTACGGCATGAAAGGGAAACGCGACTTGACCGGATGCAGAACACTGGATGGGAACCTTCGAGAATACTAGCATACATCAGGAATTCAAGCTTAGAGTGTCAATGTGATCCATCGAGTTGACTTTCTAGCCTGTCATAACATCGGAAATTAGGAGAAAGGAAACCTACGACATAAAAGGGAAATGCGACTTGACCGGATGTGGAACGTGGCATAAGAACCTTCGAAAAGACAAGCTTAGAGAGTCGTGGCGACCAATCAAGTAGACTTTCTAGCCTCTCAAGACATTGGGAGTTATGAGAAAAGGAAACCTTCGAGTTGGGTGGGAACTTTCCAGAAAACAAGCTGGGAGAGTCGAAGAGATCCATCGAGTGGGCTCGCTAGACTCTCGAGACACTGGAAGAGACGATAATGGGCAACGAGAGCACCGGGGAAACCTGTGGGATTCAGGAACCTTAGGAACCTTAGGAACCTTTGGAAGATACCACCCGAAGCCGGACGTGGTTTTGGCTCCAGCCGTTGCCCGGCTAGTCGCCTCCAGTGCGGGCAGCGTCCCGCGGCATCACCTACCTCCACACAGACGAAGTTCGGTGCGCGGCAGAGCAGGACGTGCGCCAGGCTCTGGTTGCGGCTGGCGTACGTGAACGACAGCTCCGTCGGCGACAGCCAGCTCAGCCCGCCGACGTAGCTGTCGGTGGCGCGGATGTGCACCGGCACGGTGACCGGCTTCGGGAAGATGTACTTCAGCACGCCGAGATGCACCACGTACACCGTCACGTTCGGGTTCGCCGAGTGCACCTTCGGGTAGCGCAGGCTGTGGATCTTCGGATACTGCTGCCCTTCGCCGTACCAGAGATACCTGCGAAGGGGAGCCGGTTGTTAGTGGAGGGCAGGCTCGGAACGCAGCCCGGGCGAGCGCACTTACTGGTACTCCTGCACGCCGGACAGGTTGAACGACAGGAAGGACAGATACTGGCCGTCGGGCGAGAAGAGCAACGACGGGCCCTTCAACTCGAGCACGTTCGAGTACAGCCAGTCCGGCACGCCGTTCAGCACGCCTCCCTCTCTCCCTGCGAGACAGTACGGTAAGCGAGACATTACGCATTAAGGGGCTGTTGTTTACGTGCGCTTCTTTTGCAGCCCTACCGTTGGACGTGATGTGACAGATGAGATCGTACTGGACGCGCGGTTTGTAGTAGATGTCACCTTTGTGCACGTACGCGATGCCCTGCGACGCCGCGGACGCCGCCGACGAGGACGAGCCGGACGCCGCCGACTGGTGCCCGGAGTGGGCCGCCATCTTGTCGCCGCCCGGCACCGAACCGTTCGTCGCCGCGACCGGAGCCCACAGGACGTGCTGCATCTGGGGCGCCGTCGTGTCCGCCTCCTTCATCGACAGCGAGAACACGTTCGACGTGGCCAGATCGTACACGTAGTAGCTGCGGCGAGCAGGTTTGACAGATGAGGTAAACAAACCGGACGGAAAGTAAACAAACGCCTACCTGCGGTTGAAGCGCTGCCCGTTGCCGTTCGAGGCGTACAGGAGCACGAAGTTCCGGTCCGGGGACACCGTGTAGCTGTCAACGTTGAGCTGCCGCTGCAAGGGTACCGGAGAGGCGGAGGTTTGCGTTAGCGGTGGCTGGCTCGACGCGTGGACGCGAGCGGCGGCGCTACTTACGAAGGTGGCGTTGTTCATCAGCACCTCGAACCGGAAGCCACCGTCCCGGCCGATCTGCAGCGCCGTCAGGCCGCCCTCCGCGTTGATGAACACATACTCGTACCCTGCGGACGAAAACAAAGCACGCGTGCGTGAGCGGCCGGGAGCTCGCGCCAGGGAAGGAACCCCAAACACGCCACTTACGGTTGATCCAGGAGCCGTTCTGCGTGTTCCACTCGTACCGGCCCGACTTGATGTCGTACAGCGAGATGCGGCGTCCGTGCAGCTTCGAGCTTTCGATCTCTACGGGGAGACGCGGGTTTTGCGAGTCGGCGAGTATAGAGGTAGAGTTTGTGAGAAACAGAACGCATGAAGAGTGAACACAGGCAAACGGAAAAGCGATACCCAAACACCGAAGGCGTAGGTACATAACACAAGGCACAAGAGATAGATAGAGATAGCGTGTGTGTGTGAGAGATAGAGAGAGCGAGCGAGAAGGAGAGACAGTGCTTAAAGAGAAAAGTAGGCAGGTGACGAAGTGCGATCCAGAGTTGAAGTACCGAACCCGAAAGCACTATGAGATGAAGGTGATAAGACCACACTGACACGCGCACCCACACATACACACTCGCACACACACACACTATGAACCGCCATCAAAAGCATCGCTTCTGCTCGGTGTTGTTCGGCTGCCGGAGAAGTACCCTCTTTGGCATACCACTTACCCACCCACACACATACACCGACACACACAAAGTTAAACCTCCCAGCAATGGGGGACCGAGTGACAGCCACTCGGAACAGCGAACAACACACAAACTCCGCTCCTAAGTAGACGAGAGTAGCGAAGGAAGAGGGAACGAAAAACGAGAACATCCAACACCGCCAAAAAAAAAAGCACTGAAGAATGGCGAACGTCAACAGTGAATATCGAGTATCGAAGCCTAACTCCTAGCCCCTCGAGGATATGGAAATCCGGCCGAGTGAAGCACGCTTCAGTTTAAATGGAAGATGGGATTTTGTGGTGTCCCGTGCGTCGTGGCGCGGTGGACTAGAAACGGGCAGTGGGATAGCGAGTGGTTTAATCCCCTTTCGGCGAAGGTCCACTTAGATCGCGCTCAGCTGGAACGAGCGCTGGTTTTGTTTGTATTGATTTTTTGGTTTATTTCAACCTCCAAGACACTGGCTTTAGTTGGACCATTTCTTAGAAAGCGCGTTTTTATGCGAAAGTTAAGCGTTCTGACGTAGTTTAAGCGCCCGCTGGTTTATGTCAAACAGGTCAAAGTCCTGCAATTGCTTTTTGGGGTGTGAAATTCATTGAAATGAATCTAGCTGTCTAAAAAAAAACTTTTCTATGCTTGAATTATTGTACAAAAAGGTATTTTAGGTGTTAAATATTATAAAACAGGTGCTTTTCGTTTTCGGTACAAACGGTTTTGTTCAGAAATAATCCTCAAACGATTGGTTACGATTGTCGAGATGTTTGTCAGGTCCCAGTTTTCGATAGCTTTTCGAATGGGGAAACAATCCTAGCCTAGCCAATGGGATAAAATACTATGCAAGCAACATTTTACCACTTTTGGCTCGAAAAACAAAAGTTTGGAGAGAGAGCAGGCATCCGTTACCCATCTTAACCCTTACAGCAGGAGAGGGGAGCGAGAGGAAAAATATCCCAAAAATATAGGCTGAAAGCCAGTGAGAAGCATGTCATAACTGCGTTTTAATTTATGCAATATCTTTTAAAATGGAGGCGTTATAAACGATTCAAATTTTTCGGATTTCCAAAGATTACGATTTTTTTGGAACTGGGTGGCCAATAGGTTCTACGTACTATCTACTTTTCTCATGAACATCCGGCATTGTAGAGTAGTTCGGCTAGGAAGGAGGTTCAATTATTTAACAGCTATAAAGCTGTGCGGGTTGCATACTTCACCGCCGAGTGGCTAATTTGTGCCATAAAAAATCGCAAAGCGTACAATCCGCGTGTTTATAGCTCGTGTCTACTTAGGTTATTGCAGCTGCTAAAAGCGGCTAGCTAGCCATTTAAATTATCTCCAGAGGGGATTACTCGGGGAGGGCATTAGCGTAATTTAATTCCAACACCACACACACACACACACATGCACACCTAACCTAGCCCGTAAGTGACGCCAATGGGTGTGAAATTTAATTTCCACTCCTCCAGGGGCCCCTCCCCTGTTCAATACCTCCCCCGGGAAAGCAACACGCAAAACAACAATGCAAACAACAAACGGGACGAAAAGGATTCGCAGGCACGCATGCAACAATGCGTATCCGACCGTCTCCGGTTGTTTTTGGGCTGAAGGCTCCACATTGGGGCGTCGAGCCGTGCTCTCGTGGAAGCTTTAGGAGGGCGAACAGAGAACAGAGCAAAAAAGCACGACAAACGCTAAGGACGCTAAGTAAGGCGGGCGAGTGAATCCTGACTGCCCGAGAGAAAGAGAGAGAGAGAGAGAGAGCGGTAGGGGTGTTAAATATAGCGAAAGGACATGTGTACATAGAACCGAGTGGGTCACACACACGCGCGCACATACACGCACGCCCACACACACACACAGACACAGAAGGAAACAAAAAGGATAAAGTGGAGCAGGCGTGGCGTTTGTGCTGTAATAGGATGCGGAAGAGGCACAACAAACAGGGAAGTGCACACACACATGAACACATGAACAACACACAGGGAGTTTTCTCGAGAGCGAGACAGAAAGAGAGAGAGAGAGAGAAAGAGAGAGGGTAAAAAACAAACAAACAAACAAAATTGCACCTGGTGATAGAAGTAGAATGGAAAACACAATTAGCCCCAACACGGCAGCGATCACTAAAAGCGCAATAAAAATGCCTCTCCAATTTCTTTTTTCCGAGGAAGAGACAGTTAATTCCTATGCAGAAGAATAAAAGCGAAATAGAGAGAGAGACCAAGAGACAGCGAGAGAGAGAGAGAGAGAGGGTGTTTGTGTGGCATAAGAGAGGACAGAGACAGGAGTAGTTTTTGGTTTAGAAGAATGACAAGAAGATATAAAAAAACACAGGAAGAACGAATAGAGTTAGTAGTACAAATAGAGGACAGAGAAAGAGAGAGAGAGAGAGAGAGAGAGAGAGAAAGAGAAAGAGAGAAAGAAAAGAGCGATCAGTTTTCCTTCGTTAATTTTTCTGTTGTTGTTGATGTTGCTGTTGTTGTTCTGTGTTGTTCTTATTACGGGGGAATGTGCGTGCGTGTGCATGTGTGTGTGTTAATTTTGGATGTTTATTCTTATTGTGCGGTTGCTGTTGCTCTTGTTGTTGTTGTTGCTGCTACTGCCTTCATCCATTGTTTCTTGCGTGTGGACCAGCGAGAAATGAGGTTAGGGCGCGCGCGCTTTTTTGTTTCTTCTCTTGTTTGGTTGCTCCGCAAATAGTGAGGTTAATGTGGTGCAACACACACACACACACACGCACACGAACACGAGGCACGAGTGCTCCTAATCCCACGAGTGAGGGACATTCGAGAAAGGGTGTGTTGGGTTTTTGGAGGGGGGGGGGGTTTGATCGAGGACCTCTCCTATCTGGTGTGGTGTGTGTACATGTGTGTTTGTGTGTGGACATGTGGTAGTGGTGGATGCCTTATCTTGTTCTGTGTGAGGAAGGAGATACAGTAGAAGCAGGCTGCTAACGAGCCACTACGAGAGCAGCGCGGTACGACGCTCCCTAAGTAGAGTGTAGTAGAGGCACTACGGACTATGAGGTTAGGAGGTTAGGCTAGGTCGTTAGGCGACGCTAAGATGAGCGGGAGGATAAGCAGAAGAGTACGGGGTTGTGGGCTAGGTCACAGCGCCAGCAGCACCAGCAGTAGCAGTAGTAGTAGCAGTAGTAGCAGTAGTAGTAGTAGTAGTAGTAGTAGTAGTAGTAGTATTGGGTACTAGTAGTAGGAGGGAAAGCGTCATCATCCTTCCAAAGAGTTGGCGGAGCGTTGTGGGAGTCGGGAAGTCGGGCTGCACGGGTGGAAGGGGCGGTGTGTATTGATCTTGTTTGTGTTGGTGCACTTCACCTCGAACTGCGAGTCCTTCTTGTTCCGAACGGTCGCGTGGCCCGTGCTCTGGACGGTGTTCATCTTCGATGTCCTGGCCGCTGGTGTCCGCGTGAGAGGAGGCTTCCCGACGCGACCTGGGCGCGACTGGCGTTGATTGGCGTTGCTGAAGGAGCTGTCGTTGATTGATGACCACCAGCAACACCACCACCACCACCGCCACCGCCACCGCAATCACCAGAAACACAAGGTGCCAGGTAGCAGGGACACGCACAGTACGCACACAACCTGACCTGGCCCGATTTCGATCGTGGTGGGGCTGCACGCTTCGCACACTTCCTTCACTGCATCCCGCGACCAGGTCGCGTCACACACGCACACACACACACGCACACAGACAGACGCGACGCTCCTCAGAGAGATGCTGGAGGAGTCGCTCGAGTACTGCACGCTTCAGGTAACCCCTTCACTCTGCTGCTGCCAGTGCCCATGCAGTGGAGCCACGCACAAACACACACGCGCACACCCGCACACGCACTCACACACACCGGCGCACGCAGTCGTATTGGCACACAGCAGCAGCAGCAGCAGCACCAGACTCCAGCAGACTTGGCCGCGGCCAAGTGGAGCACATCACTGCAAGCACACCCTTCGATGGCGCTCCGGCGGGTTCGGCGTCCGACAACAGGGACGTCCTTGGTGGTCTGTCTTGTTGTTCTAGGCTAGCTTTGGCCGCGTCCTGCCAGTGCGCTGGGACTCCCCGACCAGCACCTGCTGTGATACGAACGGTGCGTGCAGGATTGAATGAATGAAACCGGAGTTCGGTCCACTTCGGCACAAGGACACCCGCAGTTTCACTCGTTCTCTCTCTCTCTCTCTCTCTTTATCTCTCTCTCTCCTTCTCGCGCTCTCGCGCGCGACTTCTCTCTTCCAGTAAGTGGAGTAGCCCCGAGTTGCAACCTAGCAAGGACGGGCTTATCAGCTTATGCTCTCCCGCTCGTGCGTACCCTCTCTCTCTCTCTCTCTCTCTCTCTCTCTCATTCTTTCTTCCGCTCTCGCTCTCAATCCCTGCATCGAACGCTTCTCAGAGGAGCTTACAAGGACGTTCGAGTGTGCAGTTTTACCACCCCTGCATAGTTCCAGCGCATTCCATCGGGCGAACGGAAGAAAAATAAGCACACACACACACACACACACGTGCGCACACCACGGCTTGGACATGCGCTCACGCGTCCACATCCTTTCTGCAACGAAACAAACAACAATTTTCCATCGTGTTCACTTCAGTAGTAAATTCGAGATAATTTTATTTTTGCAACAAAAAATACACGCACACACACACACACCCACATAACACATTTTTCTGCTGCACGTTTCGTACCGGTTTGCACAGGTGGGAATAAGTATTTTGTCTAGATATTTCCCAATGGAGGCGCCTGGTGGTTTTGTCCAAGCCCAGAAGGCGCCAGGGGTGTCAAACCCGGGTTTCGTGGCTTTTATTTTTATTAAGCTTTCAGACCGAACATTTTTACCGAACACATTCGTGAGCCAGTCATGAGCAGCTGGAGGAAGAGATGCGTAAACAACAGTTTCAGTTCGACACCTTTCGATGAGCTTTGCTTTGTAAACCTAACTACATTTTCTGAAACTTTCTTGAATTTTCCGACAACTTCAGGCCTTGAATAAAAGCAACAAAAGCGTCCAAAAGAAGGTTTTGGTTTTATAGTTTTCTAAATAAATCTCATAGTTCTATTAGTGTTGAAGTTTAACTTTTATTTGACGACACGTTTTGCGCAACGAGCAAACGAACCCCGTTTCAAATGTCCTCTTTTTGAACGCGAACAAATCTCGTTTAATAAGCATTTCTTTCTCATCTCTGTGTCTTTCTCGAACAGAGTGGGGTGAAGTGATTTGAAGAATACCCACCATACTATCAGGTTATATCAGTCGATGTAGTTCAATCATACAGAACTGCTAAAGTCATTACAGATCAGAAAATTAAAAAAGGGAAAAACAACGGACACTATAAATTTAGATAGCAAATTGAACATTATGTCCAAAAATGGTTCCAAGTTTAAAACCAAAAAAGGGTAACGTTTATCTTTAAGTTATTCCATCATCAATGGCAAATGCAAATGGACACCAAATCATAGCTGAAGTACAGAGAAATCGTAGGGCCAATCGATAGCGTATTGGGATAGGACCTAAACAGGCCTGGGAAAAGCCCCAAAAGGACATAGGACCTCTGAACAGGCAGTCGAAAAAAAATAACGTTCTTCTTAGTTCGACAGACTGTTCGCTATGCGAGAAGGCACAAAGCAAAAGAAGCAGAAGAATAGAAAACGAATTCCCAAATGTTCCTTTTTGATGCTTTTGCTTTGACCTGAGGAGACTGAGCCTTTCCATCCTTCGCACTCACTTCCATTCTAAAGCAGGCAGGAAGTTTGTAAAATTTAGGTCTAGTAAGTGTAAGTGAGTGAAGACCCAGACTGTTATCAGCTTACAAATATCCACACCTGATAAACAATTATGCTAATACTGAGAAGAGACTAAATCGTGTCGCACACGATGCAGTCGCACAGAAGTCGCACTCGCTGCGCCCGGTTGATTTGTTGTTGATTGTTCGTTGATTGTCTCAGGCGGGAA
The DNA here is from genome assembly GCA_000349145.1 of Anopheles dirus. NCBI lineage: Eukaryota > Metazoa > Arthropoda > Insecta > Diptera > Culicidae > Anopheles > Anopheles dirus. The sequence goes on along the minus strand of KB672491.1, from coordinate 4,294,568 downwards.
CTTGTTCTGCAAGAAAATGGCCATATCAGAAAATGGCAATAACAACACAGCTACTCAAAAAAAGCGACCATGGAGGCCTGCTCCCCTTCAAACGCGTCTAACAACCGAAACAAAAACGCTCACACGGCTCGCTACCGGGTTCAGAACATCAGTGTATTTCGACTTGCTACATCACGCGCGCAGTCCAGCCCGAGCTCTAGGGCCAGGACGGCTTCTCGCCCTCCTTCAGCGTGCGGCCGTACAGCGCGCTCTTGTCGCGGAACATCGTCATCCGCTCCGTCTCCTTGCGGTCGAGGAACCAGCCGACGCCGAAGCCGAACAGGGGCACCACGCTCCACAGGTACTGCCGGTTGAGGCCGAACATGGTTCTGGCGGGGTTGATTGCAGCGGCTGCCTCTCTAGTTCGGGGTGGCGTTAACGCTCAGCGTGTGCTGCAGTTGCTGCCGCGCCTTCTTCCACTGCCGGGTGTAGTTGTAGTCGGCCGCGATGGAACCGAACGCAAGCGCTGGGAAGATGATCACGACCTTGTAGCGGTTCCAGAAGTGACGAATCATTAGCTGCGCCGGTGTGGGCGGGAGGCAAGCGATCGGAAACGGACGAAAATTAGTGCGGGGTGTGCGAATTTCGCCACAAAAATGCGATTTTCTAGTGTTTTGAGAAAAGGAAATCTTCACTTACCGCTACCGAGCGAGTTGCACCAAATTATGTAAGTGTCAAATACCCGCACTGACAGCAGGCGAGCTGTTGTTTTTGCTCTCGACGGCGTGACAGCGAGTAGAGGAAAAAGCGCTAAATACTGGCTTTTGGTTATGAATTACACACCAAAAAAGAGCGCAAACGATTGGTAGCTGCATCATGCAGCAGCCAGAGAGAATTGGTTAGGTTTTTTTTTTGCCGAAACGAGAGTAAAAGCTGGCCGAATTTAGTTTGCGCCTTATGCATCCACCGCAATAGAGCTAGCGCGAAGCGCACAGTGGACGCATTGCGTGTTGAGGTGGAATGATATTTTCCTTCTTGCTGTTTGCTAAAGAACTTGAAATTCTTGAAGCTAAAGTTTGGCAAACGCTAACACATCGTTTTTTTTTTTGAGTCTTGAATATGAAAGCACGAAAACGAAAACGAAAAACGAAAAATAATAATATGTTTAATAATACCGAGCTGTCATATCTCCTGTCCGGCTCTCACACGATGCGAGCAAAATCGATCCGGGACGAAAACAAAACAAACCACAGCGTACGTACGTAGCAGAAAGTAAGCGAACGAACCCCGGGGGGGTTGCAAGAAGAACCGCAGCTGCAAATCGTCCGGAAACGGCCCTTCCAGTACACAAAATGTCCCACCGCAATCTGACCGAGCTGTTCCACATGCTGCGGAACAACGCCGTGCACAACCGCAGCGTCGGCTACGAGAATGTAAGTAGAGGGAAGCGCCATGAGTGTATGGGGCAGGAACAGACTCTAAAGCGTATGCTTGCTCAATCCGCGCAGCACTCGGACAACGAGACTCTGCTGGAGGCGCCCGGGAAGTCGAGCGAGCAGCCCCGGTGGATCGGAAAGTACGACGAGGCGAACTATTTGCTGTTCAAGTGAGTGTTGCGAGGGGCTGGGCTTCCGCGGGCAGGCAGGGACTTTGATTCGCTCTGGTTTGCAGGATCCAGGAGCGTATCGACGAGGTGAAGAAGCTGCAGACGGCGGAGGTGCGGTCGGTGCTGAGCGACGAGAGCAACCACGGCAGCAGCACGGTAAGATGGTTGCAGCTTGCGCTTCGTTTTGGGGACGCGTAACCGAACGCAACTCTTTCGCTACGCTTGCAGGCGGAAAGCTACATGGTGGAGATAAAGCAGCTCATCTGCCGCTGTCACGACAACATCAACGCGCTGCGCCGGACGGACAATGGTAAGACGGTTCGCTTTCGTTTCCTCTCGTGCGGCGCGTTTCACCCAGACGCACAATTTCCCCTCGGGCAGGTTTGGAGGAGATACTGGTGCGGAACGTACAGAAGCACTGCCTGATGATGCTGCAGGGCTTGACCGAGCAGTACCGGCAGCTGCAGGCGCACAAGACGTCCCGCACGCTGAAGGAGGCCGCGGCGGCCGCCTTCCCCGGCACGACCGTCGCCAGCCCGATCAGCACCCGCTCGAACGCGGTCGACACGTTCGACAACTTCCTGCAGATGGAGGCGGACACGCGCGGCACCGGTGGTGCGGTCGGCGGCCCTGCCTCGACCGCCGCCGCCGCCGCCGCCGCCATGGACGACGGGGACGACCAGCAGCTGCTCGACGACTTCTTTCAACTGCCCGCGACCGGGCTCACCATCAACCAGAAGCAGATCATGCTGATCCAGGCGGACAACACGAAGCAGCTGAAGAGCCGGGAGGACGAGGTGCTGCGCATGACCAACTCCATCACCGACCTGAACGTCATCTTCAAGGACATCTCGAAGCTGGTGCAGGAGCAGGGCACGATCCTCGACCGGATCGACTACAACATCGAGTCGGCGCAGGTGCGCGTCAGCGACGGGCTGCGCCAGCTGCAGAAGTCCGAATCGTACCAGCGGAAGAACCGCAAGCTGCACTGCATCACGCTGCTGGCGCTCGCGATCATGTTCATGATCCTGCTGATCGTCTTCACCAAGCTGTGAGGCGCTTGCCGCCCTCACCGCTGGTCTATTTATTGCGCCATTCCCATTCATCGAGCGACGGATGTATGAGTTATGTTTGTTTCTTCCTTTCTTTTAAATCATCGAACGCTTTCTCTGAAAAGACACATTGTTACTTACGGCGGCTGTATCATCATTCGAGTCTCATCCCTAGGAGTCGATGAGCATTGTCAGCGCTGCCGCCTGCTGCCACATTTGAACTGGACTCCCGAATAAAACACAATCAAAACGTACGTGGCTGCCTTCTCTCCTCCGGTTGTCTAAAAACGCCGATCTCTGCGTGTTTGCAGTGATAAGAGCTGGATCCAGTCGACATTAAGCTCTACGATTCTACGTGTGTTAGTGATTTTTTCCAAAGCTGGCATGTGAATCGTCCACTTTTTTCAGTAACTAACGCCTAAAAGAGTCACACAATGCAGATCTTTCATTCCAAACCGGCTCTCTTCGAGTCGCTAAGTACGATCTCGGTAAACTCGGTAAACATTCCAAGAAAACGAATCAGAATGCAAGTATTCCAGTAAATCTTTGACGTTGTAATAAATGGATATACTATTGTGTGCCGTTCCATCGAAGGTTTCGTACAGAAATACATAATGTTTATCGAGATACAGACAACGAGCAACAAGCTCGCCTATCTTAGTTGACGAACAGATACATACAAATCACAACTCTTTCTTCGTTTTAGTTGACTAGATACCGAAATTTGTAAACTAATTCCCAAAATAACTTTATTCTAGGAACATAATTTGTTACATTAAAATAGGTTTCCGCACATTCGGTAATTTAAATTGCTGTTGACGAGAACTACAATAGCGCTAAAAGGATTTTTTATCTGGATTTTGCTGGTGCAATTTCAATAAACTCGGGTTTGAACGAATGATAAACCAGCCTCTTTTTGGAGAGCAGCCTGCGTTAGCAGGTGAAGTATATGAATAAATAACTCAGTATCCAATTTTTAGATCAAGGTCTGTGCAGCTACTAGTGAATCATTACGCGCTGTGTCTCTCATAAGAGTTTTTTAAGCATCTTACTCATCAAAATTGACTAATTCCAATCACATGGGAAGCAGATAAAGGATCTGAACCATATAAGTCCATCGAAAAAGAGAAAAAATAATCTAGACCCCAATTTACAACTCAGTAACGAGCAGTATCCTGTGATGGTCCTTTGTAGTATCCAGTTGCACTGTTTGCTTGCTCGTGAGACATTATGTAATTGCACCCGGTACTATCCTGTGCAGGCGGGTCGTTTCGGATGCTTCCAGAGGAGTGCCGTGCGCGCTCAAGCGTCGTCAGACCGATTACGTTCGTTCGCAGAGTTTATTTAAACAACACTATCAGCGCGCGGGTACAGCCGGGTGTGCACGAAAGGGTCCGGGGGCACACAGCATTCTAGTGCTCGTAGCCGTCCGGCAGCGCGTTGGCGTGCGGGTTGTGGAACAGGCTCTTGGTGCCCTCGCCCCACGGGAAGCGCTTGTTCCGGATGCGCAGATGCTCGTACTTGATGAACTCCGGGCGCGGGTGGGCGTGCTCCTCCTGGTGCTTCAGGTACGCGTTCAGCATGCACAGCCCGACGGCGGGCATGGCGACGAAGAAGGACAGCTTCTTCCACACCTTGTAGCCGCCGGCTGCGTCCGCGGCGGGAAGAAGAGGCGGGGGAAAGAGAGAGGTTCGGTTGAGCCGGACGGGTGCAAGATGGAGCGCTCGGCGCCCATTATGTAAGCCCTAACCTTACCTTCATGGCCAGCGACGGCCGACGGTCCGCCGACCTGGGCGTTCCGGGCGATTGATTGCGAGATCGAGCGGCGCAAGATGTGCGATACCAGCGACATGATTGTTGTGGGGCGCTTTTCCGCAGTAAGAAAATCGGATTCCTGTGCGAGCTTCTTGAGACGGGTTTCACGTACAACTCTTTCTGCTTTTGCTGCGAGGAGCCACACAATAGAGGGACGGGAGAAAAAAAACTGCAAATCGAGGGTTTTTGACAGCTTCCCAGGTGACTTGACGTTTATTACGTCAAAATTGAGAAAAAAACGCAAAACCACAACGAGTAACGCTACCAGTTGCCCTACCTATAGTAAGGGTTATGGCCGTTTGTGTTTGGAGGGGGTTTGAAGTTTCCCATTTTGTAGCGCAAAAATAAAAATCGTTCTCGTTTTCCATACGTTATTTTTTGCGCATTTTCTCAAAAAATGGTCCTTTTTCATGGCGATAATTAGACAGAGGGAGCGTAGGATCCAAAATATGTCGCCTTTTCCGATACATAGATACCTGGTTCAATCGCTTTAGAATAGAACGCACATACACATGGCCCACGAAGGATTAGCCACAGGATTCTGGGAACGAAGCACATCGAACGGATGAACTGCGACTGCTGAAAATTAGGGCGTCCCGCAAACTTCAAACTCTGGCTGACCTATTGGCCCAAGAAAAAGGACGTTCTTCAAGCCTTCCTTTGCGAGGTGGAGTTTAAAGCCTCAACAGCTTGTCCGACTGAGACCGAACGAACTGGGGATATCTTAGCACTTCCGAAGTTTATCATAACAACGGCAAGGCTGTGGACTAAAACAACCAATTCAATACATCCCGGATACGTATACGTATACAGGATCGCGAGTATATCCTACTTAAACCTAAACAACATCTAGAACCCTTGCTCGTTTAGTTCATACGTATGTTACTATAGTCCAGAAACTGGAAAAAAAACTCACTCAATGCGCAATTAGGCTGCTACCTTGGAGGGATGATAGCTCTCAAATCAGCTATCGATCGAGCTGTTTTCGACATCCTTTCGAAAAAGAAATCTTGCAGCCAATTGACTCAGTAATGAACAATCAACCTTTCCATAGAACCGGAACGCACAACGAGACGACAGTCCGAGTATCAACTGCCCGTCACTGTAAGCTTTCTGCTTCACAATCGCCAATGGTAGACCGCGTTTTGGGACTCACTTTTCGTGCACGTTCGTTGCCAAAAGCGTCGCAAGAAAGCAGAACGCGCCGATTACAGTTGCATGGTGTTTATAGTTTATATTTCTGTTGTTAATAAATAGACATCACTCTACTGGAGCAACGCGTTGCAGCCGATAACAACCTTTAAGCACTACACTAACAACACCATAGTGCAGCACACGGCCCGCTCTACGCTCTGTCAGTAGCACTTCCCGCCGACGGTGCGTCTTTAAGAAAGTCCTTGGAATGAAGCGATGGAAGGTATGTTGGTGCAGAAAGTTTCCCCACCGTGGGATCTTAGGTTGAATGTTGGTTTCATCTCTGTGTTTGTGTGCACAACAGCGTTGTCATCCCGCCGGTAGGTATGCCGGCGAGCTGCTAGGGTTTGATTGATGGCTGCTGTTGTCCGTAACGGTCGGCTAGGCGCTGCGGCGATTTTATGGGGCCGGTGCTGCCTCCGGTGTGTTTTAGGTGTCTCGACTGGATGCGCGCGCGGTGCTCGAAGTAGTACACAAACGTGAGCGCGATGATGGAAAATTATAAGGAAAGCTTAAATATCTAAATAGTTCTCCCACGAGCGAAACGATGGTGTTCTCCGCTCGCATGATCGTCACCGCTGTCCGGTGTGATGCTCTTATCCGCTACGCCCGCCCGTCTGCTGCTGGTACACCTCGATAGTGTCACCCTCCTCCATCTCCAGCGTCGTTGGCGTATCGTTCTCGTTAATCGGTTGACCGTCGAAACGGAAACGGACAACCTGCATCGACAGGCCCTGCAGGTTTGCGTGGGGGATGAAAGAGAAGAGAGAGAGACACTTATAAAAACGTCCAAACAAACCAGAACGGCAGCTTAACGGTGAAAGTATACTTACCGCCCGATCGCAGAAGGCGTTCATCAGCTTGCGCAATGGGGTGTGCTTCTTAATTTTGAACTGCACCACCGCGTTGTCCTGGCCCAGGACCTTCAGATTGATGTGCTCCGACTCGGAACCCCCCTTCTTCTGTAAGAAAAATTCGTGACACGCGCGAGGACAAAGGAAGAAAGCGGTTAGTGAGGGTTGGAGACAGGTCAGCAAGTTGCGACAGTTTCTAACAAGTTGCTTCACGCCCGCCCGCTATTGGGCAAAATGGTTTTGCCCCTATTGATGGCTCCCCAGAAATACACACACACGCATCGCACAAGTGGAGTTTCTGAGAAACACGGACGTTGGGAGCTTTTTCTTGAGCCCGCAATACGAAATGTCGAACAAAACAAACCTCAACTCCATTTTGTACCGCACAAACAGAGCGCACAGGCTTGCCGTGCTTGCCCCGAAGGGGAGGGGGAGGTGCTACCGACTGGGGTTCCTACGCTTCCTAAGAATCGCTTTTCTTTTTTCCCCGAAATGCTGCTTAACGGAAGGCGTACGCGTTCGCACGGTAGGCGTCATTTCGCACGCCGCACAAAATTACGCAAATTGCGTGACACGACAACAAAAAAAACACGGAGTAACGGCGAAGTGCCGGGCGAGAGATTTGGTATGGACAACACCGGGCGAGAAGCAACAGTGCAGAAGAATGCATCAGAACGCGTCTGCCCACGCACGGGAAACGGAAATTACCTACCTTTTTGTCGTCAGCCATCGTACGCTCGTCGCAGCGGGAAGTAAAACTTTCTGCGAAGCAATAAAACAACAGAATGCAGATATGAAAGCTGCCTGGCGGAGAGGACGCGTTCGATCACGTCTTTTTTGGCGCAAGATGAAAAGTAGAGAGGATCTTTCTAGAAAAGCCGTCCTGATATTGTCGCATTTGGCAATGACAGATGAGGTACCATATTAGGCCGTGCTCTAGCAAAAGTCGTGTACGACAAAACGACAAGAACAAACGTATAGCGGGCTTTACATGTCCGTATAATACCCCAATTACACATCGTAGTTTTGGATGGAATCTGTCTGTCAAAAATCTACTTTTGTATGGCGAAAGTAGGTTTTTGACAGCCAGATTCCATCCAAAACTACCAAGTGTAATCGGCCTATAACCAAGGAGATATATAGGAGGTGTAGTCATAAGCGGGCTTTACATGTCCGTATAACCAAGGAGATATATAGGAGGTGCCGACATGCAGAACATTTGGTCGTCGTGAAAGAGTGAAACGGGGATT
>KB672491.1:4175488-4283154 GCA_000349145.1 Anopheles dirus | reverse complement strand
CACAAGTTGTATGGGATTTTCATGCAAGTTTCAACGGACTTTGCCGGGTGGGTTTTGATCAAAATACAAATCGGTTTGACAGCGGTCTCGCCTCGAGGTTTCCTGCAATGCACGATCGAAGCGAGACCGGCCAAGTGAGAGCTTTGACAGCTGTATCACCTGGATCTCAGGTCGTTATACGGACATGTAAAGCCTGCTTTAGGTCGTTATACGGACATGTAAAGCCCGCTTATGGAATTGTATGGGGGTGTTCGAGAAAAGTTTGTCTGCTTGTCTGTATAACGACCTGAGAAACATCTGTCAAATTACACGCTTAACGAGAAATTGGCCTTTAACAACCAACTTGTTTTTGCCTGTTAAAGACAGGCTTATCGAAAATGAAACTCCCTGAGCTTCTGTGACTTTTCTGAAGAAAGTTTGCCAAGTTTAAAACAAAGTTTTACAAAGTGTGAAAGGTTAAATGAATTGCTTGAACGGTACGGGAAAAAATGAGAAATTTGACAGCTGTCGCGCCTGTTTCGTGGGTCGTTAGCCGCTCGGGAAAGTTTAACGCGGCTAGTTTGAAACGATAACAGCGATGTATCTGGCAACCCGGCGCGATCCGCCATTCATGACTTAATTTTGTTGAAACCGTAATATTTTGCGACCAGAAAACGTGCCTGTAGCTTCGCAATAAGAAAAAATGGGAAAATGCTCTACCCGTTGGATGATGTACGCTTTGGGAAGAAACTTTTCGTCATACGTTTAATGCGTTTCCGCCTATTCCGATGGGTTACTTTTTCTTTTCTTTCCGAACTCACAGATTACCTGTGTGAGCATCATAGCAACGAACAGGCCGGGCCTAAAATTCTGACTCTGGCCAAACGACGGAATGAGAACGATGATATTTTGTTCACCTTGCTAACACCAACGTTTCGTACAATCAACAACAGGGCAAGACAAAAGCCCAGGTCCGGTTCCTTTACGACGGAAAGCCCACGGCCGCATGGAATGAAAACAGCGGATATTGCGTCGATGACGAAACTTGTAGACAGAAGTTTCGGAGTAGCAGCTGCAGATGCTCGAGTACACTAATTAATGCAAAGTCCTGGCTAGCGCATGCGCAAGCCCGGGTGCGTTGTAACACAAGTTTGGCTTCGTTTGTTCTGCTTAGCGAGTTGCGAATTTTATTACCAGCTGCCGGAACGGCACAACACCTACCCGTGACTCTTGGCGGGAGACGGCAATAAAGTCCTCCACTTACGGCGTCCGGCCTCAGTCTGAGCTTAGAATCCGGCGACGTCGCCCCCCTTGCGGAAATCGGCATTCGCATACACGCCGGACGCGTTCTGGGCGATCGCGCACACAATGGAGCCCCGCTCCCGGTACCGCGTCGTCTCGTGCCCTTTGCCCTGCAAGCCCTTCACGACGCGCTGAAAGAGAGGACGAACACACGACGCACGGGGTGAGTGAGACGGCGTCCGGAAGACGCTGCACCGCCGGGAGACTTACGTCCAGGTTGCCGTACTCGTACTGTACCGCCATCGGGATCAGCTGGTGGTGGAAGCGGGGCGCGTCGATCGCTTCCTTGATGTCGTAACCGAACCACAGCACACGCATCAGCGTCTGAAACAGAGCGAACAGATGAGACTTGGTCCCGGTGAAGAGGGGGTACGGTACGGTACGCGTACCAGCGCCACGGCGGTGGTGATTTTCGTGCCGCCGGCCGCCCCGACGACCAGCTTGACGTTGTGCGCCGCGTCCGTCACGATCGTCGGCGACATGGAGGAGAGGGCGCGCTTGTGCGGCCGGATGAAGTTGGCCCGGGAGCCGGGCAGCCCGAAGTAGTTGCGCAAACCGGGCGACGAGAAGTCGTCCATGCCGCTGTTGACGATGATGCCGGTCCGCGCCCCCATCAGTCCCGCACCGAAGCTGCAGCCGCGCGGAGAGGGTAGTAAACAAACAGAATATGTGTGTGTGTGAGTGTGTGAGGGAGGGGGGAGAGGGGGGGGGGGTTGTAATACGTACTAGAAGTTCACCGAGCTTGTCACCGACACCGCATCTCCCGAGGGGGCTAAGAAGGAAGGATAAACAAAGGACAATCCGGTGAGTGTGTTGATAGGTAAACACCAGGTACGGTTGTGTTGATTGTTGTCGTTTGCTACCTAGGATGGATATGTGCGCCGTGCCGTCGTTGTTGGGCGTGAAGAAGTAGCCGTCGTAGTTTTCCGGCTCCGTGCGCGTCCACCGGTCGTCTATCCGCGTCCGGATCTCCTCCGCGTACGCCTCCGACGTCAGGTTGGCCGTCAGCTGTGGTTTGCGGACAACGGGGGCAACATCAAGCACACGTTCAATCGCAACCCGCGGTCAACCCCACATCAACCTACCTCCGCCACGTCCACGTACAAGGGATCGCCGATCTCGGTGCGCTTGCCGTAAGTGAACTTGAACGCCTCCACGATGCGGTGCACGGTGCGGACGGCCCGCTCGACGCCGCGCACATCATCCGGCCGGAACTGGTAGCCCTTGAGGATGTTCATGATGAACGCGAGCAGCACACCGCTGGCCGGCGGCGGCACCACGTACATCGTGTCGCCGTTCAGGTCGATCGGAATCGATTCGTTCCACCGGACGCTGCAGAAAACAACAACACAAACAAACGGCGCGCGATGGGGTACGTATTGGGCACAGTGACACAGTGACGCGTGCAGTGACCGCCTCCCTCTCACCTGTAGCTGCGCAGATCGGCCGCCGTGATGATGCTGCCCATGTCGCGCAGGTCCGCCGCGAACTCGTCAGCCAGTGCGCCGCGGTACAGGCTGTCCCCGCCGTCCGTCGCGATCCGGTCGAGCGTGTCGCACAGGCGGGTCGGCCGTATCAGCTCGCCCTGCTGCTTCCGGCGCCCGGTCGCCGGATCCGTGAACAGGTCCCTGCCGAAACGGGGGTAGGGCGATTGTCAGTGAAGGGGTGAAGGGGCGCGCCTTTCCGCTCGGCTCACCTGATCCGCTCGTCGGCCAGTGCGTTCGCGTTGAACGACAGCGAGTCCTGCATGTGTTTCGTGATCGGTATGCCGCGCCGGCACAGGTCCTGCGTCGGGCGCAGCACGTCCGCCCACGGCAGCTCGCCGAACCGCCGGTGCGCCTCCCAGTAGCCCTTCAGCTCGCCCGGCACCGCCACCGACAGGGGGCCCTCGTTCGTCGTGCTCGGGTCGTGCAGGTGCATGCCCTCCGTCGCCCGGCCGGCCGCGACCTCCCGGGCGTCCAGCGTGTAGGCCCGGCGCTCCCGGCGCCGGTACACGTTCATCACGAAGCCCCCGCCGAGGCCCATCGACTGCAGGTTGGTCAGCCCGGCGCAGAACATCGTACCGATCGTCGCGTCGACCGCCGACCCGTTCCGCCTCAGCAGCTCCCTGCGGGCAGGTGGAAGTGTGCGTCAGTGTGCGGCGGGGAGAGTGGACCCCCCTCGCCCCCATGGGGCCAACCTTACCGTCCGATGTGGCTACATATGTCCGAGTCGGAGCAAATGGCCGCCGACTCGTACATGTGGAGCGTGGAGTACGAAAGCTTGACCGACAGGTCCGTGTGGGCCGGATCCGGCGGCGAGAGGCCACCATCGCTGCCCGGCTGCGGCGTGCTCCGTGTCGCGGGGGTTGTTGATTGCTGCGGGTAGTACAGCCAGCACAGTAGCAGCGCGGCGAGCGGCACCAGCAGGTAGTGCGCTAACGCACGGCTGTACGGGGAGAACGGGTGACACACACGGTTAGTGGACGGAGCGCTACGGAGGAGAGCCGCGCGTCCCGCGTACCGTCGACTGGCGACGCGGAGTTTTGGCATCGTGCACCGTCAACCACGGATCGAACCATCGCCGGACACTGCCGCCACCGTTGGCCACCGGCAAAAGGCACTACTTCGAGGGGCAGACCGCGCGCGCGAGAAGAGCAGCCGTCGCCTCTAATCACATAATCGCACGGGGCCACAGCTGTTCCGCCGCCGCGGTGATGCAAGCGGGTAAACAGTGGAGCAGCGATTACTGCACGACGTGCCGAGTGCGCCTCCCAGCTGCATGACACCACGCGGGCCCGGTTCTGCGCATGCCCCCCGACTTCGAGTGACACCCGCGGGAAAACATGGATGCGCTCGCGCTCTCCACCCGCGGTCGCGGTCATCGATTGCTGTGCTGGCGCAATCGAACGCACACACGGGTACGCAAGAGATGCGATTTTCGATTTTCAATTATTTTTTTATTTTTTTTTTCTTTTAAATCAGATTCCAGTCGAGAGCAACCGATCGATTATGTCGTGTGCCGGCGGTTTTTGATTGTGGGGGGAGGGAGCGTGCCGGTGGCCTCCTGACGACTTATCTTACCGGTTGAACATGCTGCACTGTGCACCGGCACACGTGGCGCACTGAACACTGGCACTGAGTTGATCCTTTTGCGGCTACACTACTACCACCACCGCCACCGTCACCACCATTACCCGTGGCTGCTCCACGTGGTTGCTCCGCGTTGTATGCGTCAGTCGGACTCGGCCGCACCGAACGCGTTCGAGTTCGTTTTGCGCCGTTCACCGGGTTAGCAGAGGCGAAGAAGGTTCCGAACCGCTTCGACGCGCCCGCGATGCTGCTGCTGCTGCGGCCGCTTGCAACTGGCACCGAAATGGGGCAGCGAATGGTGAGCGAGCGGCACTGGAAGATCGCGCCCGACCTCCAAAACGATCATCGGCGAGCCGGTCCAGCCCGGCCGGTTCCGGGTGCTAACGATTTGATCGCTAATCAGTGCACAGCCCCGCCACAACCCCACCCGAGCCTGCCCCTGCGACGGAAGATCGCAAATCGGAGTCCGCCCGATGGCGGGCGTGCGTTCTATCTGGTCCGGTCGACCTTTTCGGGTGCGATATTTTTACCGCCTTTTTTTTTCTTTCCCATTCCTCCTGCTGCTGCGGCTGTTGTTTCGTTTTTATTTTTGGTCATGTGTGTGTGTGTGTGTGTGTTTTACGTGCGGGGTGGATGGACCACTGAACCATGCGTGTTAGGTGGGGTGGCCATTGCGTAACTTTGTCGCAACGGACGTCCATCGGTGTCCAGCGGTAGGGGAGGGACCGAGAAGCAGCAGCGGGCAGGCATGCGGTTGTCCTGTGCTCAGTTGTCTTGCAGAGAGCCAACCCGCCGGCGGGGGTTTTCCCGGGAAGCTTAGCCGCGCTCTACTTCCATGACCCATTTCGGCGACGGGGAGGTTTATCTACCACCCGAACGATAGGCGGTGGGTTCGTTTGTTTGCAACGCAAGAAAACGTGACGTGCCACACATACAAACACACACACACACACACACACACACACACACTAAGTATGTTTTCTTTTTCGAAAGGAGATTCTAGGTGAAGGTCGTGGACATGGAGGAATTCAGCCAGGGAAATGAACCCGCGATAAGGGACCATCCGATGGATGAAGCCAGCGCGGGACTTTTTTTTTTGGGAGCGAACTATTTCGACTACTCGCCTGAAGACAGCGATAACGGTGGTCGAGACGATTCTGCGAAGTGCGAAGATGAGTCGAGCCAACGTCGTCACACCGGCTCGCAATAGCTGTAGGTTTCCATTCGTTGCGTACTTACTGCGTAGCTATTTGCTTGATACGGGCTGCGATTAGAAACAGTGCGCACGGTGTCTGCACGGCTCTGGAAAGCCTCTACACGCCCACACGGCTTCACCTGAAATGATCTCACGCCATATTGATCAGGTAAACACGATCGTCGTCACTGGCGAAGGTGACAAACTGCCCACCCTGCCCTGTATCGTTTGTTTCCTTTTGCAGTTAGCGCAGGGTGGCCGCTCCGTGTGCTCGGTTAGAAACGAAAAGAACCCCCACCCCCTCTCTAGCTAACCCTAACCTCTTGCTGCGGCGCGTGTCGGTGGTAGATGGATGGGTGTTGTGTTGTGTATTTTTATCTATTCCGTTCACGCACTACGAGCTCCCTTTCCCTCTCCCTCTCCAGGCCTTCCGGTGCGCGTGCATCGTCGAGCCCTTCCCGCGTTCGGTTCACGGTGTGTCGCCGCACGACGTAAACACGGCAGCAGAAGGCAAACGTCCGCACCACGTGGCGTGCTAAGTTGATTGCAAAATTGGGCCACACGGCTTGCATTCTCTCGTGGCTTGTGTGTGTGTGTGTGTGTGTGTGTGTGTGTGTGCACAGGGGAGGGGAGGGTGCACTTCCGGTGGTGACGCCGGAGTGGTCCAACTAAAAATAGACACCTCCTGCGGCTAGATCAGCAGCGCAGCGTGAGGAGGGACGACGACTGGGTTCGTAACATTTCCCGATTAAATTTCTGTCTTGTTCTGAGGCTTTTTCATTCCCTCCCTTCCCGTTCCTGTGTAACGTCCTGAGCGATGAGGCGCAGCGGAAGCACGCAAGAAGGGAACGCAAATTGCTTTACAACCTCGTGCTCTCGTGCTTCCGGCCGCCAAGCACATTAGCGCTGCTTGCAGCTGGCGGCTGGAGCTATCATGCAAATTTCCAAAGCATCACGGACGGTTCCAAAACTACCACAAGATACATTTCGCTCATTGTAGGGCTTAATGAAATTCATTAGAATTCCTGTGCGCTGCCGTGCGAGATCTTGCGCGAGAGTTAGGCTACCCGCAAAGGGACGGGGTAGTCTAGCGACATTGCCCGTTTGGATGGTTAGTTATGGTTGAATCGGCACCACAATCCCTTCTGCACCGTTCCCCCCTCCCCTTGCAAGGAGTGACTATTCGGCTGTGGTTGTATAAATTAGTCTAGTCGAATCGCAACGGATGGCAAAGGTAGTCGCCTGGAATGGCGACAAATCTAGCTCCAACATCGATTGCTGATGAGCTGCTCCAGCCAAAGCCGATTGTGGCTTAACTTTGGAGTGTCAAGTATCACGACAGTTAAGCCCCGCTGTTGGCGAGGAGCCGAGGAGTGTCCCCGTGATGAACTCTAAACTTCGCTCTTCCAACGTTTTCGTAGCTGGCGCGTTACGAGCACGGAGAGCGAGACGCTAGAGACATACAGAAGCGAATGCAAGAGGTAGGAGTTTGGAGGGAGCTTTATTACTTATTTATATCCGGTGGTTTTTAGTAGTTTTTCTCGGCTTGCTATCTCGCGTGCGCACGCTCTTTCACTCTCTCTCACTCTCTCTCTCTCGCGGCGGTCTCTGGCTTTAACTGAGTTTGCTGCCGGTCGTTAACTGAGCTTTCTAAATTCCACACGCATCCGTAACTTCCCTACCGCTGCTTTCTCTCCCACCGCCGGGTCCATCCTCGACTAGCGACAACAGCCCGGACACGCGCTTCAAGGACGCACTGGTAGTAATCGACAATCTGCAGTGTACCCCGCGTCTGCTGCCTGCCTGTTGCATTTGGTACACATGTTTGAAGCTCGTTTCCCCGCTCGTAGAGCCAGCAACTTCAAACAATTCGGCCGCGTCGTGGGAGCTTCGAATAATTGAACCTAATTTCCGAGGCATACGAAGCACTGCGAGCGCCACCTGGCATCGGGGATACGATCGGATTGGCAGGTACCGGTGGGTGTGCATGTGTGCGTGTGTGTCTCAAAAACTTACCTCGCCCGCCTGCTACATCTCCGCCCGCAGACGGCTGGAGCCCAACCACGAAAGCAACGAGGAAGCCATGCACATGAACTAACACAAAACATTTCCGTTTAGTTTATTCCATCCGTTTACAGTTTGCTGAATGTTGGCGTTCGTGTGGGTGTATGTGTGTGTGTGTGTTGTATTCATTTAGTTTGCTGATGTGCTACACATCATGCGGCGCGCATCTTTAGCTCCCATCGTACATCAGAAGTTTGTGTGCTGGGCAGGTCCTAGTTTTGCGGTACCGGTGTTTTTTTTTTGTTTGGTTTGGTTTTTCGTCTCCTCTTTGGCGGCGTTCGTTAGCTTTCCTCTCGTTTCGTTTCGTTCGCTTCCCCATTTTTTTTTGTTTCTTTGTATTTGGTTTTGTTTGCAGTTTGGTTGCACTACGTTGCGCTAGGTCAAACATGATTTGTACGTGCAAATGAAATACGTTTCCTAAGATTGTTCCGTTACCCTTCTTCGTTCTTGTTCGTGTGGTTGTGTGAGGGTGTGGAGTGATTTCTTTTACGTTCCTAAATTCTTCGATTTGCAATACTTTGTAAGTGCCGCAATGTCTTTTCTAGCGTTTCGATTTGTTTTACACCGTTCTCTAGCCGGTTTGTGATATCAGCGGGTGTGCTGCTCTCTGCTGCCTTCTTCTATATGCCTACGTCTGCTTACCTACTAATTGCTACGCTCTCCCCTCTTTGTGTTCCAGACCCTGCCCAACTTCCGCTCGGGCGAGCAGCGTTGGAACAGTGTCGCCATCGACCCTGCTTTAAACTACTTACTTCGTGTTCGTCCCAACGCGGTTCTCCCGTGCCCCGTTCTTCGTGTACCTAGAGTGTGAGAGGAGCACCTTTGCTTAGCAGTGTAAATGTTTGCTTCACATCTATAGGTATTCAATATATATATATATGTGTATGTATATAGCATTAGGTATATAAGTATATATCGCGTTTACTCAGTCCCGTTGCTTAATATCTCCTGCAGCGAGGAAAACTTCCTAAACGATATCTTCGGCTCGAGGGCGATCGGCCCGGCCGAGAGGGGTGCGGCGGGGTGCAGCTTGGCACCTGATTGTCTAGCGACGCTGAGATTGTCTGTGGTGCAGATCGGTGGGATCGTGGCGACGAGGGCCGCCGGCAGCCGCCCCCCGTCGACGGCGGCGGCTGCGACGTCGAGCCCGTGCTCGAACGGTGAGCCGGACGCGGTCGGTGACGGTGGCGGTGCCGCCCGCACGTCCAGCTCGTCCTCGGTGAGTATCTTCGTGATGGTGATCTTCGGCCGCGGCCCGGCGGCGCTGGTGTGCGTGTTGGTGGTGTGCGCGTTGCCCAGGAACAGCGGTGCGGGAATGAGCGCCGGCGTCGCCGTCGCCGCCGGCGGCGTTCCGCTCAGCGCCGAGCAGCTGCCGAACTTGACCCGGCTCAGCGGCGACTGCAGCCCGTCGAGCCCGTCCGTCTCGAGCCCGGCCTCGGACCGGGCGTCGGCCGCCCCGGCCGACCCGGGCCGGCTCGTGTCGCTGGCGAACGCGAGCAGCAGCGGCTGCTGCTGCTGCTGCAGCTGCTGCTGCTGCTGGAACTGGGTGCCGCTGAGCGACGGCCGCCGGGAGCCGCAGGTCGACGGTGTGCGCGCCTGTATCTCGTAGTGGATCTCGATCTTCTGCTTCTGCTTGCGCCAGATGTTGCGGAACGAGCGGCGCACGATCTTGCTCCGCACGCCGTACAGGATCGCGTTGATCGTCGGCGACAGCAGCAGCAGGAAGGAGGCGAGATTGAGCAGCAGCGCCGGCGTGCGCCAGCCGCTCGCCACGAACGGCAGCACGCTGTTCCAGAGGATGACGAAGTAGTACGGACAGTGGAACAGTATGGCGGACCCGACCAGCTGGATCACGTTCGCGGCCGGGTTGTTCTGGTTCGAGGCCGGCGTGTAGGGCGCCTTGCAGTCGGCCGCCGCCGCCGCCGGCTGGCCCGGCCCGGCCGGTCCCGCGCTCGGCACGAAGAACGGGTTGCGCTGGTGCGTGATGGTCAGCTGGGCGGACAGTGTCACCTCCAGGATGGCCGACGCGATCCGGTTGCGCTGGTACCGGGCGATCATCAGCACCTGCGAACGTGAGTAGGCTGCGTGAGTGCCGCGTAACGTACGTAGCCGGCAGGTAGCTTCCTCCCGGTTGTTTCTCGCAGGAAACGTCCGGAGCTCCGGGCGGATCCCAACCAACCAACACAAGCTGGGCGCATTGAACGCCAAACAAGAAAAAAGGACTACAAGGGCACCCCGCGGGGTGAAGGTTCCCGTCTTGGAGCCCGCGGGAAGCAGCGTCCTTGAAGGAGGTTCACGACTCGCCCCCGGGGTAAGTCCTTCATTTGAGCGAGGCACACGCCTGCACTGCTCGAGCGATTCGGAAGTTGATTAAAATATCCCGCTCGCTATCGATTTATCGATTCCTTCACCCGCGCCCCGTTGCGAGCATCCGTCCAGCGGGCGGCGCGATGCAAATGGTACGCTCACGGATGAACCACCCGGCGCACCGGGTGTTTTTGCCTGCCTTCCAGGTGCAATTACTGCCTGCCGCCTGGCAGCCCTGCGCTTGACGCTTTTGAAGTTTAATATATCGCACATTCATATTCATGAGCCGGTGGTACGAGCAAACTTTCGTCCTGGAACGTGTTTGCGGAGAAGGCAGCGGCCTTTTCGGAGGGTTTCGTTGGTTGGCTGCCCTCCATTTTGCTTTCCAACTTTTAGGACGTACTTTATCCACTCGAACACTTGCGGTGAGCCGACGAAAGGGATGGGGGAGTGTGTGTGTGTGTGTATAACACCATTGAGGTCGCATAATTAAACGCAGCGTTACACGGAAGCGCTAAATATAGTACCGCGCGCGCCGGGGTCAACCGTAGAGCTTCCACTCCGAGAGCCTAATCTCAGGCCCCTCGGTATCTTCGGCGTGAGGTGTCGTAAAATCACGCGAGAAAGGTCAGCGCAGGGATGGGATGATGATGATGATTGACTTGCCTGACTGTGCTGTCAGCGCTGCCGAAGTAGCAGCGGCGCCGTCATGACATTTACCGGGCGGGACAACCGGCCGGCTGCAGGGTAATTATATTCCGTGGCGTCTTACCCGGAGCAGTACCTACCTTCATGTTACAGCCAAGGATGAGCACGATCGGCAGCAGGATGGTGAACAGCACGAAGCTGATGCTGTAGATGAGCGACTCCGTCGTCTGCAGGTTCGGCAGGCACAGCTCGTAGTCGCTGTCGAACTTATAGGCCGATATCCGCACCGCCTGCGGCAGGCTGAACAGCGTCGACACTATCCAGCCGGCACCGAGCGTTATCAGCACCTGCTGCGTTGGCGACACACACACACACAGACACAGAGAGAGATCGCCAGGTGTCAGAATTTGTCAGGACAGTGATGCGAACGGGCAAGCGAGAGAGCAGCAGGTGGGGCGAGTGCGTTGGATGCGGAAGAAAGACGAGTCAAGTGGCATGCAGAACAAGAGTGTGTTAGATGGTGCGCATGAGAGAGTGTAAGATAGTGAGAGCGTGTGCAAGCGACTCGAGCAGCTCGAAACCGCCAGCTCGTGCATGCCGGGGGCAACTAGTTGAGCTAGCTGCTGCTGCTGCTGCTGCGCTACTACCCATACCTTTTTCGTGTTGATGAACGTGCCGTAGTGCAGCGGTGTGGCGATGGCGAAGTAGCGATCGAAGTTGAGCGCACACAGCGTCCACAGGGCGATCGAGTGGAGCGTGTTGAAGCAGAGCCCGAACAGCAGACAGGCGACATCCATCGCGTCCAGCGCCACCGGCAGCAGCTGGAGCAAACTCACCGTGTAGAAGATCAGGTAGAACAGACATAGCACCGCGTTCACCACGCCCAGATGCAGCAGCAGGATCTTGCTGGCGAATGTGATCTGAAAGTGGCGGAGAGTTTTGCGGGATATACACACAACGTGGCGAAAAACAACTCCTTGGCAGGCTTATGGAAAGTAGTGCATTAACCTTCACTAACCGCTCACACAGCTGGCCTGCCGCAACCTAGCGGTGGAAGCTTCTAACGAGCGCGCTAGCAAAAGCCGCTTATGCTGTACTCGCACGACATACGGAACGGGGCGCACAAAACACAAATCTCTCGGCACACCGGCACACAAACAATCAGACGTGCTCCGTCGCCAAGGCGCGCGCGCTCTCGCGTCTTCTGCTGGTAGCTAACCGACATACCAATTAAAAGTTGCTGAATGCTGTTTTCTTTTCTGCTGCAAAATAAGAGATGTGATAACACTCCGCAACAACCGGTGCGACTGCACGGGACAGCCGGAGCTCGGCGAACCGGGGTGGGGGTTCTCGTCGATTCGGAAGCTATTCCCGGGCAGCGCGCAGGCACGCAACGCAACGTCAGGCGCAATAAACTTCCACAAATTAATCGCCTCGGGGGCAGCCCCCTCCCCAGTCGGGGATGGTGCGTGGCAGGCGGGGGATGGATATCGAATCACCTGCAAACGGTGCGGGTGCGGAGCAAAACAACAACAACAGCGCTAGCGCCTGTCAAGTGCTGGTAGGAGCCGGCAGCAGTACGAAGCCACCCGTAGTCGACACATAAATCGTGCCACAGTCGTTACCGGGCCAATCATCGAACGGGCACCAATAATTGGCACTGGAGGATGGGTTCTCGCATCGTTTCGCACTGTGAGCTAGAAATCCAATATATGGCGGCACGATGAATAATAGCGTCCGTGGAGATCCCGACAGCAGAGTGCGGATCGGGCAGCGGCAAGATGGTAGTGGCAGGCGTGCCTACGCTGGCCTCTAAAATTCTTGAAAACGAGGCTCTCTTGGAGGTTATGTCTGTCCAGCTTCGGGATAGGCTTGTACCGGCGAAACTATATTGTAATATCGGCAAAACCCCGTTTCAAAATGCGTTTTATTGCATCTCAAAGGAGTCTGCTCAGCTCTGCAACGCCAGCAGTAGTCTGCCACTCCACCCTTCCGGTGCACAGTACGATCGCCAGCCGGCCAGTGAAATAATAGCGATTCAGGCGTACGATTTTTCATTTTCATCAGTATTGAAAGCGTCCGGGCCCCAGAAATAGCCGTTAATGGCAGGCGAGAGAGGAGACAGCAAAAAAAAAAAAAGGATAACGCTTTTCCGCCTGACGGATGCACTTTTTCTCCGGCAGCAAGAGAGCAGAGCAAAAAAACATCACGGTTGCGATGTAAAAATATCGCAAACTGCCCTGCCATACGGGGTACGGGCGATGTTCCCGGTCGCTTCTTATCAACGGCGACGGCCACTGCCCGCACACTTGCCCGCTGCTGTGGTTAGGTCGTTTTTTTTTCGTTGTTGCTGTGCTTTCCTACTTCCCGTTTGGGCTGGGCTGGTGTTTGTGTGCTTGTGTATGTGTGTGTGTGTGGTGAAAATCCCACCGGGTGCGTCCCAGGCACGAGGCAGGAACCAATTTTCAGCGCCAATGGATGCAGTTGTTTGCCCGGCGAGCGTAATCCGGAGAGCAAACAAAATCGCAACTAACTAACGGCGCGGACTGACCGGGCGCTCGTGATTATGATTGCTGCGTGGCATTCCCACCGGCTCGCCCCCCCGGGCGAAGAGGAACGTGCCGGAGTGGCCGAACAGCGAAGGCGGAACCGATCGATCGGCGTGTTACCGTACGCGAACCCGTATGCCGCAGCTTTGGAGCGTCTCGTGGCGTCAAAGATGAAGCGTCCGCTTTATCTGGTCGGTGGTCTCGTCGATGGATGTCCAGCTGCGCGTATTAACACAACAAATCTAGCTGAGAGTGGATAACTGACAGCCAGAAGCTCGATAATTAATTAGCCGTTCGATAGATCTCCGGCCCCCGGCTGGATGTTTACCTCGTGTGTACTGATTGCCGATGGATGGTGGTTGCTCTCCTCCGCCCCCGCCAGTGGTTGGTACAAGCTGGATCGCTGTGACAACGCCACGCGAGAGCGACGGTAGCGATAATTAGTGTACAAATCTCACGTTTATACTCCGCAAATAAAATCCTGTGTTCTAGATAGTTGAAAGCGTCAGCAAAGAACGGTTTGTAACGAAGGTTACATATTGGACATACATCATAACGAGAGAGGCATCATAATGCCTGCAGGCTATAACCGTTCGGCGATCCAAGCGATCCAAGAAGTCACACAGAATCAAAATCTGTATAGATGGCACCTTGCACGATGTGACAATCTGTCGTAGTCTCCTGCTCCACATGCTATTCTTCTATAGGTTCTTCCATGTTCTGAAATCCAAAAAGGTGTGGCCGCAAATCCTTTAGTTCTGGCAGCCGCTAGGCAAACGAGCTGGCAGGAGCCATCCACTCCAATAAGTCCATCGCTTTGCAGTTCTCCTCCCGGACAATGGGTCTTGTCACGAGCGACCCAAAGCCTGCCTCGTGCCTGAGGCCGTAAGGAATAGGGGGGAGCAAAAAAAAAACTCCTGTTCGCGCTACCCTATCTTTCATGCGCGAAACCGGAAGCGAAGAGTCATAAACGATCGACGATAAAAGCCAATCAATCATGCGGGCGGCCGGGCGGGCGGTTTGTGGAGATCCTGCGCTGCATCCTGCGCTGCAGCCCGTTGATGAGGATGTCGAACGGCGCGCGGACAAATGTAATTACACGCCAGGGTCCGCCGGGCTCGAGATGGATGGGCCGTTCCAGGACCGCACTCGGTTCGGGCAGGTGCGCTCGGTGCGTCACCTAGCCAGCGTTGCGTTTGCATCTGGACTCGTGTGGGTCGCCTAATGTACTCTGGCACCGTGCCCCCGGTAACGGCGGAGACGCACATCCTATTTACTGCCACCGTTGTTCTGCTCGCGCTAGGAATTTGTCCGCCACCGCCGGTGTGTCCGGAGATCGAAGAATTTTTATTTGATAGATCTCGCTCCGATTACGGCGGACAGGAGCAGCATGCATTGGAGGTGCCAGAACGGAAGCAGCGGACGACGGCAAAATGCAAAACAGTTATAATAAAGCTCCCTTCAATCAATTTAGATTGATTTTATCCATTTGCATGATTGGCTTCGCGCTGCGGCAGTCGAGCAGCAGTGCTGGAAGGTACGGGAAAGTAATGCAATAGAATAAGGTGAAAATGCTGGTCGCTCCAAGTGGTACGGACACTTTTTGCTTCCGTTTCGCAACCCCCGGGGGCGATAATGATCCGGAGGATCCATTTTCGGTCGCTCGGACCGGGCCCGGGGACACTTTTATTCACCCTGTCAGCGTGCGTTAGCGTGCCCGGATGGCTGCACTGACAGCGGGTTTGCTTCGATCCGCACAAGTCAATCACGGAGATTTGCAGTGGCTCTCGGACCAACCGCAGCTGCCCATCGTTCCCGGACGTGCTGGATGGCGCCGGATCCGTTTTGTCAGTAGTACGACGTCAGTTTTAATTTCTGATGTGAAACGTGAAACGTTGGCCCGAGCGAACGCGCTACCGCATTTGGGATGAAATTGTATTTGTTTCTCGCTTCTTTTTTGTGTGTGTTTGGTACGAGAATTTGCACCGGACAAAATCTCCGGTTCATCGCTTGTGCTCGCTCGCTAAATTGCCTTTTGCTGTGTTTGTTCGATGGCCGGCGAGCTCCGCCAGCCACACCAGCCACCAGCCAGGAGCTGGCTGTGTGCGAGCGAGCGAAAGAGCGAGCGCCGAGATTGAAATTGATCTCATTCCTGCTCACCGTTCTTCTGTGGCGTTCGGTGCAGCGGTGTGGCTGGAGTTTGCGGAGCAGAGGGAGGCGGCTCGAGTCGCATCGAGTACCGGATCGGTTCGGCATCGATTTGCCTGTCAAAAATCAAACACGCTCCACCAAGCACACACACACACACCAAGCAGGGAGAGCGAGCACGGCAGGCGGGGTACCGATTTTGTCGCTTATTTACTTCTTTTGACAATTTGATTTCGTGACGCCGCTTGCGAACGTGCCGGGTGTCCGGGACGCACACCGATCGAGAAGCGCGTGCGATGGAAATTGGAGCTGACGGGTGTCCCGTGTCTTGTGTGTGCGTGTGCGTGCGTTTTTTCGCATTCCATTCGGAGGGTTTTATTCGCGGCAATTTCTACGCTTTGCACTGCGCGTTCTTGCGAAAGTAATCGACGGAAAAGCGACGGTGGAGTCCGCGCGCGCCCCTCTGTGTTTGTGTGAGTGAGTGTGTAAACAGGTAAACTACGGTAAAGAACTCCGGCGTGCCGTGCGTGAGCGGGTGTACGCTTGCAAGTAATCAAATTTAATCAAGCTGAAAGAAGCGAATACACCGCTCTCGAGCGGCCGCTCGGTTGTGTTGGTAGGCAGCAGGCGCGTGCCTGCCGCCGACTAGAGGAGCAGGGCGACGACGCGCGCCGAGAACGTACCTGCTGCCCGTACTTGCACGCAAAAACCTAAATTGGCCATTATGAGCGATTTGATGAGCAGCCTTTCCTTGCTGCAAGCCCATCCCGGACGAACCGGGACGAACTTCGGCGAGTACATTCCGACATTGATTGATTTATTTAATTTTCGACGGCCGTTCGTTACAGGATCCGTTCCGGTGGCCGGAGTACGCACGAAAGAGAAAGGTAACGTGTGCGGGGGGAGCGTTCTCTTCAGTGTGGTGGTGGGGAAGGCCGAGCCCGGACCGTCCTCAAAGCCGCCTCCCGGAACCGCAAACCGCAAACGTGCACGCTCGCTCGCTCGTACGTCGTAAAAGCACGGCACACGGATACATTTACTCGGGCTTTCGTAATCGGAACTGTGTGCAGCCATTTTTTGGACGCCTCATCCCCCGCTCCAGTGCAGCGGCGGAGGTTCGCAGCAACAGGTACGCGCCTGGCCTGGTTCGCAAACCCTTCACATGGGAGCGCTTCCTTCCCGTGCCGTTCGGTAGGCTTTCTTCGCTTCGGAAGCGAGGCAACCGGAAGCGGGCGTCGGTGATATTTGGTTTCAAATGACCGACCGGCCTGATTTGGGTAGGCGGCAAAACGGCCCCCAGAGGTGAAGTTTATTCCGAGCCCGCACACGCCACCACGGAGCGAGCGTGTTCGGGCGACGGATGCGCAAGGCAGCGGAACGGCACGCGGCAGATACATGCGAAACGAATTTACAAGGATTACGGTGCGGTTTCGGTGGGGTTTCGGCGAGGAGTTTGTTTTCGCCTCCCCGGTCGCACGCTTTTATCTCAGTTTGCTCGTGCTGGTTCCGACGTTTTCTTTTTGTTGTTGTTCCTTTTTTCATCCTGTGCTAGGTTGAGTTTGGTCGTGTTCTTGAGGCTGAAAGTCGATTGAAATCGCGCCACTGGGAATCGAATTGTGTATCGTCAATTTTCCAGATCCGTGCCTCCCTAAACCCTTCGACGTGCGGAGGACGCGCGGATCGTGATGTGGTTCGCACGTACCGGGCGAGTTGTGGTGTTTTAATAGCCCAAGAAAAAAAAGCTCATCGGTGAGCTTGCGGTTTAAAAATTTATCGTACAGAAAATAAGGAGAACACAACGATTTTAAGGGAGGGGGCACCTGCTTCGGTTCACTCAAGGGTTGCGCGTGCTTAGCAGCACGCCACACACTCGCACGGTGCTCACCGATCCTTGTTCGCACACACACACACGCGCCCGCAACAACAAAAAATGGAAAGAAAAGCATTTCCACGCGCGACCGGGGAGAACGCCCGTCGAAACGTTGTGTGGAGCGAACGGGATCACACGGGAAAAGGGCCCGCAGAGCAGATAATGCCGAAACACGAAATCCCGAGGAAGATTCGCAAGGACACGAAGGCATCATTAAATTTTCACCATCGGTTGCGCTTGACGCTTTGCTGGAGATAGATATATACATTTTTTTTTTCCACTCTTCTTTCGAGTTTTGCTCGCAGTGGAGAAGATTGTAATCGGGTGCGACGCTTCGCATTGTACAGATGTGAGCCTGAAGGGATGCTGCCGTTGCTCGCGAGGAGGGGGAGAAGGAGATGAAAATAATGAAGCGAAAAACGCAACTAAACAGCAGAAAGCAGCAACAGGATAGGCAATGGTAAAGGAGGCGAAAAAGAAAAACAGAACGCAGCACACGCAAGGACGAGGGTCTTAAAATAGACACACGAAACAGGCGGAAAACACGATAACCGGTCAATAACAGCAATAATCAAAATATAATAACAATTTCCATTCGTTACCGATCTCACCCGTCCCTTCGGAACCCCCGGTCAAATTAACCAATCTTTGCGGCGTGCCATCGCAGGAAACGGAGAAGAAGTAAGCCAGCGGCAGCAACGGCAAGAGCAGAGCAATATTAACAACACCAGCAACAGAAAACAAACTGCCCAAAGTGATGGATATATTGAAATGCAACACCTTCGAGGCGGTTGCGCGTCATCAAGCGTCGGAAATGTATTTATATCCAACATGCCGGCCACGAAAATCTTGGGCCACCTTCGGTGGCAGAGAACGTTCCTGCGGCGCCTTCATCCCTTACGCAACTGCCGCTCGGCGTTGTGGCGCTCGAGGCGCAGGAGCCAGGGATGCCTTCGATTTCCATCCCAAACCCATCATTGGGATCTTTTGCTGGCTCGGTTCATGTTAATTTTTTTTTCTCGCCGCTCGCCGCTGTTCTTCCCTCGCCACGCTCTCCGAAGGCTTTGAGGTGGAAAATCCAGAATGTGCGCGCGACGGCGGGAAACGGTGCGAGGTTTTTCATTTTTGATCTTGCATTTTTACTTCTGCCTTCATAAGTTTGGCGGGTGCGGCAGCTCGGGACCAGCCGTTGGCCGGGGCAGGAGAGAGAGAGCGCGTTGGAATGTTATTGATAAATTTTCACTCCGCTCCGTCGCGGGGATTTTCTTCCCTGGCCCCGGTGCCAGTTGCTTCCGTTCCGCGCCGGGTTTCTTTCATCCTTTCGGCCGCGGCAATATGCGCGGAGTAATAGGAAGTGATGGGTTCGGGCAAGGGCCAGGGAACGAGGCAAGCCGGCGGCACGCGGCACGAGGTTGACGTGCGGGCGAACTTTTCCCAAACTCCCCGTGAACCGAACCATCTGGTACCGTAGCTCGTCCGCACTTCCGTGTCGTGCCGTGCCGGACGAGGACGAGGAAGGCATGCTGAGATCCCAAACTGATCGCGCGTCCAGAATGACGGCTGCCGGTGCGGACGAAAATAACGAAGCCATGCCGGTCGACGCGCGCCAGGCAGCTAGCCGCAGAAAGGATTTCGAATAAGTAGTCTTGACAATTTTGACTTTTAAATATTTAATTGATACCTGAGCGAAGCACCAGGCGGCTCCATTGTCGGGGATGGTCCTACAGAGCGGGAGAAAAAAAAACAGAAATCCCCAAAAACCTCACGCTTCAACGGGGCGCGCTGTCATCGCACGCTTCATTACAAACAACCAGCTTGTTTCAACGACGCTGGGCTCCTCCACGCCACACGAAGCTGAGACCACGGCAGAACTGCATCAGTGGCAGGTGAGGAGGAGAGCGGAAGCTGAAGCTGAAGCAAAGTTAGACCTCAACCACCGAACGACGTGGGGCGTTGAAAAGCTTCGAGGGAGTGCGGAGCACGGAGAGGAGGGCGGAAATCGAGCCGCTGGGAAATGAAATTTAGATGACAAAACACGCCCCAACCCCGGGTGCGTGGGGATGGGATTGTACGACGGTGGTGGCCAAGTACCACCGAGCAGGCGAACAATGGGATGCCACGGCTCGGGACCACTACATTGGCACCGCGCACCACACACACGGTGCCATTGTTCCGCTTATCATCCACTGCAAGGAGCCGTTGCGGGCGGGCACAACCACTCCACGTGTTTGGCCGGAGTTTGGAGCACTTCACAGCACGGGCCACCACGACGACCGGCGCTGCTGAAAGGATCCCGGAATCTTGATGACTTTTGAATTTCGTGCGCGGCTAGATAGGGCTCCGTGCGGTTGGCGCTTCGACAGAACTTTCTCTCTCCACCTTGCGGAGGAGCCACACAGCGTGCCTGACGCCTCGCGTGTTCTCGCGGTGGCCCAGCGAATGTGTCTTCACACGGGCCGCCGACATTAGCGCGCCTCAGCGCCGTGACGTGGTTGTTGTGTGTGTGTGTGTGTGACGTGCTTTTCGAGGGTAATTCCGTACCTTTGTCCACAACAAACGGGGCCCAGACAGATGTCCTTACGGGTGGGTGGGAATAGCGCTGCACTAGCACAAAGCGGGGAGGGTTTCGCCGTACTTCAACAAGCGTTCGTCCGCACTCCAAGACTAGCTGCGCCGCGGGCGGCTTTTCGAGATGGTGAGAAATGACAGATTGACGACTGCAACGCACCAACTTCCGGCGCGCGAGCATCGAGAATACCAAACAGGACCAAGCGCGAAAGGCCAAAACAAATTTCCCGATCGATTTCGGATCGATTCGACCGCGACGCTGGCCCGGAACGTGTATGACTCACCTGTTTCGTGAGGATAACGATAACGACGATGTAGGAGTTGACGATGATGCCGATTAGCACGGCAACGAGGGCGAGTATTTCCAGCTGGAACGGCACCATGGCGAAAGGTTCTGGCTGTACGTGGTCGCGCCGCTGTCGTTGTCGTCGTCCTGGTGCAGCCGGTATGCTGGACGGTGCGGGAGACTGTTCATCTCTCGCCCCGTTCGCGGTCAAACCTGGCTGGCAACACCACCCCGCCCTAGCACGGACGTCCGGCGCCCTCCAGATAGATCATGCCGTAAGGCGCCTGTAGCGTGTGTGTGTGCGACTCTGTGTGTTTGTGTGTGCCGTTCGACACACTTCTCACGCCACACCTGCCACAAAGAGGGAGCAAGCGGCTTAAGGCGCCCCAAGCACAGGAAAAGAAGAAAACACAACACAAAATCAGACGAAATGACATGCACACACACACAGGCGCGCGCGCACACTGCATGGCTTCAATTAGTGGCGGGATTGTGTGCGTCACTTACCGGGGATGGGGGGCTTAATCCGGGCGAAGGATTAGATTGACAGATTGCTCCCGGCCGGGCTGATGATTGTTGCTAATCTGCGGAACCGGCAGCTGTCGTTCGCACCGCTCCCGGTGTGTGGGACGCCGGCGGCTTATGATCGTGTACGTTCGTTCAGGTGCGTTTGATTGAAGATACGGTGCGCACTAAGGTACTCGGTGTCTTTGTCTGTGTGTGTTGCTAATCTTCGCCTGCCAGGTGAGCTGCAATGGCTCCGGGATATCGAATCGCTTTCAACCACACGCGCGGCCCACATACACACGGCTCGCCCAGGTACGAGGCTCGCTGCGCTGCTCGCCCCTACTCTACATGATATGTGTGAGCGTGTGCTCTTATTGTTTGCGTGCGTGCGTATGCCGCTTGGTACGATATTTCGGGCGGTTGCTTCAGTCGCTTCTCGCTCCCGCCAGCGCTCCAACGTACGAAACGCCTCACCACGTCTCCGTGACAGGACGACCGGCGGCCGTTAGTGCGGACGATTATAGCGCCCGGTGGTGGGTGGCGGTTATAACCATGCTCTCTATCTCCGCAGGTCCTCAGGGCGCGTCCAGCACGGTTGGCCGATACCCACGTGTGTCGCTTGCATGGTGGCAAAGTTTTGTGCGCTTCACAGGCACCCGCAGCCGGGCGGAGTGTTTGCTCGAGCCCGACGTACTGCACGCACCGGCGGGCACATCCTCAACGCGGCCCGTCCGAGAGCCCGACGGGCAGTGGCATACGGTGCCGGGGAGTGTCCACCGCGCCCGGCATCATCCGCCGGGCACCGAGTCCGGGGCCGAGACCGGCAGGTGCGTCCGCACACTTTCACTTTCGCACACACTGTTGTCTCCGACGCGGTGAGCACCGACACCTACACCGACAACGGCACCGGATTAGCTCGCAGCACACACGCACACACACACACCGCTCCCGGCGGATGGTTGATGGACGTCGGTGGGTTCGATGGCCGGGCTGGGGCAAGCACACGCGCGTCTTCACACGGCTGGCGAGCCGGCACCACTGCCAGCCGACCAGTACCAAAAGCTCCAAAGTCAAAACTGGCGCGGCGCGTGCCAATTGTTTTGGTTTGCCGATTCGGCTCGGGTCGTGTAGTTTTGCCGGGTTTCGGCGCGGCGCGTTCTCAGTCTCAGCGGGCGTAGTTGTGCTGGTGGTGTGCTGGGCCAGTGCCGTACAGCCGTGCCCCGGTGTGTTCGCTCCCGGGCGCGTCCGATTAGGCGGTACGGTGGATGGAAAATGGTGAGTTCGTAGCGTAACCAACAACACATGCCATGCCTCGGCCGGCCACAGACAGGTGTTTGTGTACGCGCGTGTGTGTGTGTGTGTGTGTCTGTGGGGGAGTATGTGTGTACTGATATATGGTGAGAGTGTGTATGAGAAGGATGAAGTTGTTAGAAACAGTTCACCGCTAAGACTGACGTCCGCGAGCGACACTGGCAGCGCTGGGACTCGTCGCTGCGCGCTCTTAGGATCGTGCCCGTCCGGTCGGGTCGTCCTGCTTGGAGCGGCGCATGCGTCGTCCCTGCCGTTGCATGCTTGTTGCTCCCTTTCGCCCGGTTCCTGCGAGCCAACGCACGACACGCGCTCGGGCGCTGAGAAACCAAAAAAAAAAACGGCAACGACCAGCAGTCCTTGCCCGCTGCCGAAAGGGTGACTGGCACACACGTCCTGCCCCGGCCAGGGAGCGGCCAAGGCAGTCGCGGCGGTGCGCGGCGCGTTAAATGCAACAGGTATAACATAATAATAATTACCATCATCCAATTGGTCCTGCCTGCGGTGCCTGCGACGCGGAGACTTTCCTCCGAGATGTCGCAGATCTCACGCACGCCCAGGAGGAGGACGAGGAGCCAGGTGGTACGCGTGCGGTTGGATTAAGATATGGGTTTAATCAGCGAGCGAAAACAAACGGTCCGACGTGCACCAGCGTGCCCGGGACGCTTCTTGGGTCGTAAACTGGCAAAACCCCCCCCTCGCCATTAGCACCAGGGTTCGCAGAAAAAAGGACACGCAGCAAATTTGCTGACTGCTCCGGGTGGTGGCTGTGGAACCACTTTCGTTTACGTAATACGCTTGCTCTACGGTCGAGATGCGGTGTGCGGCATTAGTTTTATAGGTGGCAGAGTTTTTTTTGTTGTTTTGGACGCAGGTTTGATTGGTGATAGCGTCAGATTGCATATCGCAAAACGACGTTCATGCGTTCCAAGGCTTTGCAGAAGCGTCCGTGGATGCCCTGCATCCTGCTGGTCGTGCGTAACCCCAGCTAACTGTCCGGGGTTTGAAAAACTCCCGCGACGACCATTTCGAAAGGGACGCACAGGTTAGGAACCAAACTATCGACACGCAAAAGCGCTTCTGGGCCGTTTTTATTACGTCGCACGTGTGGTTGTTTTTCCTTGAACAGCTCGGTGATCCTTTTTTTCAAGAATTTGCCCAGGGATAGCCCGCCAAAAACCAAACTCAGGGAACGCCCGCACTGGCAGCGACTGTTGTGCCAATGAAGCGGGAGTATTTCCCAAACCCTGCCGACTGCTTTATGGCGCTCGAAATGATTATACAAAGCTTTCTGGCCTGATGTCCCCGGGGGGAAACTTTTAAAGTCTTTCAAATTGACCGAGCGACTAGATTTCTGGGTCGACTTTTAAACGGAGGATCGCACTGCCCAGCATCACACATACGTCCTCTACATATCGCTCGTTGGGCAATGGTTCGAACCCCTGTTTTATGGTATTCGTGATTTATGGTTTATGATTCATTACGATGGGGTTCTCTGTTACGTTCGCTCTGGCCATTTAAGACGATTTTTGTTTTAATTTTACTGCAAAACATACTTTTTGCGTTCGCATTCTTCCTTTTTCTAGGAAGATTTTGGGTTTTAGTCGAACCACCGAATACATTTTTGGAAATCTTTCCTTTCAAATTTGACCTGAGAACTTCTGATGCTGATATTTGAAACTATTTTTACCTCAAAAATCTCAAACGAATGGCTATGCCGTGTTGGGGAAGAATCTAGGATTCATAAAACCCAACCTCGCTTTGCGCTGGGATGTTTATACGTCTAGTAGAATTAGTTATTCTCCAGGATTGTTAACGTTCTACAAATTATATGTTTAAAATTTTAAGTTATACTCTTAAAATAAATTGGAAAAATCATCATCATAGAAGCGCCTAAATACTAAGAAACTATCTATACATATATGTATATGTATATGTTCAATGGCATATAAAGAAAATCTGAACAACACGAACGGTGTGCTTTAAATGCATAACAAATATGAAAAAGTGACTAATGACAAAATTGAAGAAATTGTTCATACACCTATAAGAAGCTAGCTAACATCGTACCTGTAAGAGCGAAACTTGTTGTACTGGTTCCTTCCGAAGATAGTTTTCGGACATAACCTATGTAACGCACACCCCTATAACGTGCATGACTATGTCCAACAGATACAGTTTGAGTTTGTTTTATTTAGCAGCAAACATTTGCTTTGTAACTATAAATATGTATAGATTGGTATAAGAACGGACAGCCGTCGCCGGATCTGCCTTGCCAGACGAGCTCGCAGGACGTTACCCGTAGCATTGGCGTTCCGAGCATCCGCTTACCTAGTGTCCGCATCAGGCATCGTCCGGGAACGTCTTCAGGGTGTCCTTTCCGCTGGCCGAGATGTACGGCGCGTCGCTCATCTCACCGTAGCAGTGCTTCTGCTCCGGGTTCCGGTACTTGTTCTCGTTCTGCACCGACTGCGAGTTGGTCCGGCACTTGGTCAGGCACAGCTCGAACTGGTCGGTGACCTCGGCGTACAGGGCGATCTGTCTGCCGTTCGCTTTGGCTAGCACGTCCTCCAGGATCGGCCGCTGGAATGGCACAAAGCAACAACATCGTTCAGCGGCGGCTCGTGTGCGGACAGCGGCAGAAAGCACATACCTTGTCCGGGTTCAGGCAGCACGACACGCAGTACTCGTACACGGCACAGCACCGGTTCGGCAGGCAGGACCGGCACGGGAACTGCTTGCCCGCGTCCGCCTCCTCGTCCTCGTGCCCCCGGCAGCAACCGCTCTTGAGCAGCTCGGCCCGCGCACACACGTACCCCCGGTCGTCGACGATGAGCGATTTGCCCTGGATGGAGTTGCGACAGCTGGCCGGCAGTTGCTGCTGGTCGTCCGTTTCGTTCCCGGCCGCCGCATCCAGCCCGGGACCGAGCGGGCCCGGTCGTCGCACTTTGGTCCAGACGATGTTTTTGCGCAGCAGCAGCTGCGTCTGCAGGTAGTCTCCATTGAGGCTCAGGTGGTTGCTCTGCGGGCGAGAAACGGAATGGGGAACCGTTCGGAATCGATTGCGGATCATGCGAACGCTGGGGGAGCTGGGTGAGGGTCGGAACACGCAGCGCTTACCCTCCGTATCAGGTGCACCATGCAGTAGGAGAGCGACAGCAGGAAAATAATCGCCAACACCAATCGCCGCCGGATGAACTTCGCGATCACGACATAACACATCCTAGCAGCTCATGCTCTGCGGGTTGTTTTCCACGTGCAAAACCACACAGTCGCCCGAAGCGTTCATAATCGAGACGGGGCGCGTTTGCTGCCCGAACGCGGAATCGCCCCCGGTTCGCTGTTGGTAGGGCCGGAAATCAGTGGGCGAAGCTTATCCTGTGCGCTTGAAACCGTGCCGTAAAGCACCACCAGTATAGCTGGGCCAGATGTTTGGCGGGGCGGAGGAACACATGTAAACAAACGACGCAGTTTTGACAATTTTCCGCTGGATGTTTTCGCACCGTCCGAGCATGGCAGCACGGGCGCTCGGTGCAGTGGTGGTAGTGTGTTCAAAGCAACGGTCCTCCCAACATTGGATGGCGTGAGTTTTATGTAATTGTTGTCTTCAATTTATGAAATAACGTATGAAACTCCTTACTCAATACACCTCATCGCTTAATTTAATTACAGAAAAGTGCAAGTCTGCGCATCAAGCCTCTACTGTAGCGGACCACGTTGTGGTGACGTTTCGCCGCATTCGATTTGTTTACGTTCGGCGAAACGCACCAATCCGGGAGGCTGGAGCCGGGATCTCGCTGCACGCGCCACTGCAAGAGGATGAAATCGACGATCGACTACCGGGGCAAGCTGATCCTGGCGCCGATGGTGCGGGTCGGGACGCTCCCGATGCGTCTGCTGGCCCTCGAGTACGGGGCCGATCTCGTCTACACGGAGGAAATCATCGACTGGAAGCTGCTCCGGGCGGAACGACACACGAACGGTAGGCACCGATTGACCGCTGTTCCCACCGCTCGTAGCTGCAATCCTTTCGTTTCCCGTTTCCAACAGAGGTGCTCGGTACGATCGACTACATCGACACCACGGACGGTACGGTGGTGTTTCGCACGTGCGCCGAGGAGCGGCCGAAGGTGATCCTGCAGATCGGGACGGCCTCGGTGGAGCGGGCGGTGGCGGTCGGGCGGCTCGTACAGGACGACGTGGCCGCGATCGACGTGAACATGGGCTGCCCGAAGGACTTCTCCATCAAGGGCGGCATGGGGGTGGCCCTGCTGTACGATCTGCCGCGCGCCAAAGCCATCCTGGAGGCGCTGGTGGCCAGCGTCCAGATACCGGTGACGTGCAAGATACGCGTCATGCCGGAACGGGCCGAAACGGTGCGCTGGGCGCAGGAGCTGCAATCGACCGGCATCAGTGCGATCGGTGTGCACGGACGCACGAAAACCGAACGGCCGCGCGATCCCGTCAGTGAAGGTGAGCATCGCGACGCGTTCAAACCGGCAACTCTCCCCCTCAACCTTCGCCCTTTGCTCTCCAGATGCCATTGCGGCCGTCGCCGAAGCGCTCCACATTCCGGTCATCGCGAACGGTGGCTCGCAGAGTATTGCGCGGCGGCACGACGTGGTTAAGTTTGCGCAGCGCTGCGCCACGACGAGCGCGATGGTGGCGCGGGCGGCCGAGTGGAACTGCTCCGTCTTCCGGGCGGACGGTCCCCTACCGCTCGACGACGTCATCCGCCGGTACCTGGAGCTGTCCGTGCGCTACGACAACTCGCCCTCGAACACGAAGTACTGCGTGCAGATGATGCTGCGCAGCCTGCAGGAAACACCGATCGGCCGCCGGCTGCTCGACAGCCAGACGATGCAGCAGATATGGTAGTGTTGTTGGCAGCAGGCCCCGCTTGACCGCTTCTTACCACCCGTTTCCGTTTCCGCGCGTTTTCCAGCGACATCTGGGACCGGGGCGAGTACTGCCGGGAGACGCAGCTACGCTACCACTACGCCGGTATCAAGGGGCGCCGGGCGTGCCGGCCCCGGACCCTCTCAACCGACGACAGCGAAGCGAACGGCAACAAGAAGCAGTGCCTGGAGGAAAGCAACAATCAAAGCGACCATCAACCCGAACCACTGCACGAGGAAAACGTATGCTTCATACGATCCAACTTCACCGACGGTAAGCCGCGCGTTCCCTGTCCCTTTCCCTCCCGAACCTCTGCCCCGCGTAAACCGTTCGCACAATGCTCCCCACACGCAGACACGACGCTACCGAAATCGAGGCTCTACCTGCACGCCCTGCGGGCCGGCCTGGCCCGGGCCCAGTACGAGGTGCAGCAGAAGGACAAACTGTTCCGCGCGATCATCCTGCTGGACGGGCAGCGCTACAGCAGCACCTTCTGGGAGAAGAACAAACGGTACGCGGAACAGGCGGCCGCCCTCGTCTGCCTGCTGAAGCGGGGCGTGGAGTCGCGCGACGAGCTGATCCGGAACGGCGCGATGCTACCGACGCAGGGGCCACCCCCAGCGGAGGGGACGGAAAACGTGGCCTAAAGGCAGGCGTGGTTGTTTGTGGTTGAAAAGCTGATAACCGAAAAGCGAAAAGTAAAGTGAATTCTCAGTGGAGTGAACTGTTAGAGACACGCAGTGGGAAAGTTGCCAGAAAAATATCATGGAAATTGCAATTGTTATATGCTTCGTTTTCGTATTTTTCGTATTTATTCGTCTTGAGTACAGGGCTTCACAATAATAGAATTATGAACTATAGTGGATTGGGAAAGGAAGTTTGTCGACGACGGTGATAGCATAACCAAGCGAATGATCGAAGCCTTGCAAACTGCTATTGTATTAGAGTGAATCATATTTTCTAAAAAAAAATCTGTTCAACGACATCTACACTGTTGGCAAAGGGCTGTATAAGGACATGCAGACAGATTATTGTACAATTGCTCTTTGGGTGTGGATATCCTTTTTCATATCAAAATATCTCGAATTATATGCACCATCTTCATAGATAGCTTTAGAACTTAGGAAGTGCTTTGCTACTGTCTACTTATCCAAGCTCGTGCTTCTAGAAGAGTATCTTGTATATCAACTGCTAATTGCCGTTGAAATTTTGGATCTGATCCCATGACAAAACACCATTGCTTCGCCAGAAGATTTCAGGACAACATGTTGGTCCTCCTGTATGTTCGGAAAGACAAAGTAGGGGCCACGAAAATCAAGAACTGTGTGTGCTGAACAACGACGAACTGGTTTCCGTCCTATAATTCGGTTTATTAGTGCGAACAAATCGTCACCCGTCCAAAATCCGATGGCCGCGTGATCGCGGGTTGCTCCACGTTCGGATGTGGTGCAGAAGCAAACAGCGTGACACGAATCGCCGCTCCGGTTTACTGTTTATTGTGGTTGCTGCAAACTAAGCTCGGCCCGCTCACTCGCCCTTCGCACTGTACGTGATCGAGAGCTTGCGGAAGTCGTGCAGCTCGTCCAGCCACACGTCGCCCGCGTCCGCCGGCAGCGGCTCGAGGGCGGTCGGGAACGGGGGCGGCCCGGCCGGTACGCCCTTCGCCCCGTGCCGGCGCAGCGGCAGCACCGTGTCGTACACGTACACGAGCCCGTTGGTGCTGCCGGCGATGTTGCTGCCCGTCACCCACAGCACGTTGTGCTGCGGGTTGATGCGCAGGACCTGCAGGCCGCGCAGCACGCGCCACCGGTTGCCCATGTGGCCGGGCATGCGCGTGCCGGGCCAGACGCGCGCCTTGCCGCCGCCGGCGCCGATGTTGCCCGGCCGCCGGTGCGTCTTCGTGACGCCGTGCGACTTCGGCATGCCCTTGAAGCCGTGCCGCTTCACCACGCCCTGGAACCCGCGGTCGACCGTGTGGCCCCGCACGTCCACGAAGTCGCCGACGCGGAAGTGGCTCGCGGTCAGGGCGGTGCCGGGCGGGAGCTGCGCCTCGGGCGAGATCAGAAACCGGCACAGGTGCTTCTTCGGCAGCACGCCCGAGTGCCGGAACAGGCCGGCGTACTCTTTGGTGAACAGCGACGGGTCGCCGTGCTCGGCGCCGACCAGCAGGCAGCCGTACGGTTTGCGCCAGTTCCGGCTCTGGCGGGGCTCCTGCGCCGGCCGGTACTCCTCCGGCGGGATGTACTTCACCACCTCGTTGTCGATGATCTGCCGGGAGCAAACCGACGCGTGTTAGTATGTGTGTGTGTGTCTGTGTGTTTGTCCGTGCGCTTCCATTGAACATTACCTGCAGCAGTGTGGTGCGTATCTTCTGGCCATCGCGCGTCCACAGCGGGTACTGGCCGATCTTTTTCGCTATCACGCCGGTGCGCTTCAGGCCCGGGCTCCACTGGGCGAGCTGGCCGCTCTGTTCACCCTGCGCCAGCTGCAGCAGATTCGACTGGCTGCGCTGGGCCGCGGCCAGAACCGTCTCCCGCTTCACCTCGTTCAGGAACGCGACGTTATCCTCGGTGAACTGTTCGTTGTGCAGCTGTAAAACGAGCGCTAATTAGTGGCTGTGCTTTCACACGCCCCGCATGCACTTACTGTGCGCGTCTTCTTCACGAACCACACGGGATTGCGAAGCCGGGGTCGGTTGAGGTAGTTCTTCGACCGCACCGGCACGAAGCTGCTGCTCCTGCGGGACGGAAGGTGAAAGGAGGCGTTTAGAATTATGTTCCCGGAGGTGCCTTTCGCATCAACTTACCAGGGAATGGAGCGAAACAGTGTGGACAAGCTGCTGGATGTGAACGATATCATACTGCTGCTGCTGGCGGTGGTGGTGCTGGCCAAAGCTGAACCCTAGGAAATGGTCGGCACGGAACGAGCACGGTGGTGCATTCGCTTGCCAAACCCGGTGCGAGTTGTTTGCCTCTATGTACAGAAAATAAGTTTCTTTTGCAATGCCCGAATCCTTGTGGGCTACCCGGCGCTTCGTGCGTGTTTTTCGACTGTCAAAACGTACGATTAAATAACAGCGCAAACAGAAGGAACACACACGCACACATACACAAGCGGGTGCTGTCAAATTACACATTGTGCGCAACACTGGCTGCGACGGGCACCCTGTGGACAAAAAGGCCACAAAGTGTATAACAGTCCGCTTTGCTACGGTCGAAAATGGCCGTACAGAGCGCTAGAGCTTATTCCGCCTGCTAATTGTGGATCGAATTTAGCTGTTATACAGCTTTAACACATTCTGTCCGATTGTTATCGTCACCATTTGGGTAAAGTAATTGCATTTTTATTAGAACCTACGATTGCGCCGAACATATTAAATAGGATTAATGAAAGGTAATGTGAGGCTTTCCTCATCGGGACATTTTTTATGTACAAATTGACAACTTAGCGATAATGTAGTGATTGTGGAGTGCACATTGCGTTTATTTCGTTAATAAATGTCTTGCTCATGCTCTACTAACGCTTTATTTGCCCCGTTTTAACAAGCATTGTTGTATGGGTGGCTGTTTTACACGCGATAGCATACCGAGAGTCGCTGTTCAATAAATCAGCTCCGAAATATTTAATCCACAGAAGATTCCTCGAAGACGGCGAATTGTTGTGGTATTAAAACTGAAAGAAAAACCATTCGCCGTGCGAGCAAATTTACGTTACCTTGCGACGGTGGATGTAAAGGATAATTTCGGAAACTGACACACAAATAGCTGCGCTCAGCTGCGAAGGAAATAGAGAGAAAATAAAACAACGTCGAGGGCTAGTCGAAGGATGTGATTGATTATATTTTACCCCAGTAACAAACATAATAACAAACGATTAGTGGCATAATCTGTTATGACGTGTTGCCTTAGTTTAAATTAATTTTTAGATTTACCTCTTGGAAATATTAGTTTCGCTGCCTAATGTTTTAGTGATTTATATACTTGTAGTTAGCACAAATCTACGATAGGCGTACTTTTGTTTTTGCTTGTTGTTGTTGTGTGTGTGTGTGTCTGTTTTTTTTTGTTCGCTGCCGCTGGGATTTTTGCTTTGTTTTCGTTTTTTTACTATTTTTTATTCGTAACTATCGCAATTTATTCGAAGTCATTTTCGACCACCACGGTCCAGTGTCGGCAAATGCGGCTCCCAGCGTGGCATGCCCCACGCGTCGGTTGGCCGTCCCATCTCCTTCCCACATACTCTCTGTTCGTCGTCGGTGGCACGGACGCCTCCTTGTCGTACGCAGCCTCTTCTTCCATTCGTTTTCTTTTCATCCTCTCTCTTTCTCTCCTGTAATGTCTCTTTTCCTCTCGCTCTCTCTCTCTCTCTCTCTCTCTCTCTCTCTCTCTCTCTTTCTCTTCTCTCTTTCTTTCTCTCTCTCATTATCTTCCTCATCCTCCGTAAATGTCGTTTGTGTTTTCCTCTTGTTTGTTCTGCTTTGTTGCGCTATTATGCATTTGTTATGCGATAAATGGATTGCAATCTATCGTGTACCCACTTTCTGTCTGTTTTTAGCCCTTAAGTACTTAAAATTAGTTTTTGGTAATCTTATCTGCTCCGTTTGTGTTTTTGCTTGCTTGCTTGCTTACTTGTTTTGCTCGTTTCGTAACCATTTGCGTTCCTATTATTACTTGTTTCCCACGCAGATTAGGGTTGTGTTGCAGCAAAGGTCTGCTGTTTTGTTGTATTTATGTGAGTGTGTGTATGTGTTTTGTGTTTGTTTAGTGTTCATGTTGCTGTTGTTGCTGCCTGCTTTTGTTGTTTTTATCTCGTGTGTGTCTGTGTGTGTTTATTAGTGTTGCGCTTTTTTCTGTGTTCAATTTCAATTATCCGTTCTCTAGTCAAATGGATCGCAACAACCACGCAAGTAAGAAGAGCCGAATGGAAAATGGAACACATCGTTCGTGCATATTTGTAAGTTTGTTTCATTTTTTAATGTTTTCTTCGTTTTTTTTTTGTGTTTGCTCTTACTCTCCTTGATTTTCCTTTCCTTTTTTGTTACTTTTACGTGAAAGTGTGTGAGAGTTGTGGCTCTCATGCCATTTGTTACGTTTTACGTAAACGTCGTGCGTGCGCTCTTGCTCCTGCGCCCCTTCCCCCTTTTCCCATCCCCTCCACCGCCCTCCATCGAGAAGTATCGGGACAGACAGAGAAAGAGAGACAGGGTGTGGGTCTGTGTATGTGTATGTGTGTGTGGAGGGGTGGTGTAGTTTTGTTTTGTTGCTTAGTTCTGCACATTTCACAAGGAGTGATACAAATAATTCTATGTTTCTATCTAATGTCTCTAAATATGCTTGTTTTCTTTTCCTTAGATTTTCTTTCCTTATTTATCATCTATCTCTCTAGCCTCGAAAGGAGAATGAAAAAACGTGAGTGTGAGTGTTTTCCTTTTTTTTCTTTTGGGTTTTGGAAACGAATCAATAAAATACGATTACATCCATAAGTACCAGTACAGGTCGACGCGACAATACATACATACACACATATATACATGCCTGCCGACGTACATACATATGTTTGTACATACACTCGTGTTCATGCATGCTGTACCGTTTCACCAATCTACTGACGCTATTACTTAGTTTCTTTCTCTCGCTTCCCATGTTCGGTTCTGTAGGTTTAGCTTTGTTTCCTCTTCTGTTTTCTTCTTCTTTCGCGCGCGCTCTCTCACTCTCTTTCTCCTCTGTTTCGCTTTGTTTAACGAGTTTTTGAAGTCTGTTTCAGATGAAACTGTTTCCTTCCGTCAGTTTCTCGTTCTTAAAACAGTTTTCTCGACATCGACAACGCTATACGCATATACAAGTGTCAAACCAATTTCAAACCCTCTGTGTGTGTGTGTGTGTCGATCGATGTAATGTAAAGATTTTCGAGCCTGACGCAGAATGAGAGAGAAAGAGAGGGAGAGAAAGAAAAAAGTTCAAAAGAAGAAGTAGAAGAAGAAGAAGAAGAGGGGAAGAAGAAGAAGAGGGGATTCCAAAATCTCCGCCCGCCCCCTCCCCTCCTCCCCCCACAAAATGTTTGGCTTGCTTTTGGCCGCCATTGCTTTAAACTACAAATTTATCTTGCAAGATTTACAACTTCATTAGTTTCTTATTTGTTTTATCTCCGTAGTCTTCCCGGGAGTGTTCACTTCTACCATTTTCTTTTATATCGAGGGGGAGAGCATTGAGATTCTCGATTCCATTCGGTTCGATTTCTGCGATGCGTGTTTGTTGTTGTTATTGTGTGTATATATCCTATACATATGTATAAATATGTATATTTGTTTATGCCAATTAGCCTAGCGAAAAGTTTGCACTATAGCATGCACGGGTGTGGACGTTTGGACGTGTGTGTGTGTGTTTTTGTGTATGTGTATTGAAAAGAGATAGCAAGATATAAAGAGTACGAAAGGGAAAGAGAGAGAGCGCGACAGAGAATATGTTTAATTAATCAATGTTGAAAGCTGTTACTGTCACGTGTTGTTGGCCAATGTTTCCCGTTTGGTTTTGCATTGCATTTGCAGCCGTGCGAACGTGGTGTTAGTTGTTTGGTTGGTTTCTTACTTAATCCGGTATTGCTGCAATGGTGCTTGCGTTCTTACATATTGGCTGTCTTTCATAGTGTTTCACCTTCGTTTGCCGTGTTCGCTAACCCTGTTTCCTCTTCTTCTTCGTTCTTCTTCCTCCATTTTTAACCCTGTTCCAGCTGCTTTGGGCCGTTCGTTTTAGCTCGCGTGCCCCACATACATACAGCACCTGAACTTGACGCAGAACGCGGTAGAGATAAGAGCGATATTTTAAATTAAAAATACTTAACTAATTCGCGCACACTCACACACACACACATACCACACATACACACAACCAATCAAACTCAGGCTGTCAGGTGCGCCCTTATCGCAACACGCACACCCCCAACACGCACACAGAAACAGCCATATTACATCAACTGAAAGGATTAAACTAAGGAAACACCCAACGGTTCCTCGGGCTCCCGTTCCAAACATGCCTGGCCGTGCCTTTCTTCACCCATTTCGGACCCAAAGCAAGCACCTGCGCACGTGCGTGGTGTCCCTCCCTTCTGCGTGTAGGCGTCAGCGTAGCGTAAATAATAAGAGCAGGACAGACAGAGCAGTACACAAACAAAAGACCTGTGGCAAAGGAACGAAAACAAAGCCGAACAACCGATCAAAACATGCCCTCCCGCCCCCGAAACGTAGGAAACGGTAGGAGATAAAGCCCAAACCTGCACGGGGAGGATACGATCCTGGGGAGCCAGCGTGGCTTGTCCGCTGGCTCAATAACTGGCTGATTGTCACCTCGAATCGTCACAACACAGACACAACGCGCGCATCGTTCGTACAGGGGGGTGGGAAAGGGAGTGCAGGGAGGTGGGGAGGGGTTAGTGGGTTAAGGAATAATACGTTCGAGTGTAGTGACCCTGCGCACCTCCCGGTTACCTACACATACCGGTTCGCTTCCTCTCTCTCTGTGTATTTGTCTGCTCGATGCTGATGCTGTGGCGCGCTGTTGTTCTTTACAATTCGATTGCTATTTTTCGTTTTATTTTTTTCATTTTTGTTTCGTGAATACTCCTCTGTGTGTGTGTGAGTGTTTGTGTTTTTTCCTTCTTGTTTTTGTTTGTTTTGCTGCTTTTGGTTTGTTTCTTCTTTTATTAAGATTATAGATTCCTCGATTCATCGTTTACGTTTACGTTTATGTTCTTTCATTCACCGCTTGCCATCCCTTTTGTTCCACTGGTTGCTGACGCCGCCGCTTAGCTAATCGCGTTTGCTTGTCCTCTTCAACCTCCCCCACTCCGCTCCGCTCAACCACATTCGTGCTCTCTTTCATTATGTTTTGCTTCGTCGCTTTGTTAAATATTATGTTAAATTACTACTACTTTCCATTCTGCTCTTCCTGCATAATAATATGTTATGTGTATGCCTTGTTTGTTTGTGTGTGTTTGTGTTTTTTTTTGTCGTTTTCTTTTTGTTTGTTCCTTTTTACTTCTTCTGCTGTTCGCTTCGCGCTTCTCGTAATAGTTCATTACTTGTTCCATTTATATTGTATTGATACGTGATTGAGCCGTTCCCCGTATCCCAAGTGTACAACAAAGTTACTAGTGCTCCGACGAGACGTTCCGCCCGATTGCCCCTGGCAGCTTTGGCGCTTTTCTCTCTCCCTCTCTCTTTCTATCTCCCTCTACCTCTATCTCTCTCTCTCTCTCTCTCTCTACTACTACTACAACCACCGGCGGCTCAAGCGTTGGTCCGGGGTCGCTATGATCCGGCTCCGTTACACCTGGCCCGTACAGTGTTTTATCGCATACGCGTACGTGTGTCTCAGTGTGCTCGTAGGTGTGCTTGTGTGTGTGTGTGTGTGTATCGACATTATCTGCTAGCTCTCTGCATCTACGGATCGTAAACACGCTTAAATCTGCACAAGTCGTCATGTATCCTCTCTAAAATCGTCACGCGTGGCATCCGTCACACCGTCAAACATGTGGGGCACGAGTGGCCCACTCATACACCATCATCATCAGACCCAACTCACACACACACACACACACACACACACGCTCGTGCACTAGCCGCGTGTTCACTACCAGCGCCACCCCCGGGTTAACGTTAAATGTCCGCCATCTTGCATGTGCCGCTCGCGCGCCTCCTTCCGCTACCTTGGTTTACGTTTTAAAAACTATGACGTATAGAGTGAATTTTCGTCTGAAAGCGAGAAATATTATAATGCTAATTGAGAGCTTGCAATATGGTTCCATCGAGTTCCCTCCGCCGTTCGTTTCCCTGCCGCTCCCTGCCCCGTCGCTAGGATAACATCAAAAAGAGTTTGTTATATTGTATGCGTGTGCGTGCGTGTGTTTGTGTGTGTGTGAGAGTCCTGCGTTCTAAGTACGGTGTCCTTAAGTCGTCGTTATCGAGTCGTCGCCGTTGGTCGGAGGCCACGCGAGCGCCCGGTTCCCCGTTTCGCGCCTGTGGATTGGTGCTAACTTCCATTCTGCGCTCCATCGCGGGCGGCAACAAAGGACATACGTATCGTGGTTTGGGAGAGATAAGCGACACGCGCACAACCAAAGCACCCGGTCGAACAGCTTAATGGCGACGAACAAATCGTGCATAGTACGTTAGGCAAGCGTTTATCCGGCG
Organism: Anopheles dirus; assembly: GCA_000349145.1. NCBI lineage: Eukaryota > Metazoa > Arthropoda > Insecta > Diptera > Culicidae > Anopheles > Anopheles dirus. Next base: position 4,247,272 of record KB672491.1, on the reverse strand, counting down.
CGATTGCATACCTTCAGGCTGATGCGCCCAAAAGGTATGCAAGCCACAATGCCAGTAACGCTGCTCTAAAGCTTTACAATCGCGATTCGTTAGCCAGTTCAATAAGAATGTCTATGAGAGAGATTTGTGTGCTAGTGTCTGTACTGAACTTCGGTTAGGTAACGGAAGAAAACCAATCAAAAACCCAACCAGGAAGTTCGTGGAGTAGGTACTTTTGCTTTAGTGATAACATGTTTGAACCCATTTCGCCCTTCCCAACCTCCATGTGTCATGGCGTCCCCTGCGGCATCTGTCCTTTAGCTACCCGCTTCAAAACCCCCTACACTAATAAGTATCCCTCTAAGTACCGTTGCCTTCCCGGGGTCGCCGCGCTATACTAAGAATCAACAAACAAATCGTTAACACGGCGCACGGACAGGCGCCAAGCCCAAAAGTATGCAATCGGCACGGTTTGCCATCTTGATCGCCAGACAAACGCTTCATTAACGAGCTCAATAACGCTCCGCTTGGATGGGAGCTCCCCGCTCTGATTAGATTCCCCCTCCATCCGGCCGGTCCGCCTGTCTGTTGTTCCTTTTGTGTGCTCTCTGCTAATGCCCAGTAATGACACTCGTTCTGGTCGTTATTCCTACATAAGCACGAAATATTTAGCGTCTATTGCCGCACGCGCCACTGCCTTTCATTTCCCGTTTCGCTGTCTACGCACAATGCCGATAACAAATGTGAGTGTGACTGTTGGTTGGTGCAGGTGTGTCGATTCTGAGCGGGACCGGAGACTCGGAACGGGCGGAGACTCGTGGCAACAAGGTGCACAAGGGGCTCGCGTGGGAAGGGAACGAGTTTACGAGGGAAATGTACGTTCTGTCGCAAGATTTGGTTCGCAAGATCGGTCGCTTCCGCTTATTTCCGCTACCTTTCCCTTCATATGACGTGGTGCGCTCAACGGGAAGGTGGTGGCAAGTACGTGGCAAATTGCTCGATTGCGTATTATCAGTTCAATGTGTGGTGGTGGTGGTGGTGTGTATTTCGCAAGTGAGTGCGTGAATGTGTGTGTGTGTCAGGGTGGATGTGTGTGAAAGAGAGATTTGTGTTGTTGTTGTAGGGATTGATGCCATTTTTCGCTTTGCATTCAAATTTTTAACTAACTTGTCTACTCCTCGCACCGCTCGGTTTCGGTTTTCTTTCTTCTACCTTCATCGTCGTCGTCGTCGTCGTAGTCATCGTCCTCGTCCTCGTCATCGTCCTCGTCGTCGTGGATTGCTTCACCTTCACAAGCGAAAAACGTGTTGGCTGGTGGTAGTAGTGGTGGTAGTAGCAGCAGTAGTAGTAGTAATAGTAGTAGTAGTAGTAGTAGTAGTAGTAGTAGTATTAATAGTAGTGGTAGCAACAGCGTTGACAAATCTCACACACGTACACGCGTGGGTGGGGATCGGGTCCGGCCGGGAGCGTCCGCTCCGCGCACGTCCCGCACCGTCTACTTGTGGTTGACGAAGTCGTACTGCGTCGCGGTGTTGCTAAAGCTGCCGTTGCGGCTACCGTGAAAGTGCACGTTCTGCCACTTGCTGTCCTTTTTATGCCACACCCTCGTCTCCTCCGTCTGGACCGTGTGCGGGTGGCCCTGCTTGTCAATGTACTGCGTGAGGCGCACGTACGCGATGCACGCCGTGTCCTCGCCGAAGATGTGCACGTGCGGATTCAGGATGGTGGTGTTGATCGCCTTGTTGCTCTTGCCGAGCACGTTCTCGAAGTTGAACTTGTGGAAGTCCATGCCCTCGATCAGGTTGCCGAGCGCCTCCGGCTCGAACGCGGTCAGGTGCGGATCGCAGATCTTTGTGTACGTCTCGTAGTCGCCGTTGTTGATCGCCTCGATCAGCTGCTCGGTGATCTTGATGATCTCCTGCCGGCGCGCCTTGCAGTCGTCGTCCTCGACGGTGGTGCTGGAGGAGTCGGTCGACTCCTTCACCTGCGAGCCGTCGCCCTTCTTCGCGATCATGCTCTTGCTGGAGAAGTTGCGCGTCGCGAGCATCGTCGTCAGGATCGCGCCCTTCAGCTTGCGGCGCGCGTTGAACTTCTTCAAGCAGTCGACCGTCTCCTGCCGGTGGACGACCGAGGCGACGCGCTCGCGCTGGCAGATCCACGGGTGCTTCAGCGCGTCCGCCGCCGAGATGCGCTTGTACGGGTTGACTGTGAGCATCTGGTTGATGAGGCTCTTCGCCTCCGGCGTGACCGTGTCCCACTCCGGCGACGGGTAGTCGTACGTGCCCGCCTTGATCTGCACGTATAACCGGTGCTGGTCCTCGTCCCAGAACGGCGGGTAGCCGACGAGCAGGATGTACAGGATGACGCCGCACGCCCAGATGTCGACCGCCTTGCCGTACGGCTCCTTCTTCAGCACCTCCGGCGACAGGTAGCCGGGCGTGCCGGCGAACCCGAACCACGCCTGCTGGTCGCCCTGCACCTCGATCGCCAGCCCGAAGTCGGCCAGCTTCACCGCCGCCCCCTTCGCCTTGCTCGCGAGCAGCAGATTCTCCGGCTTCAGGTCCCGGTGGACGACGCCGTTCTGGTGGCAGTGGTTCACCGACTCGAGGATTTGCTGTATGCAGTGCGACGCGTCCGCCTCCGAGTAGAACTCGCGCGCGACGATGTCCTCGAACAGCTCGCCGCCGGTGACGAGATCGAACACTAGGTAGTGGAAGTTCTCCTCCTGGATGCTGTCGTGCAGCCGGACGATGTTCGGGTGCTGTAGCTTCCGGCATATTCGCGCCTCCCGCTCGAGCTTCTGGAAGTCGCGCGACGTCAGCTTTTTCGTGTTGATGATCTTCGCCGCGAACTCGAACCCGGTCGACTTCTGCACGCACCGCTTCACGATCGAGAACGCGCCCTTGCCGAGCTCCTCCTTCAGCTCGTAGTTGTCGGAGAAGCGTGTGCACGCCGGCTGCGCCGCCATCTTTCGGCTGTTGGTTCCGTGGACCGCTGTGGACGCTTCGTGGGGGGTGGGGCGGGCCGCTTCGCTCGACTAATACGCTGCCACAGCACGCCTGCTCAGGCTATCACACTGACAATCGAGTCCGAGCCACCAGAAACACACATACACGCACGCACTCGCACACGCACACTCACACACGCACACGCACGCGCGCACTCCTGTGTCCCGCTTTCGCCGCTTAGTCGCTAGTCGTGGCGTGCTATTACACTCGCTTCACACTCGCTGTGGTTGTTGCTATGCTTCTCTGCTGCTGGAGCACCTTGCCAAACATGATAGTCTCGCACACGCACTGAAAGCAGAAAAGACATATTTGGAGGTTAGCTGTTGGCGCTACCAGGGTACAAGGTTTTATGCTGCACAAGGACGTAAGTGTAGGTACGAGTTTTAACGCAAGGGTCGTGAAAAAGGAAGCGAAACGTGTCCGCGCCTAGGGAGCACTGTCGAATGTGGCGATATCGCGCACAGCAAACCGCTCCACAAACCTGCCCCGAGGGAGCCGTGGACGGACACACGATGGGGCTCCATACCGCAATCGTCATCGGGAGGAGTCGGACTCGTCTGCATCACACAGCAGGCATTGACGACATTGGCGGCATTGACGACTGAACTGCTGCAGCGCACCCGCGCCCATCGCCAACAACTTCACGAACTCTCCAACCGACCGCAGGAGCCGTTAGGGCGCGCGGGTGGGTTGTCATAAAAACGAAGATAAACCGTTGCCGTCCGACAAACTCCTGCGGCTCGCCTTCTTCCACCCACGGCCGAACGGAAGCGAAGGGATCTGCCATCAATGTCAACCTCAGAAGAGCCGTCCACACTCTGCGGGACCTCCGCAATCCACCCCCGGTGGTAACCATATGGTAAGACTTGACGTGAAAGAACCTTCCTTGTGGGAGTACTGTTTCGTAAGTGCAACCGGAATGTTTCATTTTTCGAATAAAAACAAAATGGCGGTTGTCTTGTGGTGTTTTCGGTGTGAGCCACTTTGTTGAAGGATGCGTCGATGGGTTGCGACGGTATTCGAGAAAATCATTGTTTTCTGCGAGTGTGTGGTATCATCGGGTGAAAGAGAATTAGCTGTTGCGATGTAATTGCATCTGATGTATAAGGTTAGAAGGAGCACAAGTAGTAAATTCGAAGACCTAAACGTCATACCGAAGTATATGTACATTGTATTCTTCCTAGATCTTGGCCTGCCATTTCTGGCTTTTTTCGACTTAGTTGTTACAGAAAATCACATGGATTAAATGTTAGCGGCATCATCTATGTGCCAGGACTAGGACTTATCCACCATCTTGTTGCGATTCATTTTATCCGAACTTCGACAAAAGAGCTATCTTTTTTGAAGCGCAAACATCTTCTGAATGATGAGTAGTGTGAACATCGCTTTGGTATATAGTGTACACAGTTCATACAAACTCATTAAATTTAACTGAACTGCAACAATCAATTGTTAGTGTGCAGGTAGTAAGCTAAGACCGACCCAGAAAAGGACGAGATCGGGGCTAGATGTGTTCGTGTGTGAATGTATGTGTGTTGTGATAGGTAGGGCTTTTGCTGGCTTTATTAAATTATTCACCCAGTTCCGAAACGTGACCGCACGAGCACACCCACACAGCTGCAACTACAACGCCGCGCGAATGAGCCAACCACTAACGAAATGCGATTACTTGCCAGTCACATGCGACAGGTGGTGGCTGGGTTAGTGGTGGTGAGGGGCACACGGGCGAAGACAAATGGCGTGGGGCAATCAATCAATACATCCGATCCGGCGGAGGCGATCGTGGGAGATTTCTTGTGTCTTATGTCACTGGAAAACCCCAGGAATCCGGCACCCACTGGAACCAGTCTCGCACCGTCGCTCAGCTCGAGATGCGATAGAGACATTCTAGTGCGTGAATCCTTGTGTCGGAGGAGGAAGAGGAGACTTTGGTACAGCCAATTAATAGAGGAGCATGCGGAGGGAGCTACAGAAAGCAAGATGACAACGTCTAGCAGCGAAAGGAGAAAAGTGTGCGTATGTGTGTGAGAGAAAGAGAGATACATTGCGCGACAAAGAGAGAGAGAGATAGAGAGTGAGGGAGGATGAGATAGAAAGAGAGAGGAGATGTATAGAGCACTGCGACTCTTAGCGCTGATTTTTTACACCGTAAATTTAGGTGGAGATGGACTCTGGATGTATTTTTATACATTTGCTCAACCGGCTCCCCACAAAAACGCCACCGCCGCCGTCGCTGTTACGACCTCGCAGAGTAACATAAACGACGACAAGAGGAAAAACAACAGCAAAAAAAAACACACTATAACCAAACCTTTTCCGAGCGACTTGCATGCTCAGCACACAAAATATCACGGGCAGCACGAAGCAGGCACAGCACACCAAAATCGCACGCCGTACACAGGCACAGGGAAGGCAAAAACCCAACCGCTTCGCTACACTTACACAACCGTTTTGTGATCATGCGTATTCCGTCCCGTCCGTGTGCGGTGTGTCCATGCCCCCAAAAACCCAGCCCAACGGCAGGAAGCAGCGGGGCAGAGTGGATAAGCTTATTCGATTGGAGATGTCCGTGATGCGGGCAAACAAGAGAGAGAGAGAGGAGTCGCCTGTGCGTTGTGTGAGAGAGCAAGAGAGAGAGAGACCGGTATAGAGAGCTGAATCTGCAGCAACAGCGTAGAAGAGCACTAGAGATACTAGAGATAGGCAAATCATCCATCGGCAATACATTATTGAGAGTGTGCTCCGGCGGAAGAGGGGGAAGAGGGGGGGCAGAACCTAACCTAATCCCGTCTCCAAACACTCGGATGGAGTTTATTCCGACTGATTTCATTTGTGTTGGGAGCGCGGAGAGCAGGCGCGGGGCACGACACGACACGGGCGGTGGGGCGAGCTGAGGTCTGCGGATAGCAAACGACTATCAACAACCAACAAACGATGCTCACGACCTTCCATCCTCATCGCCCTCCCTTCCCGAACCCGAGTCGCCGAGGCGATCCACAAGCTGGATCGAGATTTGTCGATGGATCGATGGATTCAGCGGATGTGCGCGAGCGTGTCTCCTATCTGTCTGGTGCAAGGCACTTCTTGCCCGGTGCCGTTTGAAGCCCGATCGTTACTAGCGCTCATTCCAACCACCATCGTCTCCCATACAGCGACTACTCCTTCTCCCGTACGCTGTCAGCCCGTCGGCCCGCCATTGTTCGCAACGCAACGCTTCTGGGCGACGACTCCCGGCTCCGGAAATGAGAACTCGTTTCGATTACTTCACAAACAAAAAGGAACACCTGCTCCCGACTGGCAGCCTTGCTCGAGGTTCTCTGCAAAACCGAAACAATGCGCTCGGACTCAACTTCGACGCAAATCACACAGGTGTCTCACGCTTTGGCACGTCCGCTCCGGTGGGGAGAGCGAGAGAGAGCGAGTTGTAAATGGCACAATGGTACCCTGTGCACGGTAGGAGTGTAGTAGTCCGTGCGGCCAAATTGTCAAAATGTCGCCGTTCACGTTTCCCCGGGGCGAGTGGACTTCAATCGTTGGGCACGGAACTTCTCGGGCTGTTGGGAGTTGCGCTGGCGCCTGCACGGTATGTTTTCAGTTGTCTTTTTTCTCGTTTCCTCACCTGACGCTCTTGACTACCAGTGTTTCCAACACGCAACCCACAAACAAACACACTCTCTTTCGCACACACACACACTTACACACCCTAACTGAGGATAACGAAGGGATCTAAAATTACATTACAGCAAGGTTTTTCGCCCGGAGTCAACCGTCGGGGTGGCGCGGGTCGCTCACACCGTGCCGTACCGGAGCTCGGAGTTCTTGGAGGTGTGTCCCACGGCACAGTGCACACGCGAACACACCCGGACCGAACCGGTGGCAGCTACACCTGCTCGGGCGTCTCATGCATAAGAGACGAGGGCGTCGGGCTCGTGACATTTAGACACTGGGCAGGTCGCAAAAATACGTTCCTGCGCCGAAGAAGCGCAACCTTTCTTCTCGGGGGCCTGCAATTACCTCCAGCACCTTCATCAGCGGTGCCCAGAGCGGTCGTCGCACACGCGTGCATCATTAATAATACAATCATCATTTTAGATTAAGCCCCCCCCCCCCCCCTTAGCTCCGTTTCTTCCCTACGATGGGCTTGTCTTGGGATGGTAACGCTGTGACAGCAGAAGTAACCCAATCAAATGATATCGTGTTTGTCGTTAGCGATAGAGAAAAAATAACGCGCGTACACCCAGCACCCGCCATTAGAGTTGGAATGCGCACGGAGACCTCCTGACTGCGACTGTCGATGATGTACAGTTTCGTTGCGAAGTCCTAGTGGTTGTGGATGTCGTTGAGGGTAATACTTCGACGTACACTAGACCCCCCCTACTTTCACAACACAACCACATACATACGCACTTGGCACGTCCTTGCCGTCAAGACTGCACTACTGTGCCGCGAGGCCTGCTTACTTCCCACACTGGCAAACACTGGAGTGGCCGGGGATGTCGCAGGAAACACTTACGAAAGACAGTAGAGAAAGAAACACTGCATCCTTGAAGCGCCACTAACGCTATAATGCCTTCCTGATGTGCTTCACCCATCATCCAGGGCTAGGTCTACCAGGCCGATTAGGACGTGCTCATGGTGGATGGGTTCGAGCGTAATGATCGTCTCATCGTTTCTTTTTTTTTCAACTTTCCGACCAACTTAACGGGCACGGATGTCCGCAGTGAAGTAGACATCTTCCGTTCTAGGGGGGTTTTTTCCGGTTGTTTTCAAGTGCAAGTCGTTTCCGATCGTTTCCACCCTGCGTCGTCCTATCGGCCGACGTCACTTCCGCCGCTACTCAACAGATGCTGGACGAACCTCAAGCCCGGAGCACCTCTTGAGCGCAAAGCTGGAGTACTGGGGAGCGAGAGAGTAGCACCTAGCACCGTACGGAACCGTCACGTATTCCTCTGCGGTTTTGCTTCAACGCAAGTAACCGAGCTACCGCCACTCGCGTCCTGCTGCCAGTTGACCCCAAAACGCGACATACCGTCCCGCCTGCAACGTGACGACCCAGAGGAACCGGAGGAGCCCAGGCAGCGGACGTTGTTGGAAAGCAATGGACATTCCATGGCAAAAGCTAAGGGTGTGCGCGCGTGTGCCTGGGTGTATGTGTAAGAGAGAGAGAAGAAGAGCGACAAGGAAAGTACGCTTTCGGCTATCTCTTTCGGAAAAATGTTGGACGGAAAAACGCAAATTAGAGGCAGGGACGGTACAGGATCTGCCAGGGGTAACAGGCTCGCAATCGACCGCACCGTGGTCGGTTTTTGGAATCATCAACCCTACCTGGGGGTCTGGAGATATTACAATATCTGGAGCAAACAAGGCAAGGAACAGCGTATGCACACACACACGCACGCAACGCGCAGAACAAAGCAGCGCACACGGGAACCGAATTCGGCCGAATGCATGGCCTCCCCGTCCTCCACGCCGAGCCCGATTGGAGCATTGGGGAGTAGCTGACTTGCGTGTGCAGCTACTACGGCTGAGGTGCAGAGAAAAAAGAAAACACGGCTGCGGTGATGTTTGCCCGAGATAAAAGGTTTTCCACCCGTGCCCGGCCTGGCACACAGACAGACGGAGCTGGTGGCCGGCAGGTGGCAGCCAGGACCGCGATAAACGAGCGTGCCGAGGCACCGCGGACGGCCCCTCACCCTCGGGCGCTTTTGGAACGCGGAGGGGAGAGCTCTAGAAAACTAGAGCAGAAGAGCGGCCGAAGTGAGAGCATTTTTCACCTAGGTGACGGCGACGTACCTGCTGTACGTTCCGGGTGCGCATGCTCACGGTGGATGCGCACTGTCCCCCACTACCTTCCCGCCTCCACCTCCTGCTGCACGTCAGGGTATATACGTAGGTGTGTGCGCGCGCGCGCGTGCCCGAGTGTCTGTATGTGTGTGCGTGTGCGTACAAAAATAAAGAGAGATTTTGAGCAAGAAATGGGGATTATAATTAAGGTCTGCAGTTCTTGCACCGATGGAGCACGGCTCCCGCCATTGCTTGGAATGGTGGCCTGCAGCGTCCGCTGCCAGGATCCCTGTGATAGGGCCATCACAACTGGGGGATGGTCGGCGTACGTGTTTGATAGTAGTAGCAGGAGTGGAGGTATGCCTGTGGTGCCCAGGATCTGGCCTTCCGGAGAGAGAGAGAGAGAGAGCGAGCTAGAGAGAGAGAGAGAGCGAGACATTCACACACATACACGCGTCTGTCCTCGGGTGTTCGAGAGTCACCTTTGTTCTTCACTTGTTCAGCCATGAACAACACACTCACCGTATGTCCACGACAAAAAGAAAAACTCCGAAACACACAAGCACACACCGTCATTTCACACACATCGCAGGCAGGAGTTATGCACGCGTGTTACACCGTATAAATAGCCATATTTCAATAGCCGTTTTAGGGGGGGGTGAAGTTGGCGGTGCAGATCGAAGCTCTCGGGGCGGGATGTTGGAGTACATGAATAAATAGGATATTTATAACGCGGCAGTGTCTGCCGTGGCCTTACACACCGCGCGAAACCCCCTCTCAACGCACACACACACACACAGACACACACATCTCACGGGTTTGTGCAGAAGGTGGAGCTGTGGACAGGGACAGGCCGGGGTCTTGGGTGTTCCCGTCGAGGTGGGTTCTGCTTACCTACAGGCATACCTAGAATAGCGCAATGGCCCACTCGGCTACACACGGCCGTGCCCGCTAGTTTGCAAAAGCAGACGTTCGGAGCGTGTTGTCGGCAATGGCGGACGACGTCCGTGACTTGACTTGACGTGCGGCCATTTGAGCGGATGGCAGGTGCAGGCGGCGCGTACGCACCAGCAGCATCAGGTTGATGGGCGGATCGGGTTGTTGTGTACGGTGTGTGCGGCACGGTCGGGCGCGACCAGCAACACCAGTCTGCCTCCCTGCGCGCAGGGATGTTCCCGGGTCGTCCCAGGCGTCCGGACGACCGGAACCCTCCGATCTGTTGACTGTGCGCTTGCCGCAAGCTGGGCAGTACTACTAGACTCGACCACTTGCTTACGGGCCGACGACAAACAAACAACCGACAACGAGGGGCTAAAGCGTCCCCGGGATATACACTGCTCAGCTGCTGCTGCTGCTGCTGGGTTCGGCAAAACGCGAAACTGCAATGAATGAACCAGGTGACCCGCGTTTACAGTGCCCTACTATGGTCCCCAATCAGAGGGGCACAAACGCAGGCACACTTACACGCCGACACACACACACACACACACATGGAAGCAGTACTAGACAAACACCACAATATCTCTCGCAGGCGCTCTCGGAGCACTTGGTGGAGCGTGATCTCTCCGCAAGTCCCGAGAAAGGATGAAGCACGGGAGTGTTCCAAGTTTTGTTCTTTTTCGTTGCTCCAGACCAGCATTTGAATGTTTCTACTCATTTGGTACGTAGGAGGTTGTGCGTGTGCGCGCCCGTGTACGTGTGCGTGTGGCGCTTCCCTTCCGTCCATCCTTCGTTAGATTTCGCTTGATTGCTGGATGTGCTGGCAAGTCGACAGCGGAGACTCTCAAGATATGTAATCGCGGAGCACGGAGAGAGCGAGCGAGAGAGAGAGAGAGAGAGAAAGCTCTTTTTCCTTTCTTCTACGCTGCGGAGAAGCACCGTGTACCCAACCCAACGCCCTTTAGCCGCCCCACTCTCCCCACCCCTCCTCTCCCTCCCCCTCCCACCCAGCAGCTACTTTTCGTGTTGCATTTACTGCACTGGGGCGAGAAACACTTGAGAATTTTTTGCTCGAAAATTCGTCCAGCAACGAAGTCTTTCGCGTGCAATGGAATGGTGATAGGTGGTGGAGTTGACTTGAAGGAGACCGTTTTTTTTTTCTTCGTCTGCACACGGACTCGAAAACGGTGACGGCGCACGGCGATGGCGACGACATCACGGCGATGAAGATTCAATGGACAGAAGGGCTACACCACTATCGATCACCGTCGCCGTCGTCGTCGTCGCCGTCGTCGTCGTCGCCGACATCGGTGTATGTTATGTGCATGCGTGCGCGCGTGTCTATGTGCACACACACACACACATGTACGCACACATATTCACTTTCTTTTATCGGTTCCTTTTCTAGACTCCATCACACATCACATATCCACAGTCTCCGAATTTGGAGGGCCTGGGAGTGAACCAGAGGCACGCGAAACACAACGTAGGAACATCACTCCAGCTAGAGAACTCCAGCTCTTGGGCTTGGAATAGGGATCTGGGATGTCGGAAGGACCCTGGAGTCCTGGGGGCTTTTGAGCTCGGAGACTCCACTCCGTCTCCAACGTATGGGAAGGGGAGGGTGGGGGGGGGACCATCTCTCCCTCCTCTAACGCCCGTTCCCTCTTCCCTCTAATGCCTCCCCTCTTTCCCCCAGCCCCGTCGAACAACGCACCTCGCTCGTTCTGAGCCTGCACCTGGAGCTCCGGACTCTGGTTGGAGGTGCCGCCTCCACACTGCTGGTCCGCACCTGGCTGCCTGCTCTCGGGGACACGGGGTCACCGTCGCGTTCACTTTCGTTCCGCTCGCTGTCGGCTGTCGGCCACCAGGCTCCACCGGGGAGGGAGAGGGGCAGGAAGAGCACGCCACGCCAGCCGCGGGTCGGTCCAGTCGGGCACTGCCGTGCCAGGTGCCCACAGCTACAGCACGCACGCACGCACGGTAGTACGGTTGTGGTTTCCCGCAGAGCGTGAAACGGGAGGGGTTTGGCGCGTGTGGCTGGCTTTGGGTTGCCTTTTTCTGTTCACGGCGCACAACACACACAGGGAGGTTATCACCGACCGTGTATCTCTGATAGAGGTAGTCGAACTGACGAACGGCTCTAGGCCGCGCACTACGGGAAAAACTCGGATCCTGCCCCCCCTTTCGTTTGCCTTCCCCCGGCCCGCCCGTTCGCTTCGGCTTTTCCGCCTTCATACGTGTGTGCGAGAAAGAGAGAGATAAAAGAAAGCGAGAGAGAGAAAGATATAGAGAGAGAGAGAGCGAAGGTGAGCAGGAATGTGCTCAAGTTCTCGGGATTTTCCATCCGTATAAAAGAACGGGAGCATTCCTGGTCGGAAAAGCGCAAACGAGAGCACGACCGACAGAGACGGAGAGTGAGAGAGAAAAAGAGAGAGAGAGAGAGTAGGGAGAGCGTTAGGGATAGCCCAAACGGAAAACGAGAGCTAATGCTGATAGATAGCCGGAGACCCAGTTGATCGGCGATAATGAGCAGTTCTTCCCAATCATCACATCATAATCGGCTTCTCGCCTTTGAATTCCCTTTGGATCGTTCTCGCTCGAAGCAGGCCCCATGCTCTATTGCTGGGGGCTGCCATCATCCTTCACTGTGGCTTGATTCACAGTTTGGAGATTTGGAGTCCTGAAGTCCTGGTTAGGTCTCTTCAACATCTGCCCTATCTGTTCAGACCATTTAGAGCGATCATTGTATGAACAGGATACCGACAGAGATAGATAGATAGATAGAGAAAGAGAGAGAGAGAGAGATAGAGAGAGAGAGAGAGAGAGAGAGAGAAAAAAAGAATGCGTACGAGACCAGCGATGCACACGGCGTTGATTTGGGACAATATTTTTATGTTAACAAAATATTGCTACCTCTTCCAAACCTCGATTCTGACGATTCTGTTTGTTTCTTTCTCCATTATGTTTGTGTCTCTCTCTATCTCTCCCTAACTATCTCTCTCTCTCTCTATCTTCCTGTCTTTCTCTCGCTTTGTTTCTTTGCTAGGCGAAGCGTCTAGCTTCTTCGATTAGAAGCTTCTCTTTAAGTCCTCTGGGTCATACTAGCAACGCAGATAAAGCGCAAGTCCAAACAACCGCGTGCCCTGCTGTGTTGTAATGCTTGGTAGAGAGATATGGCTTGGTTTCGAGCAGAGTACGATCAGGTTGCAGCAGGCGCCAGGACGAGAAGCAGGAGCAGTTCGATGGAGTCTCCATCCAACCCCGATCAGGACGCAACTATACTAACGCATGAAGAGAAAGCAGTCGCTCCCTCTCTTTTTCACTCTCTCTTTCTATCTATCTATGTCTCGCTCGCACTACGATATGATGGTCCGATTCTCTTACGCGCGCTCACTCTCTCCATCACGCAGCGCATCCTGATAAGCAGCGCTCTCCTCAGCTGCGGCGCTGTCAGAGCGCTGAAATACCGCGAAATTGACCAATGTTCGAATGTGTTGTACTCATTGGATTTCGGAACGTTCTGGCTGCTCCGTCCTCCACTTGTCCTCTGTCGCTCCGCTCCGTCTCGCTCCCGAGCTTCCGAGGTCCATTTTCCGCCGCCGCATGGATGGCAGGAGTGCATTTCCGAGTGGTTCTGGGCCTGGGTATTGGGGGCGCGTGCGCCAAAAACGCGAACCCGACGGGACCAAACCCAACGGCAACGCGGGGGGGGACCCGGGGAGGGTTGCATTATCCCCGTTTATCCTCGTACATGAACAGCGCGGCGACACCGGACGACAAAGGTTACCCTGGGACACACACACACATATACGCACACACGGCGACAAGCGCACTTCGTACGCAACCGAGCGGTTCACTAAACTGGACCAGAAGGGAGGGAAAGTTAATCCGTTTACGGTGACAGCAATTTAATGGGGACACGCAAATGAAGGCACATAACTGCAGCAGATATCAGCCCTTAGACTGGCCGGCAAAACGGGCGTTGCATCACACGCTGACTAGTGTCCCACAGGCAGTTTTTGCCTATGTCCAGAACCTGCCGGTTTTTTTGGAATATTAGCAAAAGGCTTGCTTGCGTTTCTTTTGGTACATCAGCCACTGGTAGGCGTTGACTTGTTGCCCGCGTCGTGCTAAGTAGTCATGCCTGTCTGCCAAAACTGACGGCAGACATTCCCACATCCAGATCGCCGACTGTAAAGAGGATCTCTGGGCATTGACGGGCACTCCAAGAATTAGTTCCAGAACTAGTGTCGACCAGGTACGCAACCGAGTAGATCACTCGCGCGAGAGATAGTACGTGATACGACTGTCATTTGGACGAACTGTTGGAAGAAGATGGGACAGAATGGGTCCGCCGTAGCCATACCCACGGATGAATCAACTCCTTTCAGCGCGAGTACCCAATATTATTCACATTCCAAGCGTAATGAATCACATTCGTTGTGGCTCTGCTATTCAACGTTATCGCTTAAACTTACTCCGTACATAACGTCGTGTATGCAAAGCAAACCCCGCGTGGAATTTATCGACGATCTTGGGTTATCGATAGCACACGGGGACGATAATGAGCGGTAATGCTGGCGCACGATTTGCAATGACTATAGCGTGCTTAGGTTTTGTTTTCTAATGCCTCGGATGAGGAAAGGTACGCTTGAGAACTGCTAGCAGTTCAGCTCTTAACTGCTGGTACATTTCGACGTATCGTGAATCTAGTAACTAGCGCGATGTGATAGGTCAGAATACAGCTAATTAGATGCCGGTGTTCTCGTCTCGTTCACTCAACGAGCAAAGCAAAGTATGTATGTTCCAATTTTTGGTCAATTCGCTGAAGTCATTTGAGGACGTGTGGGAAAACAAAACAACAATACGTGGCTGTACTTACAAGAAATTTGTACTGGCTCATCCCCAGGAAACGTTTAAAAGCTGCTTAACATTACGACTGCATCCGACCGGGCACACCCGCACGCACAGACGAACACATGCACGTGAGATAACACAAGAAAACTTAACAATTCTTATCACTACACCGTCGGCGCTTGACTAGATATAGCAATCCGAGCACCTTCTCATCCGCAGAACGTAAACAACCAGCCTGGCAGGACGTTTGCTCTTATGCTGCTGCTGCTGCTACTACTTCTATACCAATGCGATACGCTTCATTGGACCATGCAGTATTCCTACTAACTGGCTCCTACTTGAACGTCTCAATGTTTTTGCAACGATCGAACTCTTTCGCTATCGAACACTTCGAACCGTAGCCCGGACTGCGTTTTCTCCCCTAACGTTGCGCTGGTTTGTACATTTATTGGTTTATTGTTGTGATTACGATGGTTTCGCTTATGCTACCTTTTTATTTATTGTTTTCTTTTCGTAACTTTTCCTTTCCTTGACGCTTTGACAGATGCATCTCGCCGAGACGGGTGAGATTCGCTAGCTCGCTCAGTCGCTGCCGACCAGAGCGAGCGCGAGCACGCCCATGTGTGTCTGTGTGTGTGTGCGTATATCGCAGCGTCGTGTTTATACATGGAATGTTGGAGACTGCTCCTTACGGCGGACAGATGAACAGTTGCATTTTTAAGCGGTGTTTTACCACCTGAAGCCATTTTTGAGACATCAAACGAAGGGCTTCGCGAAGCGGGATTTCTTTCGCGTATTTCCCAAAGTATTGAAACTGCAAAGTCGTGCTGTCAGCTTCGGTTCGCTGCAGCAATTCCCAGCTATGAAAAAATATAGTCTAGATTGTTTTCGCGTGACAGTCAAACAGAGGGACGCAATCGCATCTAAAATGGTTCGGTTGTGGTGTAAAGGGGTGGTATACAAAAGGTGCATGCGGACGTGAAGAAACAGGGTGTAGTAACTGTGATGTGCGAATATGTGGGAGACGTTTGCTTACAAATGTTTATTTTTAATTCAATGTAATCATCGCGTGAGACTAGGAAGATCCACTCGTTGTTCGATCAACCAGTTTGAAGGGCTAGGCAGCGAGAGGGTGACGAGACAGACAAGAGTAGCTAGTAAACTAGGTATCAACAAAACTCAGAACAAAGAATCAGCCGAGTTATATCTGTCAGTGGAACAATATGTTGCTGTGTGCACTTTGTTCTTAACTGTTGTTGATAATTGCGATTTTTCTAGTTCTTGACACCCTTTGCGCTTTATTTCGTGTGGCTATAAAACAGTGTCAAACGCCGGTTAGGGAGGGAATGAATACGAATGCTGCATATCCAAGTGCGTATACCGTGTTGATGCCGTGTGTCGCTGTGTTTTATAAGCTGCCAAAAGAAGATAGTTACAGGTGTTTCCAGAACGCTTCGGGTCACCATTATCCGAAACGTGCATCAGTGCCGGTAAAGTGCATGTTTTACCAGGATCGGGGTTGTGATGTGTTCAAATTCCATTGTGCAATTGAAACAAGTGAAGATTAGAAAAATCCCATCGCCCTCCACCAGAACGACTTATTTGCTGCCGTTTCTGTTGAGCGTGTTTACATGACGCTAGGTTTTGCTCCTAAAGTGAAGCCTCGTCTAGACGGAAGCTACTTGTATGCCTACAAAAGTGATGTCTGCCGATTTTCCTTTCTTCCAACTTCCTGCTTTTCCAATACTACGGTGGAGGAGCCACTAACGCCCTCTGGTGGTACATTCAACAACTCTTCCGTTGAACCCTTCATTCGAATGTGATCTAAGCGGTCAAATTTTGCCTGCATGGGGATCTTCTACAGGAACGCACCTCCTCTTTTATCTTTCTGACTGTAGGTAGAACAACTGGTAGCGGTATTCGGTATGTTTCTGCGTTTTTCTGAACTTTGACGTCTACAAACGTCAGGTTTCCTGGGATCCTCGGTCAGCGCTTTCGGCGTTAGCCGCCATTTTACCGTACAAAGCACGCTTCGTCGGATCGAAACCGTGTCGTCCGTTCCGATCGCTGTATTCGCTTCAAGGTGGTGAGAGTAATAAAAAACCGCAACGTAGGCCATTACACCGGAAAGCAAGCCATTGACCCAGCGCTTGCTCGGTTCTCTCGGCCCGCTCCGGAGGGCAGCAACCCGGACCGGAAAGTGGCGTGTCGAATCGGGCGTACGGGTACGAGTCGCCGCCACAGCCGGCAGCTTCACGAAATCGCAAGCCAGGGGGCACAATTTGACCTAGCATCAACGCCCATCGCAAACGCCGGAAGAACTTTGCAATCTCGGCCGGTGTGTGCGCGAAAGTGTGTGTGTGTGTGCGTACGTGTGCGTTGCCTTCCGTGGAAATGCCTTCCGACGAAGAAGTAGACACCACGCAGCCCCTGTCTTCTGACGAAGAAGAAGAAGACAGCACGGTGCCGCTCGCATCGCCAAATTCCAGCAATGCCACCAGCAGCCCGAACGCGAGCTCGAGCCAAAATTCCGTAAGTAAAAGATTCTTCTTCCTCCCACTTCCCCACCACTTACCGGTTCATAAATGCATGTGTGCCGGCAGCGCCATCTGCGGCGCTGTTGCCATCTTTGCGATGCTTGAATGTTTTGCGCTTGCATTTGCGCGTTCTATACCGGTTTGCCGAATCGCGCACACCCACTCACACATGCACGTGGCTAATGCAAGATGTGCCCTCATTTCAGTCGTTTGTACAAAAAATTCGGCCGGCCGTGGCGGGCATGTTCTCCAGGCTGTTCTCGATGAGCAGCAAACCTGCCGTTGTCGAGGAGGCTGCGCCGTCGCCGCCGGATCGTCCTACCGCGCAGCCCGAGCCTGAGCCGGAGAAAGCAAGAAAGAGACGACGTTCGCCAGATGTGGTAAGAGCGTTTGCGTGCTGTATGTGTGTGTGTGAGAGAGAGAGAGAGCAGAGCGAGTGTGAAGGAGGGAGATAGCGAGCTGGCTATTGATGTTTGGTCTGACGCTTCGTTCATGCGGGGATTTTATGTCTGATTTAATTGCAGCGCGTCGTTTCGCCGGCAGTGGGAAGACACGAGGAAAGCGCATCACCCACGGCACCGCGCGCCGAGACGGTGGCCGTTGTGAAGCGTTCACGTCAACGGCAAAATTCAGCTTCCACATTATCAATACCATCCTCCAATCAACCGCTGCGCTGCCGGCAGCCGATCAACCGGTCGACGGCGTCCCTCTTCGACCGGCAGTCCATCGAACCGGACGCTCGGCGTGTGTTCTCGCGCGACACGTCCGAATCGCCGTCGGGACCGCCGAGCGAGGCGGCAAGCAGCTCGCGCCACAGCCGGTCCACCACGTTCCTCGGCAACGCGAACTACCGTGCCCAGCGCGAGCGTTTCTCCGGCCTGTTCTCGAAGGTTGGGTCCGCCGCCGGTGGTAGATCCGCGTCCGGCCGGGTCCGGTCCTACCCGTACCGGTTGGGCGACCGGTTCGGGGGCAGCAACCGATCGCTTCCGTCGACCGGCTCAGCCGGCGGTCGCATCGGTCCCGAATACGGCGGCTCAATGTTCTACGATGGGCTGACACAGTACGGTGGCGCGTCGGCCGCCCGTTCCTATGCCACGGCCGGGGTTACCAGCGTGCTGCGTCCACCGCTCCAGGCGTACGAACCCCGCGCGATACGGCACGTCGCGTCTGCCGACATGGCAGCGCGGGACTCCCTGGCCTCCGTCACGCCGTCGTTTATCGCGCGGTGCGTAATTAACACAATCAACGAGTTCGAACGCATCAAGCACGGACCGGGCAGGATCACGCAGGAGGAGGTCACACGTTCGGTGGAGCAGTTGATGGCCCAGCGCGAGCGACCACGTCCCGCAGCGCAACTGCCGTACGGTGAGCTGCAAATACCGAGCATGCTGCAAATGCTGCGCGAATATAAGAAGCAGGCGAATGAGGGTGAGCTGGCGGGTGCCACAACAGCCAGCGCGGCGGCTTCATCAACAGCATTGGATTGTGCCGCACCGCCGCCGCCACCACCACCACCACCTCCACTCGCGCCAACACCACAACAACCGCCAAAACTACAATCAACAACAGCAGTAGCGGCAGCAGCAGCAGCAGCAGCAGCAGCAGCAAGACCGGTGTATCCACTGTCGGCACAATTCGGTTCCTACGATCGCAAGGACAGCGGCGGCGGCAAGCAGTTGACAAAGAAGACACGGGTGCACGCGGAACCGGTGAAGACGGGCGACGGGATGCCAGTTGCGCCGAAGCTGCCCACCCTGCCGCTACCGATGCTGATCGGTGGCCCACCGTCGTTCGACTTTGCCGTGCCGATACCGGTGTTCGTGAAGAAGCCGTCGGAGGAGAAGGCGAACCAACGCGTCGGCTGGCACGAGCGGCAGGCGGCGCCCAGCAATCCGTTCGATTTCGCCGACCCGTACGTCATCCAATACGCCGTGGTGCGCCTTGTGCCCGAATCGGTCTACGACGGTGAGTACGTGTTCTCGGACCCGCAACCACTGTCAAAGGGGTTCCAGAAGGAGCGACCGATCTACGGGCAGGGTGAGGCGATGGCGCCGAAAAGTTTCCGCGCGCTGACGGCGGACCAGGGCACCAAGTGGGCGTGCGAGGTGTGTCTGGTGCGGAACGAGCCGGCCCTGAGCACTTGCGTGGCGTGCGGGACCCCGAAACCGGGCCCGAAACGTCCGGCCCAGGGCTTCCAGGAGCTGATGGCGGCCGAAGCGGTTACTAACAAATGGTCGTGCGAGGTTTGCATGATACGAAACGGTCCGGAACGTAGCGCTTGCGCGGCGTGTGAGACCCCGAAGCCGGGTCCGAAAGCTCCGGCCCAAGGCTTCCGGGAGCTGATGGCGGCCGAGGCGGTTACTAACAAATGGTCGTGCGAGGTTTGCATGGTGCGGAACGAACCGGAGCGAAGCGCTTGCGCGGCGTGTGAGACCCCGAAGCCGGGTCCGAAAGCTCCGGCCCAAGGCTTCCGGGAATTCATGGCGGCGGAAGCGGCCACCAACAACTGGTCGTGCGGGGTGTGCATGATACGAAACGGTCCGGAACGGGCGGCGTGCGCGGCCTGTGAGACCCCGAAGCCAGGCCCGAAAGCTCCGGCCCAGGGCTTCCGGGAGCTGATGGCGGCCGAAGCGGCCACCAACAACTGGTCGTGCGAGGTGTGTATGATACGAAACGGTCCGGAAAAGGCTGCGTGCGCGGCGTGCGAAACACCGAAGCCGGCCGCGAAGAACCCGGCGCCCGGCCCGGTGCCAGCGACCACTTCCGAGACCGGATTTGCAGCGCTCGTCGCGACACAGAACACACGCACGTGGACGTGCGGGAAGTGCACGGCACCGAACGAGAAGCAGTTCCAGCGGTGCCTGTGCTGCGAGCAGGACCGTCCTGCCACGGCCGCACCCGAGGCCGCCCCAGTGCCTAAGCCGACGTTCACGTTCGGCACGCTGCCGAAACCGTTCCGGCTACCGGTACCCGCCACGACGAAGACGCCGCCGTTCGGCAACAGTAACGGCAACGCCATCAACCCTCCGCCATCAACCGTCGGCCCGGGAACGTTCCTGAGCGGTGCGTCGGCCGCACCGGCCGCACCGGGCTCGCCGATGGAGCTCGGCTCCGATTCCACCGGCGACAACAACAGCTGTCCATCCTTCCCGGCGTCGTCAGCGCCGCGTGCGCCCAATTTTGCGCCGCTCGCCGGCAACAACACTAACGATGGCGCGATGCCATCGTCCAGCAAGCAGACGAACGTCCGCAACACTGTACGTTTGTGTTTCCCTCCACAGGGACCAACACGAGGACGAGCTTCCGTTCAGAAAACCCTCTATGATTGATTGCTTTATCGCTTGGTTTCGTTCTTTGTTTCTTCTTCGCTTTTTTAGACTTTTGGGAGCACTTTCAACAACAATAGCGCCACCGGCAACACCAACAACAACGACAATCCGTTTCGATTTGCGCAGTCACTGACGCCAAATTTCAACTTTTCCAACAGTGCCAGTTCCTTCAATCAGGTATGCAGGGGCGCACACGCGGACGATCCGCTTCCTACCGCTCAGAAACCCCCTCAATTGGCTACATCGCTTGGTTTTTGTTTGTTTTTGTCTTTCCTCCGTGCCCGTTTAAGCCTTTCCCAAACGCATTTAACAACAACAATAGTGCCACCGGCAACACCACCACAACCACCAACAACGACCAACCGTTCGGGTTCGCGCAGCCACTAGCGCCCAAATTCAACTTTACCAGCGGTGGCAACCTTTTCAGCAGTGCCAGTTCCGTCAATCAGGTATGCAGCGGTTCGCTAGACTTAAGTCACTCTCCTCCGATGGTTTCCGATCGGTGCCGGACCAGGTTTCCACATTTTTCACGACCTACCCTACCGGCAGCGGTCATTTCATTGTTGTTCGATCGTTTAATATATGTTATTATTTCATTTATCCTCCATTAATCCACATAAATAGGTCATTTTTACGGGTTTCTATTGGTGTTTTGTATTCTCAGCGCTCTTCAATCGATTCAAATGCATCACTTGTATAACTCTTCGTATAGAAGCATTATTGCTCATGGCGTGGAATGTATTTGTTTCATTAATCCATGAATATAATACCTAAAGTGGGGATTTTTGTTCACTAAAGCGTAACAATGCAACTCACAATCCGTTTCGTATTCGCAGACGAACGCACCAGTATTCCGGTTCGGCGGACCATCGCAGCCGGCTCGAAACGCGTAAGTTCCAGGGCCCTTGCACAGCGCTCGATACGAAACATGCCGGCAAGCAGTCAACGCCTTCTTCTCTCTCTCTCTCTGTCTCTCGGTCTCTGATAACAGTACGCGTGACGTGCAGATCGCCACCAACCCGCTGCTGGGCCACAGCCGGCAGCTCCAGGAGCAGGACCAGAGACGCCGCAAGCGTCGCATCCGCCAGCCGCATCAGCGCTAAAGAGGAAGCACCGCGTAAGCGTACGAGGAGGTGATAGAGAGATGTGAGACGAACGCTTCGAACTATTAAGAGAGGTGGGTGTGTGTGAGAGAGAGAGAGAGATAGAGGGAAAGAGATAGAAAGAGAAAGAGAGATATAGATAAACAGAGAGAGAGAGAGAGAGAGAAAGATACAGAGAAAGAGAAAGAGAGAGAGAGAGAGGAAGAGTAGGCGAAGGGTTAGGAGAAGGAAGAGAAGTAGGAGGAGAAGGAGATCATAGGTATTCATTTTCCTTTGCATGCATAGTTTATAACGTTATATATCATGCGCTAAATAGCGCTTTTCATTACGCTTACACAACAATTTTTTTTTTGTTTAAAATGAGAGAGGTACCGGGTGAAATAGGAAGGGATGATCGAAAAAAAGAAAAGCAGAAGAAAAAGAAGAATATATAGAATATATATATTAAAG
This sequence comes from Anopheles dirus, assembly GCA_000349145.1. Lineage (NCBI taxonomy): Eukaryota > Metazoa > Arthropoda > Insecta > Diptera > Culicidae > Anopheles > Anopheles dirus. The sequence continues at coordinate 4,225,283 of KB672491.1, read as the reverse complement.
GAGATGGAACGGAATTTAAGAAAGGAAGAACCACAACTACGTTACTAATAACTAAGATTTTTTTTCTCTCGGATGTAATAAAAGGACGAAATAAAACGTTTGCACTTGGGCTCGTGCTCGTGCCCTGCCGGTGGCAAAGGTTTGCGTTGTGTCGTTGTGCGCGCCTCGGTCGCTCCGGGCCGTTGCCGTGGTCGAAATGGTCGAAACGTACTTCCTGCTTCCTCGTCGGTGCGCTCTGGGTGAGGTTAGGCGCGATTTTCGACCGAAGATTACCCGAGGACCATTGGGAGCGGGCGTGTTGACGGGCCACGCGAAGGTACGACCTTCGGAGTCCAGCGTACAACCGCGAGCAGAACGGCGAGAGTTCACGGCCGAGCAGGCAGGGCTGCTCCATGTCCAATGTCCAAAAACGTTGGGGGAACCTACAGTGACTCTGACGCAAGAGCAGCTCGGATGATGGGCACAACCCCGGGGCGAGACTAGCCAAATCGTTGTGGGAGGTTAGAGACATTCCGGTGAAGGTTTGAGTTGAATTTATTCCTGCGAAAATTCTTGCGATTCGCATGTGTTGGTGGGATGATGCGGTGCGTCTTGATGTCTCGATGTTCCGTTGCTGCCATATGTCGATTATGGCAATAAACTTATTTCGGGCTACGCTGCAATGCAGCTGCGCTCGATGCACGCCCTGTTCTTCTGCCACACGCCATGTGTTGCCGAGTCTGACGGTTGGGTTTGTTGAAGTTGTTCGGTTGTTGGACGATCGCGTTGCGATGCCACGGGGGGACCTCCTGAGCGTGGTTTATTTTCATTTTTATGACTTACGCTTATGGACGGTTTCGTGCGAATTTCTTTGTTTATTTAGACCAACGACGACGATCCCGTAGGATGAGTTACATTTTTTTTTCATATTTTACTTGAAGTGAATACAATCTGGAAGGAAAATACTTGTCGAATGAATTGCCCAGTATAAGGGTATGAATTTTGAAGCAAATAACGATTTTTTTTATTTTTTTTACTATTATTTATTGCATTTTTCATGTTCTCTACTCATTCGGTCTACTCTACTAATTGACTTTTACATATCTCTTTTGTCAGTAAAACAAGTGATATAATAATGTTACAACATGTCTCTTGCCCTTTAAACGTTTTTGGGTAAAAAAGCTGTTGTATTTTAATTTCTTGATATTTTAAGTGCATTTGAAATTGTCTGAGCCTTTAACTGTTTTCTTTTAATTTGTTTAAATTGAATTTATAAAAATAAATAATAAAAAAGCGCCAAATGGTTTGCATTGACACCATAAATAACTCTTTGCTATTATTTTGATCGAGAAAAATTGAGGAACACGAATAATTTCTTCTAATTTTCAGAAAATATTCCTCCGTTTTTGCACCTCGTTTCTTCTTGTTTTGCCGGTGGTCGGAGTCGGAGAATAACGACTTCTTGCCTCTCGTGACGTTCCTGGGGGAGGAAAAAATCGATTCGGTAAGTGTTGCTTTGGAAGGCGTGAGTTAATCGACCCGTTCGCATTTACATGCTGCTTACGTTGTGTTTTTAATTTGAGCGATTTTGCTTCTATGAATTCGAATTTGGGCTTCACGCCACGGAAGCAATAGCGAAAACGTGAACAGGAAGAAATATACACGAAGCTCCCGGATTCCTTGGAGAATGATTCATGCCTCACTCCACACGACGTGCGCCAGATTCATTCGCTCGGTCATCGTGAGTGAATCGATGCTTGAACATTCTGTGAACGAGTTACGAACGAACCATTATTCCCATTTTTCGTTTGCTTTTCCTATTCGCCCGGGTTCACTAGGGTCGAAATGAGCCGCGGCCCTGGTTATTTGCGCAAGAAACGTGCAAATGATCGTGAAAATAACGTTCGATCGGGCACAGCACAGCACTACTGGCCAAAAACAAAAAAAAACTAAAGACTAAAAACCTGTCGCGATCATCAAACTCGCCAGTTTATGGGGGGAACGGCGTGGGGCACGACTTTGCGCCGGTCTGCGCGCCCTGCCGCGCGGCGTATTGTTTTCGTTTCCGTTTGTTTCCGCGTGGGCGGAGAGAGAGAGAGAGAGTGAGGGAAAACGAGGAAACGTTTAGCGCGCAAAAACCGAAAAACACGACACGCGGCAGGAGGACACCACATTCGCTGTGGCATTGGGCCCAGATTTGCGTGGCTGGCGTGAAACGGGCGGCGAGAGCGCGCGGCAGGTGGCTACCGGCCGTAAAACAGATGGCGGTGCTAAAAGCAGTCACAGAAAGAGCGCTTAAAAGGAGATTGAGAAAGAGAGAGAGAGAGAGAGAAAAGGCAAACCGTGACCTGGGTCATGTTCCGCCGCAGCGCTGCTGTCGCTGCTGCTGCTGCTGCTGCTGGTTGTGCCCTCACATCTTGACCCTCGGCGCAAATTGTCCCGACTTTCGTGACGTCCCAATCGACCCGCTCAAACACACCCATCCTAATGGTGGTTTCGGTGTCCTTCCCGCATGCACTGGAGTCCAGCCGCGGCGAGCACCGGACGGGGGTGGTTGTTCGGGAGCAAAGCTTCCGGTGCGGGCGCTGCGAGCCGCACGCAACCCGGGCCGGGCAAAAAAAAACCGCCCATTTCGAGCGGAAGCCACCGGAAGCGGCACGCGGAGCACGACGAACGCGAACCGCAGCCGCGTCGCATCGATTTCGGGCGCGGAACGCGGTGGCGAAATGCGTTTCACATTTTGTGGTTTTTTGTTTTTGTTTATGTTTTGCTGCTGTTGTTGTTGTGTTGTTCTGCTTTAAAACACCCGAAAGAACGAAAATGCGGCTTCTGTACGCTTCCGGTAAGTGGGTCAGTGTGGTAGGTGACCGATCCTGACCACCGTCACCAGCTCCGCGCGCGAGATGATGGGGGAGGCGCATGCAATCACGCAGCGGCTGTGACCCGTGCGGTCACGTCCAAATCTCAATGCCACCGGTGCGCACACTGGGCCCGCCCGGTGGTCAAAATGTTGCATGGAAATATATAAAAAAAATATTATTTTATTTATCACAAAATTGTTATTGCACCAACGATTATATGTTGTATCATTTTAACATATTAGTGTTATATAAATTAAAAAAAAAACATTTACATCATTTTTTTATTAACACAATCCGACTTTTGCATATTCCATCACAGCGATAGCGGGTGGCGAGGCGAGTGGAAAAATAAACCAAAAATATAGGCTGCAAGGCAATAAGAAGCAAGAAAACCTGCTTCTTAGAGTATCGAACACACCTTCAGAAATGGCAATGTTATGGACGCTCTAAAAATGACTCATCAAAATTGTAACACGAATAGCACAAATGGCAAATTAGCGTTCGGATGGTTCGATTGATAGAAAGAAAGAAGAGAAATCGCGAATAAGGCGAGAAGTAAACAAGGCTCACTTACGTGGTAGTTTCTCTTCAATACGTCAGGAATGCACGTGCCTTCAATTGCAAGTGTCGAGTGAGGTTGATTAGTCTTACCTTTCCTGTAGTAAGAGATGAACGAAGCCGTAAAGGCTCACGGTCTCTATAAGCCGAAAAGTCAGCTTTGTATGCCCAAGTTTGCTGGAAACTTTACGGGAGTCAGTAAACTACTAGGCGTCTCCACATGGGTGAAAATCGGGCACGAAACTGCAACGTCCGGATGTACGGCTGGATAGGAATTTCAAATTTTTTGGAATCGGAAACCTGTTGACACGCCATTGGGACATTGATATAACATTTCAGTATTTTTTATATTTTAATATTTTTTTAAACGTTTTTTAATACATTCCCACAATGTTTCACACGCAGCTTTTTGTTGTGAAGTTGTGAACCTCACAGCGGACTTAATTTTTTTGCGACATTTTTGACCACCCTTTGGCCCGATCGTGCATTGAACGGTGAGTGTTCCCGACGCCAACGACGACTCCGTCACGACGAACGCAGGGGGAGCGATAAAGTTGGTCCTTCGTGCCGGATGCGTGGGCGGAAGAACGGGCGCTGGAAGAAGTGTTCCATCTGGAGCCAGCTACCTGGGGCAGGAGAGCCTTCTAATGACTCCCCTCTCTCTCTCTCTCTCTCACTCTCGCTCTCGGCTTTGCGCTTTAATCCACCGCGAGCCGTCCCCTTAATCTGCTGCCTTTCTGCATATCGTGGCCGGCTCATTATGTAAGGAGAAGGAGCAGGAGAGCGAGCGCGTCGGCACGCAACGTCGCTACACCTGCCGCGGTGCGACGGGAAGGAAATGCGCGGTGTGCCTAATAAACCGCCGCCGTGCAGTGCGCGCGGTGCATCACCGGCCACACCGTGCGTGAAGAACGAACGCGAGCGAGGTTCTTCGCGCGCTGTTGCCGCTGCTGCCTCCGACTGCGGGCTCCACGGTGGTAGAGGGCGCTTCTTTTCGCGCTAATCGCAGACCGTGTCGTCGTCGTGCCTGTTAGAGACCACCACCAACACCACCACCACCATCGGGCAGTGTGTCACCGCCAACATTGGGGTCGCGGTTGGGGACTGGTGACTTACAGCTGAAGGTGTGCTTGCGATACACAGGCACAGACGGCTGACGTTGATGATGATGGAGCATGGAGGGCACGGCAGAGCAGGAGGCGTCGGTGGTGGTGGTGTTGGTGGTGGTGGTGGTGGTGTTGGTGGCGATGGTGGTGATGGTGGTGCCTACGAACACTCAGAGCCTGCACGACATGCGGTAGCGCGGCGGCAGAGTACGGCACACCGCCGTGGTCGGTAGAATATTTATAAACAGGACGGAAGCATAACTAGACCACCAGTTACCGTTCGGTGAGAGCCGCACGCGGAATACGGATTCTAAGCCTCGGGACAGATTCCAAGACGTTGGTTTAGCGCGCGCGGTTTGAGGTTCGTCCGCGCGCTACTGCTCCAGTTCTTCGACGTCCGCCCGGCCGTACTGGCGCCAGCTTGTCTCGAGCTCGGGTTCTTATCGTCTCGCCCGTGTGCCGTCTCGGAGTGCTGCAACTCAACTCACGCCAACCACAATCAATAGCCCACTCAATGGCTGATCTGGAGCGTCGGGACGCCATCCCCGTGCTGTACACGCGCGGCACCCACTACACGGTCGGATTCGACGTGGTAAGATTCGGTTCTAGCGCTCGCGCCACCACGTGTAATGGGCTATCAATTAGCCCGCCTGGTGCGTTAGGATGACACCAGCTGGTTCGCGGGAAGATTGGCGCAATTATATCGGGCAGCCTATAATGGCGCTCGCGACCGTTTTCGTGTGTGTGTGTGTGTTTGTTTTTTTTGTGCTGAAGTGTCCGAGATAAGCCGAGTGAGGCGGATCCCAACGGGTGTGTTTGCGTTGTGCGGGGTTCCAGGAAGAACACGACAGACCATCTGATAGTGGCGAAGTAGCACAGTCCGAGGTCGTGTGCAGAGCGGCATAAGAAGATTGCTTCTCAGCGCTCCGAACGGTGCAGGTCGGCGAGATAAAGCTTTTGTGTGAACAGCATTGCTGCTGGCAAGATCGGACGCTTCAATGTGTGGGTTGAATGGATGCATTCTTTTGTGGAGTGTTACCTGATAAGATACTCCTTGGATAGGCTGGAACGATGAGCTGCTTCTAGGGTTCTATCAGAGTAGCTGCTCCTTAGACAAATTGAATAAATTTGAAAAGATGCTTTTCTTTTGGAGATCTGTCTCCAAATCACCCTGAGCCTAAGGTGATCACCTCAGGAGGAGTTCTCTCCGAGTAGCTATTGCTAGCTAGTAGATTCAATAGGTTTTTTTATGAAATCTTCTTGAGCAGTTGTTCATTGAATAGATGAGTATCTTCAAGAGTTGTGGAACTCCCACCAAATATAGCACTCTATCTGAGCAACTTCTCGATAGATGAGTAGAACAGATTAATCGCTTCTGGAGTTTTGGAGCGTAAATGTAAGATCTCGATCTCCACCTCAGTAGCTATTCCTTGGCTATGTCGAATGGATTGTTTTTTTCGTATCTACTCCTCTGGTGGATTGAATACTTTAATCTCTGATGTAGTTCCGCGGGAAAAATCTCAGATACCGATGGAGGCGTTCTATCGGAGCGGCTATTTCTTGGGCAAATTAATCACTCATCCTCCGTCTCGCTCTCGTTTTCCCACCAAACCCACCACAGGGTCGCACGTTCGGTGCGATCATCCACAGCTTCCTCGCGAAGTCCGTGACGCTGAACGAGACGTACCTCCCGCTGTTCAACACGGAGAAAGGGCGTAAGTAAGCGGGGTTTCGCACGGACCGAAGTTCGGCCCTACTGACCAATCGGTATCCCGCCCCGTTTCCCAGGCAAGATCTACGTCGACACGTACGAGACGGTCAACCGGTCGTTCCCGCAGTACATCCGCGAGCTGCAGGGCATCGCCGACGGGGCGAAGGTGGATTTTCACAAGGTAATTAAAACCCCGAAACCGCGCTCGGAAGTTGGGTAGGTTATGCAAAATAGGAACAGAACGGAACAGCAACAAAAAAAAAGGTACGATTATGCCGAGCCGAGATAATCCTATTAGCTGGTCGGTGCGAACGAGCCCCGGCCCCACTCTGGATGGCATAACTGCAGACGGCACTAATGCTGTTAGTGAGCAGTAAGCCTATTTAGGGTCTACGACGCTAGTGCGCTAACTCGTTCTCTTCCGCAATGTACACACCTGCGCTACCGTCCGGCAGCTGTTCCTGCTGCACATGGATGACATCATCACCGGGAGCCACGATGGGACGAACCAGCCGGTCGGCTGCTCCACCATCTGCGTCAACGAGCCGGACTGTGTCGTGCTCGGGCACACGGAGGACGCGCTGGCCGAGGTTCTGAATCACTTCTACTTCGTGTCGGCCCACATCATCTCGGAGACGCCCGAGGGCAAGCACGGCGTGGTGGAGGAGCGGTTCACGTCCCTCTGCTACGCGGGACACCTGCCCGGGTACACGATGAACGCCAACCACCACGGGCTGGTCTTCTCGATCAACACGCTCAGCGCGAAGACGCTCGTCGGGGGCAAGACGCGTAAGTGTGCTGCTCCGTTGCTGCCCCATCTTGCTGGCTGTTCTTTCTTGAGCTAGTTCGTTTCTTCGTCTTCTTCCCCCTGACAGCACGTCACTTCATTACGCGCGCGCTGCTGGCGGCGGAGAACTTCGACCAGGCACAGGAGATCCTGCGCGACCATGGCGTCGGGGCGGGCGACGGCTGCTCGATCAACATGACGTTCCTGAAGTAAGTTTCCGATCGTCTCCAGTGTGCAGGGTTGACTCACAAAAAGCCGGTTGTGCTTCCCACACAGGCAGGAGGGCGACCGGCTGTTCCACAACGCGGAGATGGGCCCGGCCACGAACGGGAGCGTCGAGTCGCAGCTGAACATCCTCACCGCCAGCCCCGGCGAGCACCTGATCCACGTGAACAGCTACCAGCGGCTGCAGGTGCCGGAGGTGACCGGGCTGATCATCGACTCGAGCGTCGAGCGGATCCGGACGTTCGCGCAGTACCCGCCGCCGAAGACGGTCGCGGACGTCGTGCGCATGCTGAGCGACACGACCGCCGCCAACCACCGCGTGTTCCGCGACCGCGAGGGCGGCCGCTGCCAGAAGGTGAAGACGATCTGCGTCGGCATCATCGACTGCATCAAGCGCACGTGGACGCTGTACGCGGAGAACCCGGCGCACGTGCCGCCGCTGGTGGTGTTGCCGCTGCTGCTGAAGGAGGATTGAGCCAGCGCCCGGTGCAAGGATGCTGCAGACAACGCTTTTCCGTCGCTCCAACTGCTGCGGAAGGATTGAGGGCAGCTCCAGGTGCTAGGATGCTGCCGACAACGCTTTGCTATCGTTCCCCACTGCGTATTATTTATGACACCGCGCAGCCGAGCAGATACAAATACACACCAGTGCGCTACAGCTGACAAAGCCCCCCGCTGAAGCTCTCGTTACCTCATGATGACCTCGCGCCGTTGTTCTTATCTGATCCGCTAATGGCCTCTGTAGGTTTTATTTGCGCACGGCGCGCTGGTGACTGCCGCCGGATCAATACGGTGTGAATTTCAGTCTACGAAATTAATTCAGTTCACGCTCTTCATCACCTTCTGTCCGGTGTTGGACCGGTGCTACGGTGTGTGCCGTAGTAACATGCACGGCTGCTTCAGTTTCTCCTGCACGACCACCTTACATCCGCGCGCTTTTGCGCTGGATGAAAGATCTTATCCTGGTAGTGAAGGCAGTTCCTCAAAATACCTTACTGTTGCCGTGTTGCGTACCTGAGCACTGGATACAAATGAGATCTCTCTCACACCGCGTTCGTTTCTTTGGGACGGCTCTGGAGAGATTTATCTCTCTCTCTCTCTCTCTCTCTCTCGCTCTCTCTCTCTTTTCAGCTGCCAGTCGTCGCACGTAACCTTAAAGCTCTCGATGCCGATTAGAGGCGCATCTCGGTGGATCTCTGTGATCTCTTATCCGAGGGTTTTGTAGGCTTGTAAACAGGGGACAATTCTACTATTTCTGACTCCGCACGCTGAAGTGGAGAATCGATCGCCTGTGGCGTCCGACGCCCTACTCATCTGGACCTCTTCAGAATGAAGTCTCACAAAGGGGTTTAGATGTGATAAGCGAAGTGACGAGGCTTATTTGTTTTGCTTTTAATCGACAATGTGTTATAAAAATGGAGGAGAAGGAGGCCGTTAGACTCCAATTCCACGGCCGTTCTGAGCAATTGGGAGGACATAATAGCTACAGCTGGAAGTTCGATTAAATCATGTTTATTGCATCGTAAAAGAGTTATTTTGTGAGAATAGATGTAAGATGTAAGAGAGCATTGCTATGTACCTCGACATACATGGGCATCCTCGATTTTGAACTCGGGAGGCTCGTTTGGTATCGATAGAATCTTAACTCATCATGGACGCTCCAAACAGATCTTTTGAAACATATCTTGCGAGCATGGCTAGTACTGCTTATACCTTGAATTCTATCCTAACCTCAAATTGGCACACACCGGCAGCACACACTGTACAACCGGGCACGGGTTTCCTTCGGCCGGCGAGCATTACATCTCCCGGGCGACACGATCCTCACGATCTGCGCGAGTTTCATTTACATGTGCACGTCCGACACGGACCGAGCGGCTCTGTCTTCCACCGCCAGTTTCGACAAGGTAATCTACTTTAGAAGTAGATTATTCATTAACTAACCTAGGTCACGAAGAAACGCAGCAACCCGGCGACCTGCTCTCTGCGGTTTCGGTTGCGTAGCGTTGTGCTTATGTGTGTGTGTGTGTGTGTTTGTTTCGCCTTTTTCGGACCATGCTTCCGCCATGATTGATTGGGTCCACCCCCACCAAGCTGGGCCCAACAGCTGGCGGTGGCGTGTCGGAATTAGCGCCAAACCACGCGGGCAGCAGAAGATGCAGAGCGACTCGCTCGACTTGCTCTCTCTTTCTCTCTCTCTCTCTCTCTCTCTCTCTCTCTCTCTCTCTCTCGCGAACGGCAAGTTATGGACTCCGTTTGGAGCGGTTGTCACCGCGGTTGCCCATTCCGGTACCGAACGGAACCGGCCGCTGGGAACCAGGTTATCTTGATGTAGAGCGGGCACTAGCGCAGGCTGAGCCGACAAGATTTATTTTCGGCTCTGATCGCAGCGTGGGACGGTCTCCACGGGGCTAACCACGGCCGGTGTTATCTGGTGCCGAACACCGGAACTGTGGTAGGGAAGATCGGGGCAATACGCCTCGCTTTGCGTACAGTGTTTGGATCGAATATAACCTTCTGAACTGTACCGACAACTTTGCACTTTCTCATCTGCCACAGCGCTCTCGTCTCATCTATCTTCTGTATCGTTTATCTTTAAATACAAAAATATTAAACATCGACGTTTTATTGTTTTGGTACTTAGTGCTGTTTTCTTAGTTAGAATGAAGTTTACAGGTTAGATTTTTCTTACTAATTTTTTCATTATAGCGTAAACAAAACCAAAAATAGAAAATCAATCTTTCATCTAAAGATCACCTAAAGAATTAAGATAAGATTAATAAATTAATTAATGCAACTATTGACAGATTTGACAGATACGTCAGTTTAGATAAATCGCTAGGTAATAAATCAAAACAAAAGCAGACGAGCCGTTCCGGTCGGACAATGTTGTAATATTTAACCTTAATATGTAGTACATATAATCATATACGTATTGGCTCGACTTCCCCTATCGGTCAGACGGTCAGCCTCAAAGCTGATAAAGACGTGCCACAGCGGACGGCTTATGCAAATGTGTTTTTTCGGGACGCGCTGCGCCGTTAGCTGACAGTTTAGGAGTGGCAGGCAAAAAACGGCAGCTTAAGCAGCTATTAACCCGTCCGGTGTGTGCGTGACCTTCCGGCAGGCACAACAATGTTTCTCGTGCGCTGCGCTATCGATTATCCGTGCGCGCTAAGCTCCTCGACACCCGGAGCGACAACCTGCCGCGGTACGGCATGGTAATGGCACTGCTAATACGAAAGTAATGGCGTTATAATTTAATCTTTCATTGCCGTTTTGCCGTGGCTGCGCTCCGTCTGCCAGCGTGAACTCCTCGCGTTCGCTCTAGTTCGCCCCCTTCGCCGGAGGAGGCGGTTCATCAATACCGTCCGTCTGTCCGTCTGGGCAGAGCGAATCGATGTTAGCGCGATCATGATCATTGCCACGGGCAGAACGGGTGTAAAATCGTCCATAAGCGGCATAAAGTTTTAGTGCGTTGGGCATGTTTATTTTGAAAAAATGATAATTAACGCTCGTACGGCGCGTCCGGCGCGTCTAGACTGCACCGTCGTCGGTGGTATGCCGCTCTGCCAATGGCCTACTGGGCAGCAGACAGACCGGAGGGGGCTGTGCAGCTGCGGGAGAGCGAGGAGGAGGAGGTGCGTCTATGTTATGATTTACACGCTGGAAGGGTAGACGTCGTGGCATGCGTGCTGGGTGCAGGCATTACATAAATTGCGCGCCGCGACAGACAGAACCCGGCCCCGGAGATGGTGAAGATGAATGAATGTAATGAAGTTGTTACATTCCACCGCTCGGCACAAGGTCCTGCGCCGAACAGGAGCAAGATCACCAACCCTGCTCGGTGCGATCGAAACGGAAACACAGCAACACGAATGCAGCAGCAAAACTCGAATCGACTTCATCAATAATCGTAGGCCAATTATGAACCGTTTAAGCGGCTAATAACTATATCGGCTTACAGCATTCTTCAGATCGTTTGCGCTACCACCGCGGCCATTTTGTCCGCTTCCAGGTGGTGTTGCTGGGACGTGTTTCGAGCGAAATACTTCTGCCGACGTTTACACGCTTTTAAGCTTATCGATATCAGATGTCGAGATCATTTTTCATTCCTTATTCCTTCGCGAACAATATTTTCCATTCCTCTGCAAGTATCAAGTTCCAAGCTTACTACTTGTTGTGTTTCCATTTTGTACGAGGGTGCTTTTTGATAGCTTGCTGTACTGAGTTTGTTATAAAAGTTTTATAGAAAATTGTATCCTTTTTTTAACGCACAAAATTTGTGCAATTAACATCGTGCTAACATCGAAGTGTTGACAATCATTGCAATTAAATAAAGCATCTTTTTCGGGTTTCCGGTTGTTGACCTGCATGGTTTGAGGCAGGAAAAATACTTGTTTATCCAATATTGATGTGCCTAAACCCATGTTCTCTAGCAATTGTTGCCCAGGCTTTTACAGATAAAAAATTGGCCATTTTATATATTTTAAAAAGCAATTAACTTGTAGGTAATATTATATACCAAAAGGTTTTGGTGTTGAAAATGTGCAATTTTTGCCTGAATTATGTACATTACTTTTCAAAATGGAGAGACACACTGAAGCACATGTTGCAAAATACAAATTTTTGGAAAAATATACTTGTAATAAAGTTTTGAATAAAATGGATAAATTACTTTTAAGCCAAACTTGATGCTATAGAACCATCATTTGGATGTAGTGTGAGTAAAAATGAAGGATAAATATAGATTGTGTGTTATAATACCAACAACATCTAGAACAACCAATTAATCCAAAGCTTCGACTCATACTAGGGGTCTAGAGAATAAACGGATTAACTATGGGCCCATAAAACCATAAAAGCAGTAATGTAGTCGACGTTAAAGTGCTACTTGGCCTTGAAACTTCGTACATAATGTATCATTTAAAACGCACTAGTTGGAATTCCGGATCGTCTTGCTGCACTAGTGATATCATCTTTCCACTGAAATCACACAGAGAGTCATTAAGGTTTACATGTACGAGTACGCTTACGTTTGTATATTTGCAGCGATTTTATATTCGAGTGGATTTGCTCACGTAAAAAATGGGAATGTGAGGTTCACGAGTGAAACATTAAAATGATTGGACGGTTTCGTTACTACATGCCCGTAACACTACACTCACATGCTTTTGTGTCTTTTAAACTCTCCAAGCCTGCTAACACTGACGGCATCACGCTGGGAAAGATCGCTTTCTTACTAATGGTTGGAATGTAGTTGATTGAAGAGTGGTTTGACAATGTCCTAACTAAGCTGATTGTTTGAGATACATCGGTTGAGATTCGTTGGGCATCGTCAGGTTTGTGTAGAGTATTTTACGGGGGTGTGGAATGCTCCAGAAAGGGTTTTGTCAGCCCCTTTCCCTGTGAAGTAGTGTTTACCGGCATGTTTGTGGCTTGCAACGCTAACTAACGCTAAATACTAACAGAGGCACGACGGTTTGCTTCCCCCATGGACGGATTTTGGAACACCTACCGGAGCTGTTTCTGCTCAACTGCTCAGCACGCTGCGCACCAGCAGGCCAAGCGCGGCCACCAGGCCGACCAGCCGGACAGACAGTCCTATCGATCCGGCAGCACTCTGAAACGATTCCATTCGTGAATGAGTCACGAGACGCAAGGGCGTGAACGGTGTGCGTGTGTGCGTGGAACTTACAATCACGTAGTAGTTGCACCGATCGCCCAGACAGCAGGCGGAACAGGTCCAGTCCTCGTACCAGATGTGCGTGCAGTACGGCATGTGCTTCGTGCGGATTCGCTGGCAGATCTCCTTCTTGGCGCAGCGCTTCGACACGTAGAACTGCTTCTGGGCGCCGAGCGAGAAGTACGGCGTGCTGCCCCACCGGATCTCGGTCAGACAGGCGTCCTCACCCTGCTCGCAGATCTTCACCGTGTTCAGGCACTTCTCCGTGTTGCCCGTCTGGTTCGAGCACACGTAGCACTCGTGGGCGGCACCTGTGCGGGGACAGGGAAAACAGGGAAATATTAGCAAACCGCTGCTCAAGGACGACGGTCCGCGGGAGTGGGTTTACGCACATTCTCCAGCGAGCCCTACGAGCAGCAGCACCACTAGCGGCACCACCTTTGACGCGTCCATCATCATCGCTCGGGCGGAAGGGATTCGGGTGTTTCTACCGGGCCTAACCAAACAAAAAAAAACACACGCAGGACTCAAATGAGCAGGGCGCGGCACGGACGCAGTAAACAAAAAAAAACACACACACCTCACAACGTAAATAACCCAAGCAAACCAAGCGCAGAGAATTCGTAAACAGCTTTGGGCGCGTTTGACGTTTATCAGTCACACCCAAAAACTGTCACTTCTGACAGCTGCCCGAGTGGAACTGCGTTCACATGATGCTGTGTTTTGAAATGACGGTTGGCGTGCTGTTGTTTTAAAGTTTTTCCCCAAATCGGATAGCGATTTATGTAGTTTGTGGCTAGTTCTTGATGTTGAACTAATTCAAACCCTTATTTATTTATTTATTTTATTGGATCGACACCACCGATCAGATAATTATTGCTGCTTATGCCAAACACACAGCGTTGCATGCATTGAGTTATTAAAAATAAAAACTAACACCTCTCTCTTTGTGTTGCGAAGGGAAGCGATCTCCCGAGAGTACACAGAGACAGGCAGAAAACGTGACATGCAAATTTCCATGTGCACCATCGTTCGCTGCAGCCATTTTTCACGTCCGTGCATGCCATAAAACTCACTGCTACCATAGCGACGAACGGACGGTAATGAGCGCGTGCGGAAGCGAGACAGCAGAAAGGGTTCACCCGGTGCGGGAAGGAATGAGAAGGGCGAGACCGTGCGCAACCTGGCAACAAGAAGAAGGCGAAGGCACATTCCAAGCACTCGCCTGGCGTTACCACGCCATCAAGCAGGCTGTGGTGGTATTGGAAATCGGTGCCTGCGTAGCCACACGGCAGATACAGCGACTGCGCGCGCGCGCACACACATAGCCAGCATCTCGATAGTTCGATACGCCCGTCGCCGCCGCACACAGTGACACAGCGTGGCTCTATTTCTATTTCTCTACCGTGTGTCCCTGTCTAGCAGCCGGGGACGTTAGATTGCGCTCGCACACACAGCCGCTATCTCCCACCACCGATCGGGCCCGCCTGGAGGGGGCAAGCGAACGTCACTACTATCTAGCGCGATGGAGGTCGGCGTGCGCCATAGTACCAAGCTCGATATCGAGGGCGTTAGACAGCAGTCGGCGAGCGAAGCGTTGCGTGCCGAGAGTGAACCGAAGGAAAGCTACAAGAAGCTCGGCGAGCCAGACGTGAACAGGAACGGGTTGGACGGTCAGTATCTGGTAGAGACTGTAGAATCTGCATGCCACATCTGCATGATGCGGGAGGGGTGGGGCCGGTGCGGGCACGGGGCCCGCGGGGAAGCTGTTTGGCCTCTTTTTCCGCGGGTCGAGGTCACATGATCTGTCGCAGCGCGAGAACTCTATACTCCTTCTTCTTCTTCTTCTTACTGGGCTCTCCAACCTTGGAAGGTGTTTGGGCTTAATTTGACCGCGTGCTGTAAAATACTTTGTAAAATTCCTTTCCATTGCATCATGCGCTGCCGAACAAATGCGGCGCCACGCACGCCTGTCTTGCTAATCTGTTCATCCCGCCTCGCCGCAAACAAGAACCTCACCACGTCCACCGCTTGCGTCACTCGCCGAGAGTGCGTCAGTTATTTTTGAACCCCACGCGTACGCGTTTGACGTGTGTGCGTGTGTGCGTGCAGAATCACTATCCATCCGAGTCTGTTCCCTTGCGGCGATCAGTAGCGAGCTGTATGTTTGTCGAGTGCGCCGCAAACATCTCCGTTTCGATTGTTGTCGCGACCATTGTCGGCAAACCCTAACCTATCTTTCGTTGTTTGCTCCACTCACGCCCAGCTGCGACTGACAAGACCCGTGTGCGTTCGGAGATGCCGCGCGAGAACGGTACCGGTGCGAAGGACGGCGAGGAGGAGCGTATGCTGAACGGGGGCGGCGGGGACGCCGGCGCTGGCGGCGAGCCGACCGAGAAGGACAAGCTCGCCCAGAAGGAGGTGGAGGTGAAGTTCATCCCGTCGCAGAATGGGGACGTGCACGTGCAGATGGAGCTGGAGAGCCAGGTACGGGTTCCTTTGCGCTGGCAATTAGCGCCCAGGTGGCGAGAGCGTCTCGCTATAAGTAGAGGCAGCCGCCGGGGCGTTGGCTCCAGTCCGGTGCGCCGATAACGTCCGTAAGGTATCATCCGTTGGTGCTTCTCCGCCTCCACAGCAAGCGTTCACCGGCATGACGAAGGAGGAGCTGATGAAGTACGCGAACGACCCGTTCTGGGTGCGGCTGCGCTGGCTGCTGTTCGTGCTGTTCTGGGCGCTCTGGGGTGCGATGCTGCTCGGCTCGTTCTACATCATCTACGACGCGCCGAAGTGTGCCGCCCCGGTGCCGCTGTCCTGGTGGCAGGAGGGCCCGCTGGTCGAGCTGGACGCGGACCGGTACGCCGAGCAGCTGCCGGATGTGGTGCGCTACGGTGCCAAGGGCGTCATCTACCAGCTGCCGGCGGACGAAACCTACCTCGTGCAGACGGCCGAGGTCGAGGGCAAGCTGAAGCAGCTGGTCAGCACGTTCGGGTGAGTGTGCAGGGCTAGCGGTGTGAGCCAATTTGACACTTACCGCCGTGTGCGTGTCGTGCTCTCTCTCCCCAGCCCGAAAGACGTCAAGGTCGTGGTGGACATCACGCCCAACTTCGTCACGAAGGACGACGAGCTGTTCGCGGAGGCGCTGAAGCAGCCGGGCAGTGCGGCCCACGCCGCGTTCGTGTGGCGTGAGCAGGGCCAAACGCCCCCGAACTGGCTGTCGATCGCTGAAGAGTGCAGCGCGTGGAAGAACGCCTCCAACGGCCAGTACGTGCTGTCGCAGTTCGGCCCGGACCGGTTCGATCTGCAGTTCGGCGAGCCGGCCGCCCGGGACAAGCTGAAGCAGACGCTGCGGGCGCTGCTGGAGCTGGGCGTGCGCGGCGTCCGGCTGGCCAACGCGAAACACCTGCTGATCAACGCGGACGGCGGCAACGAGGCCCCGATGAACCTGGAGCAGGCGGACAAATCGCTCACCCACACCGACTACGGCTTCTGGACGCACAAGGAGACGACGTACCGCGAGGGGCTCGGCGAGCTGTTCCGCGAGCTGACCGGCCTGGTGCACGCGCAGTCCGCCGGCGACGCGTTCCTGTCCGTCACCGAGGACATCCTGCTGCCGGAGGTGTTCGCCGTCAACGGGACGCTCCCGGTCGACGCGCCGCTCTACGGCAACATCGAGTTCGACCTGCGCGACGGCAGCGGCCCGGACGTGGCGAAGAAGCTGCGCCACGACATCGAGAACGCGTACGGCACGATCGGCGGGTACGGGACGCTCGGGGGCGTCGGCAAGCCCTGGCTGCAGCTGCGCTACGACCGGGCCTCGCTCGTGCACGTCCCGGCCTCCGAGTACACCGTGTTCCACTTCCTGCTGCCGGGCGTGCCGGTCTTCCCGCTGGACGTGCTGACCAAGGGCAACGTGTCGCACGAGAGCGTTGAAGCGCTGGAGAAGTTCCGCGCCACACCCTCGTTCCAGCACGGCCTGTTCAGCGTCCACAACGATGCGAACGCCTCCACTATCGCCTACACACGGTAAGTGCGCACCAGCGCGCCACTAACACAACCCCCTCATGTATGTCAACGTCTCTGTTTGTGCTTTCCCTTATCGCTAACCCCTGTGTGTATCGATCGCCGACTAACAACAGCTATATGTAAGTTCATTACTAACTTTCACTTTTAACACTATAGCGACCGACCTGCTTTCATTCGACTGCAGTTGTGGTTGTAATCTCTTCAAACATGCTAACATTTTCAGCTCAACTGTACACAGGCTCATTATAAACACATTAGTATTAAGTGGTTATGGCTAGTTATACCTATATTTGTTAATTAGAGAGACAAACTTGTACCATAACTTAACCTTTCAACGTTCTCCTCGTTTACTCCAACAGTACAAGAAGTAGAAAACAGATTTTTTGCATATGTGCCGTGAGGATCACTCACGATAAGTGTTCCGGGCGCTGAATGGTTCCAAATAGAGCTGATTAGCTTGCTTAGAAGTTGACGAACTGTCCGGAATTGACCGGAACACCTATTGTAGCCTAACGAAATATGTAGCTAAATTACTAAATTATCTTTCGTCGGTGAACGCCGAAACGCTAACATCGCCCACTTAACAGCCGGTCATTATAGTGTTAACCTAATCCACCTAACCAGATCCAATCAAATCACACCGTACCGTTCCTTCTTCCCCTTGCGCCAGGCTAAAGTCGGGCAATCCCGGTTACTTTGTCGTGCTGAATCTCGCCCAGGGCGACCAGCCCACGACGGCCGACTTCAGCGGTATCTACGGCATCGGCAGCGAGCTGACGGTGGTCCTGACCAGCCAGAACTACGCCGTGCCGAACGTCGGCGTGAAGTAAGTGGTGCTTTTGATGCTGCCCGTGTGCTGTGCGTCATTGCTTACCCGTTCCCTCTCTCTCTCACTCTTCACAGGACGAAGGTGCCGGTCGAGGCAGTCCCGCTGTCACCGCGTTCCGCCCTGGTCGCCACCTACGTACCGACGAAGTAAGCGCGCACTGTGTGTGCTTTGCTACCGGCGCGACGCGTAGCACCACCGTACATCACGCCGCAGCCTAATCTGCCCGTCTATCATAGAGTGTTTCAACGTTCGCTTCAACTGCCGCGAAGGGACGCGAAGGAGGTACACCCGCCCGCCTGGCGCTTCTTACCACCGGTTGGAGTGGTAAGTGGGCCGGGTTTGGGGTGGGACGTCCCAGCGCAGATCAATCGCTTCAATAAAAGAAAATCTACTATCAATATGCAGCATTAGAATCGGGCGTCTAGTGTGTGTGTGTCCTTTCTTTTCCGTGCGAGTGTGTTTTTGATGCGCGTTTGGTGAGCTCAGGGTTCATGCTCCAATTTTTGGATAACTTTTCAATAGTTTTTACATGAATTAATTCTCTTTACGGGTGCTTCCAAACGTTGTTGGTTTAAGGGTAAACTTGGAGGAAAAAACTTCTGAAGTTTAGATAAAAATTGATAGCTTATGCGCAACATTTAAGGAAAATTACAAGACTGCTATTTATGATAAATCTAGACACAATAACCTGCAATACAAAATCGTGTTTAACTGCGAATTTGCTTACCATCTTTTGCAAAAAAAAGTGTTCAGATAGAACCTACTGTCTAAAAGAAAAGAAACTTCAATGGTTAGACTGTACGGTCGTACGAATTAGAATATCTATTTTGTCATCTACACACAAGAGATAAAGCCGAGTGCTAGGCTGCGTCATCAACCCTCTTATCGCTAGTATCACACGTCAACCAACACAATTCAACGTTCTCAATTGTCAACAGCACGTTCTTTCTCACAGTGACAAGCGAGACACACGAGCGCTACGATTGCGCTTGCAGCAATCACTATCACATTTACTCATCGCGCGTACAACACTCCCACCACAGCTGTATCGTAAAAATAAACAACGTAGCCGTCCGTACCATAACAGAGAAACAAAACTGGAAGCGAAACACTATCCCCGGTAACTGTACGCTTCCGGGCGGAAGCTTCGAAGAGGACTAGTTCGCGATCGGAACACCTCGACTAGAGCTAGGTTGGAATGGCGCACGCCTACCCGGACGCGTCGAGCGCTGCCCGCAGCGTGCGAAGGAACGGTGCGGCCCGGCCGTCCAGCAGCGCCGCGACGTCGCTGGCGTGCTGGAAGATGCGCTCCGGTTCCGCCTCGGTGACGAGCGCGAGCAGCCGGCCGTGGTGCTCCTTCGGTACGGCGGCAGCCACCGGTCCGGCGGCGGCCGCCCGGAAGGTGTCCAGCGCGGCCGCAGCAATCCGTGCCGGGGAGGCTCGTTTCTCCGGTGCGGTAAGCAGCTTCGCGAGCGCGAACGCTTCCGGGCCCGTCTCGCCGGCGTAATCATCGTCGTCGTCGGGTGCGTGGGCCGCGTACGCGCGGGCCAACAGGGCGGCACAGCCGTACGCGACCAGGCAGCGGGTGGCACTGACGCGTTCGCCGCTCGGCCGGTCGCCCGCCTTGCCGAGGAACTTCCGCAGCATGCCCACCACCCAGAACGCGCTGTGCTCGCTGACCGTACCGAGCAGGGCGATCGCGGTGCGGGTGGCCGCGTCGGGTGCTGGATGTAGCGTGCGCAGCGCGTGCAGCAGCGTGCACCACACCGGGTACAGGTGCGCCTCGTTCGGTTCGCTGCGGCGGCGGGGAGTTGTGTGTTAGTAAACAAAGCAAACGCTTGCTCGGGGCGCAGGGCTACTCACGCAATCTTCAGCTCCGGCAGTGCGGCGAGCAGCTGCTCCACGTCCGCGAGCCGCTCGACGCCGTCCCGGCCGGGTTCGTGCCACCGGTGGAGGAAGTGCAGCTGCAGGCAGAGTGGCAGGGTGTGCTGGGCGAGCGTTTCGCACTGCCACCGGGCAACGGCCGGGCGGCCGACGATGGCAAGGGCTTGCGTCCAGCTGCCGGTGTCGCCGCACTCGAGACACAGGTAGCGCGCGAGACCACACTCAACCAACCGCAACCAGGGCGGGGTCATATGCTCCACCAGCGCCGGCACCGTCTCGAGCACGCACACGGTAAGCACCGGCGTGCCCTGATCGCTCCCAAGCAGGGCGACAGCTTCGTCCACAAACACACTGCGGGCGTAAACAAATAGAGTAGTGTGTTAGTGAAGCGGTTCGTTCGGGGGATCGCGCAACCGCAACGCACGTACGCTAGTGCTGCTTCCGTCTGCCACTTCTTGACGCTCGCCAGCAGCTCCCCGAGCAGGGTCCGCGCCTCGATCCAGCGTCCGTCGTCCGGCAGCGCGTCCACTATCGCGAGAATCGCACGCAGCAGCTGCTGCACGGCGGCGGCTAGCAGGGGCTTCACGTGGCCGGCCGCCTTCCCGGACGCTCCCCTCCCGGCGTTCATCAGCATCCGGCCGGTGACGCCGATGTAGAGCTTCCGCTTCGCGAGCTGCACGCCACCGGCCAGCAACGGGTTCGCGTCGTTGAACCGCAGCCCGGCAACGACCTCCAGCAGCCTGCGGGGCGAGAGATGCAAACCAAAGGTTTAGCCAGTGACGGAAGGGGGGGTGGAGCCGGCCTCCCTACTCACTCGATGAGCGCATCGTCGAGCGCGCGGTGCGGTACCTTCGGCGTGCGCAGTGCGAGGCTCGCGTCCGCCGTCATGACGAGCCAGTCGAGCGCGGGCACGATTTCCGCCGCGTGCACAGACACCCAGGCGAGCCGCGCGAAGTGCTGCAGGATGCGCACCATGGCGGCCCGCGGTTTGTCCTCCGACCGCACGGCCGGCTCGTACGCGAGCCGCACGCAGATCGCGAGCGTGGCGGCGTGCGTCCGCTGGAGCCAGTCGGGCGCGGGCGCCCCACCGTCCGTCCAGCGGCAGCGCACGAACACGCACGCCAGAAACTCGTGACAGTCCGGGCTGTGGTGGGCGAGCATCGCGTGCATACGCTCGACCAGCAGCTCGGACGGCCGGAGCTGCTCCCAGGGCAGGTCGAGCAGGAGCGTGTTGAACACGTACAGCGCGGAGATCATGATGCGCGCGTCGAGGAACCACTCGAGGTACCAGTTGAGCAGCTGCAGCAGGATGCGGCTGGCGTGGTCCGCGTCGGCGTAGCTCCGGTTGACCGTGGCGAGCGCGTACTCGACCGTGCCGAGCAGCACCGCACCGAACATCCACTTCGCCTTGTCGTTGTTGAAGTGGCGCGTCGTTTGCGACGGCGAGGAGGGGCCGCGTGCACCGTACGGTACGATCCACGGCTCGTACAGGCGGTAGACGGTCGGCAGCAGGCGATCGTGCACTGCGGGACACAGAAGGGGGGAGTTGAGACAACAGTTGCACAGTTGCAGACTCAGCGCGGTAGACTTACCACACCCTATCCCACTCTCCGCCAGTCCCGCCGCCAGATAGCTGGCCGAGATCATGCCGAGCAGCATGCCAATCGCCTCGACGTACGCACCGTGCCGCTTGTACATCCCGCTCCACGGGAACGCACCGTCGCACTGGCGAAAGAAGTGCTCGGAGAGCGCCACCATCAGATACTCGAGCACTTCGAACGCGAGCACCGGCTGCGTGGTGGCGTTCGCCTCGGCAAACTCACGGTGGGCCGCGCGCAGGCCCTGCTCGTCCATGCCCAGCCGGAGGTCGGCTAGCTGGGCCCGGGCGCGCAGCACGTTCATCAGGCGCAGCAACATCTCGGGCGGGAGCGTGGGCCACTGCGAGTAGGCGTTGAGTACGTGCTGCAGCATCTTTCCGTAATGCTCCGGGAACTTGTGCGTCGCGAACGTCACCAGGTGGCTCGTGAGCATCTGAAGCGAGCGAGATAAGCTTGATAAGCGAGTCCGGTGTGACGCCCCCCCAAGAGTTGGAGACCGGTACGTACCTCTGAAAACCGCTCGTCCAGCTCCGCTTGCTCGTCTGTGCGCACGGGACTGACGCTATCCACCGGGCGCGTTTTGTAGAGCCCCACCACAATCAGCTTCGCGAACTGGTCCACCTCTTCCGGCAGGACGTCGTGACTCTTCAACCATTGGCACATATCCAGCTGTGGAGGGGACGTAAACAGAGCCTTTAGCGCTTTGAGGTCTTGTTCGCCTTTTCGGCAAGCCCCACCTTGTTGCCCAGCATGTCCACAAACAGCTCCCGCTCCAAGCCCCCGGACACCTGGCGCACCAGCTGGCCGTAAACGTGCAGCAACGGCCGCGTCGGTATCCGGCTGTCCTCCAGCAGCGCGCCGATCACGCTCGACGGCTTGCGGCCCTCCTCGAGCGCCCCGGCAAACAGCTGGCTGACCTCCTCGAACATCAGCTTCGACAGGTCGCCCCGGTACGTGTCCAGACTCAGCCGCACCGCGTACGTCAGCGGCGGCACGAAGTTCGCGTCGGACACCTCGTGCAGCAGCGTGCGCAGCATGGCCCGGTTCGCCGCGTTCAGCGCCTGCACCGTCGCCTGGTCCGTCTCGGAGCAGTAGTCGACGAACAGGCTGTTCCACAGCTCGCGCAGCAGGATCGTGTGCTGCACGACGTACGGCGGCACCGCGATCGCCAGCCGCAGGAACGCCTCCAGGCCGCGCAACCGCGCCTCGATGCGGTCCAGCGCGACCTGGTCCACCGTCGCCACCTTCGTCTGGATCTTGACCGTGGCGGCCCCGGCGCAGTACAGCACGCTGCACCTGCCCAGCTTCACCACCTGCCGGTCCTCGTTCACGTACAGCTGCCGGTACAGCTCGTACAGCTCGTGCTTCCGCTGGTCCAGCTCGGCCTTGGTCGACCAGTGCGTTTTGTCGATGTGCTGCTTCAGAACGCGCAGGCTCTCGGTGATGCGCTTCACGCGCACCATCGGCGGCTGCTGCAGGGCGACGCGCAGGTCCTGCAGCTCGGCACGCTGCTCGGGGCCCGGTGGCGGGAGGGGGTTGCTGTAGCAACTGTCCAGCCGCCGGCGAATCGCGTCCAGCGGTGCGAGCGATGCGTGCTTGGTGGTGGACCGGTCCGGGTCGGGCGCTGCGGTGTGCTTGGGTACGACGCGGTACAGGTTGTGCCAGCGCTCCACCATTGCGCGATGCATCGTCAGCAGGAGTGCGTTGTTGCTGCACTCACGCCAGCAATCCTGAGTCGGGTCGGGAGAAAAAGATTCGGTTAGTAATGGACGCTACTTGTAGATATCCGAATAAATAGACATTATTCTCGCGAGATCCTCATCCATATTAAGATCCCTGCCCCTCGATGGCGATTCTGTTCCTGCTTATGACAGAGCATCTTTAGCATCCATTATACACCTAGAACCTACTGTTTCCTTACTAAAACTAGTTATAAACACTTGTTATAGGCTGTGAGATGCTCAAATGAGGGAGCGTATGAGCAAAGAGTTGGACCTTACAGCATAATATGGCAAAACGTCTAGAAGCTGGCGACGGGATCGTACCTGCATGCCTCGTAGAGCCGCCTGCAGATGTGGGACATCGTACTGCGTCGGCAGGCTGATGGGATCATCCATGGCGATACGATTCAAATCCGCATCGACCAACCACAGTTGGAACGCTTTCACAAGCCTATTGTCGGAAGAGACAAAACACAAAAGAAGCCCCAATATACATACACGACCTCCTTTCCCAATCACCCACCCGGACATACAGACCTCAACATGCCGGCGGCATCACCGTTCGCCTCCTGCCGCGCATGGTACTGCACCTCCAGCGCACACAGCACCTGCTTCATCTTCTCCAGCAGGCTCGCGTCGGCCGCGCACAGCCGGTCCGCCACACCGTGCACCTCGTCCTGCCCGATGTCGGTGACGCGCGTCAGCAGGATGGTGAAGAACTGCTGGCACACGCCCAGGTACAGCGGGTGCTGCCGGTCGACGCCGGTCGTGCGCGCCAGAAAGCGTGCGATTTTGTACAGCACGAGCGTGTCGGCCGCCGGGCAGAAGTCTTCCTCGCGCCCCCGCAGCGTCCCGTTCACCTCGCGTAGTGCTGCGTCGAGCCGGACCGAGTCCGATTGCTTCAGCGCGCGCAGCAGGCGCGGCCAGAGCCCGGTCTCCAGCTCGAGTTGGCGGTGCTCGACCTCGAAGATGAGCAGGGCGAGCGGCACGCAGTCGGTCGGCAGGAGGTGACCGTACAGGAGCGGAGGCTCGTTGCCGATTATCTTCGACCAGAGGGAATGTTGCTTCTGCTTCGCCTGCGACAGAGACTAGATGGGAGAAAGGGAGACGACAAAGCAAGTGTTTACATTGTCTAATATAGCCTTACAGGTCCTGCACAATCACTTAGCTGCAGAAGACCTTGATGATACTGAGCGCAAAATGAGCTCACAGAAGAAAAACAACGACGCACCTTAAAGTACGGACTTAGTTTGTCGCGCATCGTGTTCCAAGCGTTGGCGTAGCCGAACGAAACGGACGCCAGCGTGTTGAGCAGCCGCAGCACCTTCGGGCTGTTGGTCCAGGCGGGAATTTGCAGCAACCACTCGCACCACATGCCGACCAGCAGCGGGGGCGTTTCGTACCCTCCCTGCCAGTAGCGGGCCGCCTGGGCCACGAGCATCACCTCCATCCGGCCGAACCTCGCCTCGTCCGGGCCCTTCGAGTCCAGCTCGCTGTCGCGCTGCACCAGCTGGGCGAGCAGCGCGGTGAAGCGTTCGCTTGCGCCGAGCGCCTGGGGACACTCGACGAACAGCAGGCTGATCAGCTCGAGCGCCCGCACCACGACCGTGTCGAGCTGCTGGTCGAGCAGGTGCTCGAGCAGGGCCAACCCGTCCTGATGGAACACCGGCACCCAGTGGCCGACGGTTGTGGTGAGCAGCGCGGCCACACACGCCACCGGACACCGGACGTCGATGGCCGCCCGCAGCTCGGTCAGCTCGTCGACCGACGGTACGGTGCGCAGCTCCGGCGCCGGATCGAGCGACTGGTCCAGTGCGTGCACACGCAGCTGCAGCAGCACGAACAGGCACCGCTCGCGGTAGCTCTCCAGTTCGGTATGGTCCGGGCCGGCCGGGTCCGGCTTCGTCGCGGGCTGGTTCTTGCGAAACGCCACCACGACACAGTACGCGATGCGCTTCTGGACGTGCCGGGCCAGTTCGGGTGCGTTCGGTCTGTGAAGAGAAGATTGGGTCAGGTTGTAGAGTCGATTTTTCTTTTGTCTTTTCTGTCGGGAGTCTACCTCGTCTCGCCGTAGTTGATGTACATCAGCAGCCCGAGCGCAAGTTTGTGGTAGATGTGGGTGCGGGTGTAGTTGAGCAGCATCGAAAGCAGCACGTCAATGTCGGGTTCGGTTGGGTGCCAGTGCAGCAGTAGCTTCGTTCGGTTGCTGAAAACGTCCAGCAGCCGGGTGCCGGTCGCCTGCCACGCATTCGCGGCTGCACTGTCCGACAGGAGCGTCTGCAGGAGCGTGGACAGGACGAACGAGTTTCGCTCCAGTATGAGGTGCACCTGCTCGAGGATGAGCTCGATGCAGACGGGTGCGTTCGTGTTGATCGACAGCAGGAGCTGCGTGTGAGAAACAGGAATCGTATCGATTAATCGTATTCTTAACAACTTGCTATTGAGGTAGCCGTCTGTCTTGAGCTCGTCTATCTTGGAATAAGGTATTGAATCGCGATATTAGCATGTAAAGATGTCTGTATGAGTATTATCTTGAACGTCAGCTGTCAACAAAATCACCTGAAGACTAAACGTCAACAAACACACAGCAAGCATTCGGTCAGAGAGCGGCTAAAAAGCCAAAGCGTACCTGAAACAGCGTGTTCGCGACGGCAGCGATAAACTCTCGATCCCGAGTCGTGTCCCGTGCCAGTGCCAGATCGACCAATGGTTTCAGCGCGTTGTACAGATCGTGCGGCGCCTGTGCTAGCTCCGGCTCCTGCTGCCGGAATCGCTCCAGCTGTGGGGCAAGGTCCGCCCGGTCGGGCTCAAAGTCCGGCTGCAGGGTGAAGTTCCGCTGTAGCAGACAGTGGTACAGCCACCAGCAGGCACGCGTGCTCAGCAGCGTGAACGGCAGCGTCGAGAGGTGGCGCGAAAGGCCGATGCCACCGCCGTAGATGCACCGGGCGGCACCGTACACGAGCGTGTCGAAGTGGACCTGCACCAGCTCCGCCTCCTCCGACGGAAGCGGACCGCGCGTTTCGCGATAGCACCGAAACACGTCGCTGACGAACTTGACCGCGTCGTTGATGAGCAGCGCGAGCCGCTGGGTGAAGTGATGGTACCGGCTGGCGCCACCGTACGTGACGAGTCCCTCGCCGAGCACGCTGATGAGCCGGTTCGTGAGCGTGACGAGCCGAAGGAGTTCCGTGCAGGGGACGGGAGCATCCGCGTTGGTTGCCATTGCGCGCGCCGTGATCGTGTCGAACAGCCGCCGGAAGGGGATCTGATCGAGCAGCGCGAGCAGATCGCTCTCCTTGATCGGACGGACGCGTTTATCCGGGGCGCTCTCCTCCCCATCACTGTCCACCCACTCGAACGTGGTGCCCGCGCTGGTTGCATCCGGTTCGGCCGGCCGTGCACCGTCGTCCGGTGCGGTGAGGAACGTTTGCCGGGCCGTGATCGGACGCAGCAGCACACGCGTGACGGTGAGGACGGCCTGCAGCTCGCCGGCGTCCAGCAGCGTGCCGCCGGCACCAGCACCCACGATCGCAAGCGGGTGAACCAGCACGTGGGCCCACGTGCCGGCCCCGTTCGGGAAGCGCAGCACGTGAAACATCAGCCAGATGCGCTCGGGGACGGTGCCGGCGTGCAGGAGCCGTATGCCGACGGCCACGAACCAACGCCGCAGGTCCTGCAGGTACTCGCACCGGTCCGCTTCGTCGCAGCCGTCCCGTGCCTCGGTGCGCAGCGAGTTGCCGACGATGCGTAGCTTGTGGCGAAGGGCGCGCACGGGGTCATCCGGCACCGGGTCGGACACTTTCTGCTCGACGCGCGTACGCGTGTGGTACAACTGGACCAGCGCCTCCTTCTCCTTCGCGATGCACGGGTCGAGCAGGGACGAGATGGCGATTCTCGTTTCCTTGCCCAACGCTGCGTGCAGCGATGCAATCCTACGAAAGCACATTGTTCAACGCATGCTCATTTATAAACAAAAGTAGGTGCTTTTGAAGAAAACACTCACCTGCTCGTGACGGACGCACTAACCACCTTCTGGTCCGCACAGTAGCCCGTGCCGGTGAAGGACGCCTCGTGGAAGTCCCAGCAGCGACTGCGCAGCTCCGACACCTGCTGGCAAATGACGGCCCGCTGCTTCACCAGCTCCCCGTAGCCGTGGTACACCTGCCGGTACGTCTGCAGCGCAAGCAACAGATCGCCGTCCGGGCCGGGATCGCGTCCCGCTGCAGCCGGGCTTTCCGTCTCGACAAACTGACGCTCCCACCGGTCGAGCTGCTCCCGGTCCGCCTCCAGCACGGCATCCTCCAGCTGGCGGATCGAGCTGAGGTAGAGCGTTTTGGTGCGCGGTGCGCTGATGATGGTTTCGGACGCGCTCCGGGCAGGTTGAGCGGTGGCGTTGGTTTCCGCCGGGAGCGCGTCGATTTTGAGCTGACTGAGATCGGGATAGAGCAGGGCGACGTTGGAGGATGGGGCCGGTGGTGCGGTTGGTGTGAAGTCAATATCGGCGTCAGTCTTTGATTGTGACGTGCTGTATTCGGCGCTGGCAGGCTCTGTTTGCTCCGCGTTTACTTCGAGCTCCCGTTGCTGCTCGTTGCTAAGGCTTTGTTCCTCATCTTGCCCATCACGTACTGTTTGATCGTTGGTTGATAACGCTTCCGCTGGTGCTGCTGCTATCAGGTCTACAGAGACTGAAGCCGTTTCTTCTTCTTCTGGTGCAGGAACGGCACACTGCGTTGCTTCCGGTGGTGCGATAGTGGTTGCTTGCTCTTTCACAGCAGATTTTTTGCTACTGCTGCTGCTTTTCTTCTGCTCAGTCATGCATTGTTTGAGAAGGGGAAAACCCATGTAAGAACACAAACACATCAACACGAACGCTCGAGTAATTGCGAATCCGACTCACCTTTGCTTTGGGTTTCACTGCCTCCATCTTGCGATTACTCTAGACTAACTTCCTCTGTGCGAGGATTTGGCTTCCAACAACGTTTTTTAACTACGGCTAAGGTCACGCACGCAGCTGCAGATGGAGGCAAAGCGATGATGAAACATTATTCGAATTAGCGAAGCGCCCTACTTACGCAGTACAGCCACATGGTGCACACGATGACGATTCGATTCCACTATCTAAAATCCGACAGACACACATCGAAGGGAGTGAGAGCAAAATTGCGCGCTTGCTAATTTGCCCTTCGTCACCCCGCGCAACACACGAAGAATCGCGGTCGATCCGCGCTACGAGCGTTTAAAAGCAAAACAAAGAAAACGGGGGCCTGTAGCGCAACGGCTGCGGTCATTCGGTTTGACATGTTTTGATTCGTTCGCAGCCCATACAGTGGTGTACGCACGAATGCCACACTGATTTTGTCGGGGGAATATTTTTTTTTGCTCCATTTAGGCTGTGCTCTAGGATCAGTGTCATATGATGCAACAGACGTAAAAAAATGATCCATCATTCTCCATCGCACTTCGAATGCATAATACAACATACTTAAAATTATTGTATACAGGTTGTAATGCGTTCGAGAGCATATATTGACTTTAATTATTGTAGTAACTTCTTGCTAGAGGAAACACAACCTCTCTCCACATTTGTACAGTGCCAACTATTTGATAGTTTGCTTATTTTCCGCAACTGTCAACTTGACATTTCTAATGTTTCTGATACTAAAGGTGCCTATACACGCAAAACACTACCACTATGACTTCGTCTATCAAAATGGAGTGTTTAAATCTTTCTCACGATGAGGAATCTTCGAATAAAATGCATAATGCAATTGGAATGATGCATCATGATGCTGATGTTAAGAGCGTAGCCATACTGAATACATTTATAATGCATTAGCGTTAATTTGGGATCAGTGATGTAGCAAATAGGTTTGTTTTATTCATTTTTGGAAAGGAACTGAAGTCTCCTAAGCCGTAAAGGGCTCAACGAGCCATGAAAACTGGATAGTTCGGCGTCTTTATGGTGACATGACCAGCCCACTAGAACCTGGCAAGTTCGAAGCACTGCGGGTCATCACACACCTCATATCGATCTCGTCGTCGTGGCGAATCCTCAGATATGGACACGGTTCATGCATCTGCGGCGTATGTGAGCGTTCTAGACGCGTCCAGAACAGAAGCAAATAAAAACACACTCGTTCAACTCGTACGGCAAAGCTTTTATTGTTTGGTTATTGAACATAGGCGTCTCGGAGAGCCTGTGCATGGCGTGACGGAGACAAGAAACGACGAAATTTACACCCTCGACCACGAACAGATAAATATGCAGTGAACTCGACAAACTCGAACATTAACAGATGGATGACGTGTTTTTTTTCTTTTCTCTCTCAGCGTTTTCGTGTAAACTTTACAGGCAGTCGGCAAACCATTCCTGAGGTAGAGCGTTCGGCTGCGGCGGGTCGCCAATCTACCGGACGCAGACACTTCCCGTACGTCGCCCTAACCCCGTGGGTGCGGGGCTGAATCCGTGTGCATAAAACATTGAACAGTTCGTACATTTCTAAAACAGAGGTGGTGGCAGATAGCTGAGAGGGAATTGGGGGCAGTAAATAAATGCAACACTGGCAGGTGTTCATAGCTCCTCGAGCTCGATGTCCAGCTCGCTGCCGTAGTCGCAGCCGTCGTCCAGGTAGCTGCCGACGGTGGCGGCCCCGTTCACACCGATCGACCGTTCGCTGTAGAGCTGCTCGAGGTAGTCGTAGAATTCGCTGTACATGCGGAACAGGTAGCGCATGAGTCAGATGAGCAGCACGACGAACACGAGCACGAACGCGATGGCCGGCACGATGCCGAGCCGGTTGCCGGTGCTGCCCCAGCCGCACTCGAGGTCCTTCTTCAGCACCTCCAGCAGCAGGTCGTGGTTCTTGTTGGCGCACCGCGCCCGGCGCAGCTCGTCCGCCGACTCGGCGCAGTCGGCGCCCCTGGCGTACGCGAGCGGGCTCGCGTGCTTGAAGTAGCTCGACGGGCTCGCCTCGGTCCACGGGCTCGCCGGGCAGAGGTACTGCCGCCGTTTGCGCTGCCAGAACTCGATCCAGCTGCCAGGGGATGGGTTCCGAGACAGAGAGAGAGAGAGAGAGAGAGAGAGAGAGAGAGAGCGGGCGAGTCAGCAAACGGTACCACAGGCACCTGCACCAACGCTTACCCTAGCTCGCAGTCGCAGCTGAGCACGCTGCCGCCGATGTGGAGGTCGGTCAGGAAGACGTGCTCCGGCAGCGCCAGGTAGTGCGCCGTGTTCGGGTTCGGCACGTTCTGCAGCAGGTCGTTGTCGGCGTCGATCGAGACGGTGATGTTGCGCACCGGCTTGCCGAGGTGGCGGAACAGGCTACCGGGCAGCGCGACCAGCGAGGTGTTGTGCAGCCGGAAGGCGAGCGTCGCGGCCTGGACGCCCTTCAGCACCGTGTCGGACAGCCGGCTGAAGCCGGCCCCGCCGAACGTGATGCTGTGGAGCTTGCGCGGCAGTACGCCCTCCATCTCGCGGCGCATGTCGGTCGCGGCGACCGCGACCGGCTTGGACGACTTGGAGCCGGGCGTGGGCAGGAGCCCGGTCGCCAGCAGTGAGGACGGTGGCTTGGGCGCCTCGATCCACAGCTCGCGCAGGTTGTTGGCGTTCTCCAGGATGCGCGGAATGTTGAAGTTCGGCAGGGCGGGGAAGGTCGAGATGCGCAGCGAGCGCAGGTAGTGGAGCTTGTTCAGCACGCCCGTCTGTAAGACACGCAGAGATGTGGGACGTTACGCAAAGGTTCTCTTTTTTTACTATTCTCTTAACCTATCTACACCTTGGAGTAACCCTAGACTGTAACTTATCGTTTAATGTGCATACGGAAACATCATGCAAAAAAAAACAATGAAGACCTTGGGTCTCATTCGATAAATTTGTAAAGGTCTCAGCTATATAAATTGTCTTAAATGTCCGTATTTCAGGCACGTGGAATACGCTTCTGTAGTATGGAACCCAGTAGCTTCATCCTGGACATCCAGAATTGAAAAAAATCAACGGTGCTTCAGCAGGATCGTTATGGGCCGTTGGTGGGTATACTGTGGTGTGCCACTTCCGTCCTATATCGAACGCTGCCAAGAACTTGGTGTAGACTAGTGAAGGGAAAGTTATGATGAACCTGGTTTTTCGGGACAGTTACACAAATGTATCGAACCTGAACAGGTCCAAAAATTAAAAATACCTGGTTACACAAGTTACAATATCGATCGTCTTCTCTATTTTTAGACAATTTTAATTACTGTAAAACTAAAAGCGGTTCGAAAATAATCAGGCTGAAGCTTCATTTTAACGGGCAGCTACCGTATCTAGATATTCGATCTGGTTAAATATGCATGGAAAATAACCAGATCCACAGAAAACTACACAGCACACAGAATCTAGATACTGGACCTTTCAAAATATATACAGAAAGTAATCAGCTCCAGGACTGCCTAGTACTTCGTGAGAGTAACAGAGGGGCACCAGGTACTTTCACCAAAGGAGGGGAAAGACAGAGAGCTACGATATGTTAGAGACTGCATGAAGTAAGGCGCAAGCCATATTCATAGCTGGTTTAATTCTATCCCTCTCTATGCCCCTTTATATCTGCCCCGTCGTCGTACTCGATTCATGCACAATGAACCGTTCCTGATCTGCGTGCGACATTGCAATGCCTGCCGTCCTCATTACGATTTCAATTCTTCTCTTGATAGCTTCCGCTCTCGCCTTTCCAATGTCTCTTCTTCATCCGAGCATTCTTGATTCTTTCCTCTTCATCCCTTTCTCTTTCCTTTCCTCAAACCCTTATCATTTTCCACCTATTATCTGCAATCCTCGGTTTTATAGTTTTTACGTTCATTTTATACACCTTTTTTGTACTATAAATTAGTTAACGATGTTAGTTATAAGTTAGGTTAAGTTTTTTTTAATTGCGAATTAAGCCTGTAGGCGGACTTGATCAATAGGCAAACAAACAAGGGTGTCTAGAAGGTGATGCCACCAGGCCTAACTCGCCGGGACACGCTCCCTACCTCTATCGAATGCAGGTTCAGGTTCGCTATATCCAAATGCTCCAGTGTGTCGGCCGCGCCGAGCAGGCTGGTGTTGCTGAGCGTCGAAATCGGGTTCCCGGACAGCGACAGGTGCCTGCAAAGAGTGCGAAAACCGGGTGAGTGGAGCGGACGGAGCACACACGCGCACCTGTACGCACTTCAGGTTCGGCAGCGAGTGCGTGATCAGCGGCACGCTGGTGAGATCGTTCTCGGACAGGTCGAGCACCCGCAGCGACGACATGTTCGCCGCCAGCTCCGGCGGGATCGACGGCAGGTCGTTGTGCGAGATCTTGAGCGTGCGCAGCGACGGGTTGCTCAGCTCCGGCACGGCGCTGAGCGACACGTTCGCCAGCTGCAGCTCGATCAGGCTGCTCTCCAGCCCGACGAACGCTTTGCCCATCACCTCCAGCTCGTCGTTGTGGGACAGGCTCAGCACGGACAGGCGGGGCAGGGTCGCGAACGCGGCATCCTCCAGCCGCACCAGCCGGTTGTGCGACAGGTCCAGCCAGGAGAGTGACTGCGGAGTGGGATGTGTTGGATGTAGTGCGACGTTTGGCTAGCCCTGACACCGGTTGCTACTCACGCGGAACTTGTTGCTCAGGTCGACGCTGTGGATCGCGCCGATGTGGTTGTGGCTCAGGTCCAGCTCGCACAGCGACAGGGCCGCCATGTTCGACAGTGCCGTCACCGGGATCTTCGTGAGCTGGTTGTGCGACAGGTCGAGCCGCTCCAGGCCCTCGCTCAGCAGCAGCGCGTCCGGCAGGTACTTGAGGCTGTTGTGCGCCAGCTCCAGCACGCGCAGCCCGCCCGCGCTCCGGAACAGCTCGGCCGGCACCTCCGTCAGCAGGTTGCCGGACAGCTTCAGCACCTGCAGGCGGCGCGTGCTGCGCAGCGCGTCCGGCTCGACGTCCGCGATCTGGTTGCCGGCCAGGTCGAGCCAGTGCAGGTGCGGCATGTTGCCGAACAGGTCGCGCGTCACCGTCGACAGCTTGTTGTGCGCGAGCGCCAGCTTCATCAGTGACAGCTCCGCCGGCCGGAAGTAGCCCGGCACGATGCGCGAGATGTTGTTGTGGCTGAAGTCGAGCGAGCTTATGTTGGAGTGGACGAGCGGGTGATGCGACTGCGGCGGGTGCTGCTGCGACTGCTGCTGTGACAGGTGATGCTGCTGCTGCTGCTGCTGCTGCTGCTGGTCGCGGTTCGAGCCTTCCGTCGCGTTCTCTACCAGGCCGAGGGTTTTAATCTTGTTGTAGCTCACGTCCACCTCCAGCGAGGTCAGCGAACCAACCTGAGGAGACCGCAAGAAGAACGTGAGTGAACGACTCACAAGCGGTGCTGAGTGACTGAGATTCAGATTCGCGAACCGCTGAACTAAATTTGTTTATTTATTTATTATAATTCATAAGTCTGCCCTAAAGACTCAACTATGTACCCTAGCATAACAGTAACTGACTAACTTAAAACAATTATAACCGACTGTACTATTAAAACCCGACAAAAATTCAAAGTGGATAGAAAAGGAATGAGAAATGAAATAAAAAAAGAAAGAGAAAACAAAACTGACTCACATTAACAGAAAACGATCCCGTGTCACAAAACACAAGATGAGGAAAGGAAAAATAAGTAAAACAAATACACAAGAAGGAAAAACATACGCGACTGACAGAGGAATTTAAAAGCGCATCGCAGGCGAGAACGGAAGGAAGCGAGGGAAGAATTGAAATCAAAATGGTCAAAGTACCTATTGAAGCATCTGAAACAGGAAGACGTGTAGAAATAGCCAAAGGATCACAAGAACATAGGCTATGGGAAGGAACGTGAAAAGACAAAGAACGAAGTAAATCAGGAGCATCTATATCTCCAAGCAGCTCCTGACCCACCAACAACACAAGCTTGGGCGATTGAGCGGCTAAGATTTAGAGGTTTCAAGCCAAAAATTTCACAGCGGATAGAGTATGGAGGTATTGGCAACGGGGAGCGCCCAGAAAGTCGTCGAAAGGCGTCTCTAGTGAAATGCTTCGGAATTTGTTCGCGCCTCTGGGACCCCATGATGCCAGATGGGAAAAAACCAACGTTGGCAGGTTCTAAAATAGAGCGAACCACGCAGCAGTATGATGATAACAGGCAACGGGGGTCATTAAAGTCATGAGCAGCCCGTAGAATAAAACCTAAAGTTGTATTAACTCTACTGATAACACTCTCGAGTTGTTGGAAGAGGTTAAGTTTGTGTTGTACTTTTACTCTTTATTTACTTCTACGTTTTCAATACACGTGATTCTCAGCACAGCGCCATGTTCCGACTCCCCGAGTTGTCAAAGTGACACACAAGATTCAAATATATGGAGGTGTGGAACCTAAGATGCATACATGAATACAACAGTTTGCAATCAAGGATAACTTCGAGATCACAAACAGAGGTGACACGAGCTAAGGGAGTATTATTAAAACAGTATTGAAAAGACATGGGGAAACGAGAACGGGAGAAGGAGATAATAGAACATTTATCAGGACATAGAGAAAGAAAATTGGCAGAACACCACAAGGCAAATAAATCAAGAAAATGTTGTAAAGACGAACAGTCGACAGAATTCAAGACAGGTAAAAAGATTTTGATGTCATCAGCGTAAAGGAGATGAGATTAATGGAAATAGAGAAGAGGAGAGGGCTAAGAACGCATCCCTGGGGTGCACTTTAAGAACAAGAGAAATTATAAGAGAAAGAGTTACCTAATTTAACAGAACAAGAGCGAACAGACGGGAAAGAAGAACGTTGATCGAAACCAATTTTAGACAATTCAGCCAAAAGAAGGGAATGTGAGACACGATCAAAAGCAGCTCAGAGAACAGTGTAGACAGCATCAGCGAATCATGAACATAGAGAGTCATGGATGCGGACGATTAATGAATCTCAAGTCACGTCGAAAGATCCTTACGGAACAAACAAACAAACTTGCCTGGTCAAGGTACATGAAATCGAACGCCGTCAGCGCGTTATACGCCAGGTCCAGCTTCTCCAGCTCTGGCAGGTTCTGCAGCGACACGGGAGAGTCAGTTACACCGGTGGGCTCTGAGCGGTGCCGCCCCAGAGAGCACTTACCTGGAACGCTTCGTCCGCGATCTTGCGCACGCGGTTGCCGCGCAGCCCGATCAGCTTCAGGTTGCTCAGGTTCATGAAGGTGCGCTTCTCGATCGTCTCGATCCGGTTGTCGCCGAGCAGCAGCGCCTCCAGCTCCTCCAGGTCGACGAACGTGTGCGTGTGCAGCTGCCGGATGCTGTTGTAGCCGAGCGACACCATCATCAGCTTCGTGTGGATGTCCGCCTGGAACGTGCCCTTCGCCAGCGCGTCGATCTGGTTGTCGTGCAGCTCGAGGCTGACGAGGTTGCGCAGCAGATGGAAGCTGGTGTCGCCGAGCGTCTTCAGCCGGTTGTTGCTGAGGTCGAGCGCCTCCAGTGCGGTCAGCCGCCGGAACGCGTCGATCGGGAACGCGACGAGCTGGGCGCCGAGCCCGTGCGACGCCCGCAGCGACACGAGCGAGTGGCCGACGTCGGCGAACGCGTCCGGCTCGATCGAGTCGATCCGGTTCTCGCTCAGGTCGAGCCGCTTCAGGCCGCGGACGTGCGTGAACGCGTGCGCCTTCAGCTGCTTCAGCGCGGCCCGGTTCAGCCGCAGCTCCTCCAGCTCCGGGCTGAAGTCGAGGAAGTCGTCCGGGCCGAGGCTGGCCGACGGCAGGTGCGAGATGGCGAGCGAGCGCAGGTTGCGCATGCCGCCGAGGTCGGCCAGCCGGACCGGCTGGTTGCGCAGCCCGACCACCTCGAGCCGGTGCAGGTTGAGGCGGGCGAACGGCGACGCGTTGCGCTGGTCCGGCAGCCGCAGCAGGTTGTCCTTCACGTTCACGTACCTGGGAAAGGAGCGGGAGCTGCGTTACACGAACCTGCCAGCTAAGAGCGAACGGGCTTACCGCAGGTGGTCGAACCCACGGAACAGGTTGTCCGCGACGTCGGTGAGGTTGTTGCCGGACAGGTCCAGCACCTGCAGGTAGTTCTCGAGCCCGGCGAACGCCTCCGGCTGCACGTGGTCCAGGTCGCA
The DNA here is from genome assembly GCA_000349145.1 of Anopheles dirus. NCBI lineage: Eukaryota > Metazoa > Arthropoda > Insecta > Diptera > Culicidae > Anopheles > Anopheles dirus. Next base: position 4,189,205 of record KB672491.1, on the reverse strand, counting down.
GTGGCGCACGTACAGCTCGCGGATCTTCGCCGAGCGGAACGCGTTGTCCTCGATCACGGCGAGCGGGTTACCGTCCAGGAGCGTCACGTTCGCCGTGTCGAACTGCGTGAACGATGCCGCCGGCAGCTCTGCCAGCTCGTTGTAGCTCAGGTTGAGCGAGTCGAGCGTCAGGCGGAAGGTGCGGCCCGCTCCGGCCGCTCCCGCGCTGCCGTCGCCCTGGTCCACCGCCAGGTCCTGCAGCCGGTTGCGCGACAGGTCGAGCGTGCGGAGCCGGCTGAGCAGGCTGACCGCCTCGTACGGCACGTGCCGCAGCAGGTTGTCCGCCACCAGCAGCTTCGTCAGCTTGCCGAGCCCGTCGCGGAACACGGCAGCGTCCAGCTGCACCAGCCCGTTGCCGGACAGGTCGATCGTCTCCAGGTTCGGCAGCCCGGCCAGCGTGCCCGGTGCGAGCTGCGTGATCGAGTTGTCGGTCAGCAGCAGCGTCTGCAGCGTGCCCTCGACGCCGCGGAACGCGTCCGGCGCGACCGCCATGATGTCGTTGCCGCGCAGGCTGAGCAGCCGCAGCTTGCGCAGGTCGCGGATCGTCCGGGACGGCACGTCCACGAGCTGGTTGTGGTCGAGCACCAGCTCCCAGAGCGTGCGCTCCAGCCCGTACAGCGCCTCGTCCGGCAGCTCCGTCAGCGGGTTGTTCGTCACCTCCAGCCGGTACAGCCCGGTCGACTGCAGGAAGTACGGCTCGAGCTCGCGCAAGCCCGTCCCGTCCATCGTGAGCATGAAGAGCTGCAAAGCGAACCGCGAATCGGGTTAGTGGTCGGACCTGGTAGCGCCCTGCCCGGTGCCCGGTACCTTCGAGCTGTTGATCACTCTCGGCACGGCCGGGAACAGCACGTCGTGACAGTTGACGATGCCCAGGTCCGGGGCGCTCTTCGAGCAGGAGCAGAGCGGGTTGAACGCGCACGGCGGGTGGCTCTGCGTGTCGATCTCGCGGGCCCGGGCCAGCGACGCCCAGATCATGATCGCGACCGTCACCAGCACGATCGTGTAGCCAAACTTGAACATATACTCGAGCCCAGCGTCACCCTGTGCGGGAAGAGAACGGTGGTGGATCAGCAAAAATACGTTTAGGCAGGTTCAGAACCTGTTCCGGAATCGAAATCGGAATCGGAATCGATTCAGAGCGACCATCACTAGTTAGAATCTAATAAATAGTAATAAATAGTAGCTGAAATATATCATTATTTACATTTATGCTTCCTGGTATATCTAACCAGATCCTGGCATAAGCTGATGACATAGACATAGACATAGTCCTATGTGGCGGATTCCTATCAAAGGATTGAGCAGGCGACAGAACCAAGTTCATGGTGGCACCACCAGCGGCCCTACTAACAAATGCTAATAGCCTACGTGGGGGTGACGTACAGATAGGTGATCGCACCTTTGAAGTCGTCCAAAACTTAACCTATCTTGGGTCAAAAGCCAGCTCCGATAATGACATAGGCAGCCTGAAGAAACTTTGCTGGGACTATATCAAACATTTGTTGTCCCAGTACTCACATACGCCTCTGAGACATGGACCCTGTCGAAATCTGACGACGCCCTCTTGGCCGCGTTCGAGAGGAAGATGCTCAGGAGGATTGTTGGCCCCGTATGTGTGGAAGGACAATGGAGGAGCGCATTAGACTCGCCAGGCTCCGGTAGGCTGATCACGTCAGTAGAATGACATCGGATGACCCAAACCGTAAAGTTCTAAAGACTCCTAGACTCCCAAAGGTAAACCTAAGACTAAGATGGATAGATGGCGTTGGTTCTTCCGCCAGAAGAACCCGGAGTTTGTTGCAACAAGCCAAGTGTGCAATATAATATGTGCATTGACGTAAGTATTATTAAATTTATGTATAACATTGTAATACAATATTGTATTAGAAAATGAATGAAAGTTCTTCTTCTACAATTCTATATAAATCATTTGGAACTCTTTATTCCGACGGCTAAAATGGATCCACCTTAGAAACTAAATCGCCCACAAAGCGACTTCATGTAACTACTTCACTGGACTTCATGTGTTAAGGTTCAATTACACCTCAAACTCATAACGAATCCACGTACTAATGAGTGACACAACGATGCGGTTGCTACCTTCAAACCATGCCTGTTTGCAACGAATTCCACCGAATGTTCTAATTAAAGTCAACTCAACTGTATCTGTAACTGTGGTGGATGTCCCTTGTCTCCTTTCTTTTTTCTGTAGGCACTCAGCACACTGAGCGAACCTTAAAGAGCCCGAAACACTCCCGCCTGGCTAGTTGTTTTTTTGTTATCCGCCTCTCGAAAACAATCACTTTGGCGATGGCGCGGACCAAGCCCTGGTACTATCAATAACGCCTGCCCGATAGCGACGAAGACCACCCTTTGGACGCAGGCACGGTCGTAAATTTCCACCGGGCACACCCTGCAGCGGCCGGTGTTCTGTGTGTGTGTGTGTGTGTTGAAGCACCGGCAGCACCACACCTGGCCGTCCTGGCGAGCGTTTAAAATTATCCTCGAAACGCGCCTCGCCTGACGCGATGTGCCAGACGGGAGTCCGGTCTAGGTGTGGCTCTGGCCGTGCTTGTTTGCCTACTCATTTACACTCGCAACAGTTTTTGCGTTGGCTCGCACTGGTCGACCGGTAACGCTGGAAGGGACACGGTTAGACCATCGCTCATTACGGCGGTGCGTCGGCCATGTTGCTTTGCAGGTGTGCCATATCATTATCCTTTCGGAACTGAGCAATGACGCAACTTCGTTTCGAAGTCACACTTGCATGTTGAACAGCTCCCACGATCTTCAACGTTGAACACCGCTCAAGCCTAGACTACTTCAATTTTAGGATATAGTGCATTTCGCCGTTCTCCATTTTAGAATCTAGTTCATTTTAGGATGCAAGACGGCATGCAAGACGCAAAAAAGTACGTTGAGTACCTCAAATGTCCCAAAGTTGTATCTATCAATGATGAGTTTTCAAAGATTAATGAGTGAACACTTCACTTTCACACTAACAGTCGCGTTTTAACACTAACGGACAAATCCGGTTTCAATTGACACTTTTGCAACTTTGAGCTTCGATAGCTCGAAAAAGGTTAGTTATATCGATATATTTTCGTAGGTTCTGGACCACTGCCCCTATACGCCATTTCATGGAATTCGGGCTCCGAAAATATTTTCGTATAGTTTTAAAGGTTTTTAAAATGTTGACGTCGGCGGATTTTTACTTGATGGGGGCTGGGGAGCAAATGGGGGGAAGTAGGGTCACAAACTCAACGGATTATAAAACTAGAATAGGTTGCGCACAACTGGTGGAAATTTCAGCCCAATCGGTCAACAATTGCCAAAAATAGCCTTCTAGGTGTCAGTTGACACCATGATTTGCACTAAAGGAGTATTCGGTCCATTTGACCGTAAGTGTTAAGTTTGGGTTTTGCTTGAATTGGTCTGTCGGTGACATGACTGTCACTTTAGATCTTCGGTTGTTCAAATGGAGAAATGGTGCACCTGAGTATACAACAGAAACACTCCCTTAGAACTAGAGTAAAATAGGAATAGAGAGAGAGAGAGAGAGAGAGAGAGAGAGAGAGAGATATTTTAGCTCCTGAGGTTAGCTTTTGGAAGCTTCTATACGTACAAGGCAGTTAACATAAATTACATGTTAACAATTTAAAGTTATTAAAAAAAAATAAAATATGTAGTAAAGGTTCTCCACATAGATATAGATGATAATTGTGGTATAGAATGATCTATAAAATCACAATGATGGTTTTGAGATGTGAAAAAAGAATAACCACATATAAAACAACAACCAATAACAAATTAGGCTGTCTCATGAAGGGCGTATGCTGCGCAACACGAATAGAGTGATGCACTACGATCCTAATCCCAGAGCACAGCCTAAACTGGAGGAGTACAAGCGCAATCTGATCGCGCAGCACGGTGGCCATCACTAGAAGCGATTCACATTAGTGTGCGTTGCAGACGATCCGCGAAGGCGTAGGGAGACATCCCTGTCGCTGTGTTGGTATGTCTACAGTGACACTTCTGCCTGTGCATTCCTGCGCTTTGCAGCATCCGTGCGCGAACGGTTATGCCGGTTAGTGTTGCCGTGATTTGTTGCGGCGGTCGTTCAAATTCAAACGCTCATTTTGCCCTATATTAGCTAGGCTGTTTGGTGAAATTGGTGAAAGCAAGTGCAAGTGCGCAGAAATTGTTCTCCATCGAGGCGTAGGAGCGAGGAAAAGCGAACCGGTAAGTTTGGGAATCTGCGAATCAGCGAAGTGTTGGGAAAGGGCACGCCGCGACTAAAGGCAGCCGAGTACTTCGAGCTGTACTTAGAGTGTTATTGATTCATTTACGCAGCTAGGACGGCTTGGCTGTGTTGCTAGTGCTTCGAGTGTTATACGAATAGCAATCACATTTATCGAACAATTCGTCATCAGGTGTTTAAGTCGATGCGCAGAGCGTCCTAAGCCTGTGCAACGCTCAATCAATGATCAAAGATTAGTTTGATCAAATTAGGCTGCAGGATATGGTTCGATGCTGCAAAGAAATTTCAATTTTTAGTTTATAGTACTTTGAAATTAATTTAAACAACCCCCCAGCGGCTGGTGATGATGCCGTAGCTGCTCTTTTGCACGATTCTTCCCTGCGCGGATTCAGCGACGACGCTCCTCTTGAACATGAGCTTCGGTTTCCGGTAAAGCTTCCGGTGCATGCGTACTGGTCCAAAGGTTGAAATAAGGCGCAAAAAGACACATGTATGTGTGTCAACGCTGGATTCCATTCAGTATCGCACATATCAGATAGTGAAATAAATTCCCGAAGTAAAATGTCAACTCGCCGGAATTTATTCCGCCGATAACAAGCGCGCGCGGAGTTATCCGAGATTCCTTTCTACATCAGTTTCGCTGCCGCCCTGTCTGCAGTTTGTTTCTCTACTGTAGAGTACAGATTTACCCACAGTAAGTTGCCACAATAGTTTCTGAACTATTTTGAAACATTCGTAAGGACTATCTTTTGAGCTCTACTTGTGGTATGTGGAAGGGAGACTTGTATAGTCGATGCGCAGAACAATATATTTCACCATTTTAACAATTTTCGTAGTTTAGTTTGATCATCAGGGTTTTAAGTCGATGCGCAGAACATCATATTTCACCATTTTAACAATTTTCGTAGTTTAGTCTGATCATCAGGTTTAGTTTAAGTCGATGCGCAGAACATCATATTTTACCATTTTAACAATTTTCGTAGTTTAGTTTGATCATCAGGTTTAGTTTAAGTTGATACGCAGAACATTATATTTTACCATTTAAACAATTTTCGTAGTTTAGTTTGATTCAGTAAGATTGCAGGAACGCGAAAGAAGATATAGGAACATCTCTAGTTTGAGTTTTGAAGTCTTCCAATTACATATAAACAACAATTCCTTTGTGAGTGGAACTCTTCTCCCCCCCAAACGGCGGATGACGATTCCGTAGCTGCTCTTTTGCAATAGTTCCTCCCTGCGCGGAGTTCCTCACGCACGAGACGGTGCTCCTCTTGAACATGAGCTTCGGTTTCCGGTAGAGGTTCCGGTGCGTGCGGAGAATTCGCGTTGCTTTCTTGGTTGAAAAGACTTCTGTATGTGTGTGTGTGTCCACGCTGGGAGAACATATACCGAAGTGTGTGGAAACAAATTCCAGAAGTAAAACACAAACCGTTTAAAAAAAATCTCAAGACCTAGCGCGCGCGCGCGGAGTTATCAGAGGTTCCTTTCTACATCTGTTTCGCTGTCGCTCTGTATAGGGAATAGATTTGCCTACAGTAAGTTGCCAAACTTTTCCAACTATTTTGAACCATTCTAAAGGACCGTCATTTTTTCAATGGTGATAGTGAAATGGCAACGTCCTCCTTGATTCCTTCCTCTTTTTTCTCGTAGTACAACAACCTCAAGTAGGTCTACTGGCTGCCGATAATGCAGGCCATAACATTTCCGCACACAGTGCCAGGGGCTTACTTGGGACACCTCCTGCACCCAAAGATAGGTCTAAAGAGAGAACAATTGGTTTGTAGTGGACCGGTATCTGGTTTGTTGTAAAAAGTATCGGCAACGTAAACCTGGCTACTATTGCCCTGGCTGTACTGAGAGAGGCTCTCTCACTCTCCCAGTCTAGGCTATTCTCCCACAGTTCAGCCTAGCGATGCAGTCTCTAACATATCGTAGCTATCTGTCTTTCTCCTTAGGTGTCTGGTGAATGTACCTGGTGCCTCTCTGTTACTCTCACAAAGTACTAGGCAGGCCTGGACCTGGTTACTTTATGTATATATTTTACCAGGTCCAGTATCTAGATACTGGACCTGGCTGTCCTGCTGTAAACATTTAGCTTCAGAACACATTCTTCTAAGAAAAAGCTGTATTAATTTGTATCGGACAGTAATTAAAATTGTCTAAAAATAGAGAAGACGATCGATATTGTAACTTGTGTAAACAGGTATTTTTAATTTTTGGACCTGTTCAGGTTCGATACATTTGTCTAACTGTCCCGAAAACCAGGTTCATCATAACTTTCCCTTCACTAGTCTACACCAAGTTCTTGGCAGCGTTCGATATAGGACGGAAGTGGCACACCACAACATACCCACAAACGGCCCATAACGATCCTGCTGAAGCACCGTTGAGCTTTTCCAATTCTGGATGTCCAGGATGAAGCTACTGGGTTGCATACTGCAGAAGCGTATTCCACAAGGCTGAAATACGGACATTTAAGACAATTTATATCGCAGTAATCTTTACAAATGTTTCGAATGAGACCCAAGGTCTTCATTGCTTTTTTTTTGCATATGCACATTAAACTATAAGTTACAGTCTAGGGTCACTCCCAGGTCGCGAAAAATAGACACACGATTTAATGTAGATAGGTGAGAGAATAGTCAAAAAGGAGAACCCTTGCGTAACGTCCCAGGTACTAATGTTTGGTCAGGTTCGATACCCACTACAATCTCAACACTCTCACCGTGTCCTTCGCTAACCCCGCAGCAATGGCGCTGAACGACCTGCCGACGGAGTTGCTCGAGAAGGTGAGCGGGTTCCTCGGTCTGCAAGACCGGCAGGCCCTGGCGGCGACCTGCCGCCGGATGGAGGCGGTAGCGATGCAGCCCCGCCTCAACGGGTCCGCCGTCCTGCGGCTGAACCGGGTGACGAAACGGCGCAACCGCTTCGGCAGCTGGCAGTTGGAGAGCCAGGTCCTGCCGAAGGCGATCGTGGAGGGCAGCTGGCGCGAGTACTCCAACGTGCGGATCGAGCTGTACGCGGGCCAGGAGCTGGACGAGGTGTGCGCGCTGCTCGACCTGCTGCCGCAGCCGCTGAAGCTGCTGGACGTGATCGACCACAACTGCCTGCAGGTGTTGCGCCTGTACGCCCGGCACCGGGCGCTGTTCGGGCGCGTCGAGACGCTGCACGTCTGGCAGTGGGGCTCGACGCGGCCGCCCGACTTCGACCGCGCGTTGGAGCTGCCGGTGCTGCGCGCGCTCGCGTGGCACGAGCACCAAAGCCCGGACCCGAACTCGACGCCGACGACGCCGGACATGCACATCGCGCTGACCGCACCGTGCCTCGAGCGCGCCCTCTTCACGATGACGTCCTTCTGGAACGGGGTCTTCAACGTGCCGCACCTGCAGCTGACCGCGCATCCGACCCTGCGCCGGCTGTCGTTCCGGCTGGACGACACCACGGTCGAGCGGTTCGCGCAGGTCTCGCACGCGGCGCTGGAGGAGCTGGTGCTGAACTTCCCGACGATGCAGCTGACCCCGGCCGTCTGGAGCGCCCTGGCGCGCTGCGCACCGAACCTCCACACGCTGGTGCTCGTCCCGGCCCGGGGCGCCATGCCCACCGACATGATCCTGGCCTTCCTGCAGGAGTGCGCCCCGCTCCGGTCGCTCTTCCTGCACGGCTGCGTCCTGCCGGAGGACGTGTTCGTGCCGGCCGCCTGGCAACGCCTCCAGCACCTGCACGTGCACGACGGGCTGGTCGCGCTGGCGTCCGGCCCGGCCACGCTGGCGCTGCCGGCACTGGAGACGCTCTGCCTGCAGGTGGACGGCGCCTACCGCGCGCACACGCTCACGCTGGAGCTGCCGCTCGTCCGGACGCTCTCGCTGTACGTCGCCGGCCGGAACGTGACCGTGGCGAGCGCGCCGCGTCTCGAGCGGCTCCGGGTGCGCCTCACAGGCCCGTACGTGTACAGCCTTCTGCAAGGTCCGCTGCCGCAGCTGCACACGCTCACGCTGGAGACGGTCGGCGGCCGGTACACGCTCGCCCAGCTGCTGTCGACGACCACACCGAGCCTGCGCCACCTGACCGTCGTCTGCCGGATGCACCACGGGCTGGACACGCTGCTGCGCCACGTCGACCGCGACCTGCCGCAGCTGGAGACGCTCACGCTCGCCGGCCTCCAGCACCTGGCCGCCGTCCACAAGTCGACGCTGCTGGCCGTCTGCCGGTTGACGCAGCTGAAGGTGGGTGTGCCGGCGGCTGCCGGTGTTGCGCGGCGAGACACTCACAATCCGCTTCCTTCTCCCCCTCACCTAGGCCCTCCACCTGGAGCGACTGTCCGTGTGCGGCCGGCCCGGGCAGAGCGTGCGGCTGCCCGCCCAGCTCACCACGCTGACCATGCGCGAGGTCAGCCTGCCGAACCAGCCGTTCACCGCTCAGGCGCACCAACACTTCGCCTTCGTCGAGGAGGGCGCCGTCGGCAGCCGGCTGTACAGCTGCAACGCCGACCAGGCGCCCCGCACGAGCGAGCGCCACTTCACATGGTGCTGCAAGCACTAGCCGCGCCACGACAGCTGCCGACAGGTGCGTACACGTCCGACTCTCTTGTAGTAGCAACGCACCTGTGGTGTAGACCGTTTATGACCGTTCGTACTGAGAGCTCAGACCAGACTGCTTTGTTTGACAATTCTTCTTATCACTAATACTATCCTAACACTAGTTACTAATACATCTAACGGCTTATTTCTAAGGGTACCCTAATACTACCTTAATTCTAACCGTTATACACTACAGAACCTTCTAACGTATGCATTAGAAAAAAAGCGACAAAATGCTTCGATTTTTCATGAGATTACCCTGCCACCCAGTGGTCGGTCATTCATTCAGTGGTCAAGGTATACTTGTTGACAACATACTGTTGTCGCCTCACTTCATTTACATTATCACTTCATTTACATTAGCTATGGTCAAAACAGTGAAGGAACTCCATTCTTTGTTTCGTTCGAACCGCCTGCTCAATCCGAGCCTAACAAAGTTCGTGCCATTGTGACTCACTTCGTATTGGCCATGATACTATTGAGCAATTTTTTATTAGATTCTGACACTTCTGGAGGAGGGAAAGTCCATTGAAAGTGTGGGATTCGTAATAATTATAACACACCCATCACTACCGACAGAAGATCGGTTGGCCCATCGTTATCACGATCATTTTGACGTATCAAGCACAAGGCCGAAGCAAAGATAACGGGACATTAGAGATTGGTGATCGAGTGGAAACAAGTGCAAATCAGGGTACCACAGAAAGGAAACCTGGTACTGGCCATACGAAGTTCCCGAGGAAGGTGTTACTGCGGCTCACAATCAGCGAAAAGGAGATGTCACGTCCCGTCTTCTTTTCATCGTGGCTGGCATTGACCGGAGTGATTTATAGTACGGAGTGCCTCCCAGAAGTTCATAACTTCATAAAAAATATCACGATTGGTGTTTTGGCCACGTCTAGCTTCGTCCCACTCCTCGAAGCGAGCGCTGGAAGAAATGGAGCAGTTGGGCATTCCTGTGGCGCTCAACCATGCTAACCCTCCTAACGTGGCCCAGCTCTGTCCGATCGAGATTTTTTAGACACATTTGACGAGGAGACTATATTCAAATAATTTCGTGGCTAAAACCGGGGATGAATTGATGAAAATGGCGACCTTGGAACTGAATATAATGCCAACAAACTTTGTTTTGACACCTATGGCCAAATGCCGCCAGGTGGCCGGGAAAGGAGTATACATATTTTTGTACAATAATAAACATAATATCGAAACAAATGTAATTTGGTTTGATAAAGTATCTTTGACCGTTTATTTTAAGTGTCCGTTTGAAAAAAGTCGCTTTTTTATTGCATACGTTAGCTAGAGAGATAAGTGAGCAGAGGGATGACGCGTTGGAGAGGCGGCCACTCGCCCTCGGGAGTCGGTTCGTACAGCGACTCTTGCGGGAGTCATCGGGAGTTGGACTGACCCGACTCCCAGTGGATGGAGGGTCCCGCAAGGCAGCGTTCTAAGTCCAGATCTGTTTGTGTCGAGTTTGTGGATGACGATGTGAGTCCTTGTATACGTGCTGTGGATGGTGGGGCTCACATTGATGCCGTGTGCATTGACTTTAAGGCTGCGTTAAGAGAGTAAGGAAGCTTGGAGTACCTGTGGTTTTCAGCGCCTGTTGGAACACGGTTTGGAATGGACAAAGTCCAGATCTTACAAATCCGTTACAGCTTATGTGTCGTGAATTGAACGTTGTCTTCAATTTGATGGATTTTAACATGCCTTTTTAGTGCTCAAAGAGCGTTTTCGTTTCCGCCAGGAACCTTAAGTAAGCTTCCGTTGAGATTGGGCTATAAGTAGAAGTTAAGGTATTTGTGTAGACAATCGTGATCCGACAAATTAAAGAAAAAATAATAATGATCCGCGATTACTTCAACATCGCCTCGATTTGCTCTCCAGCTAGTGAAGCTCCAACGGCCTAGAGCTCTGTCTTAATAAATGAAGTTTAATCACTTTCTACCGTCAACCTTATAAAACTAATACTGGATCTAGGGATATGATTAGATTAGTCTTTGAATTTCAAAGAACACGCGATCTTACGCGTCCGTACGTTGAGCTCCTGCTGGTGTTATAGATTATAGGCTAGAATTGAAAACTAGAACTTGCTAGAACAGTCAGGATCATGAATATGCCCCTACCGGACTACAAAATCCGCTGCCAGCTAGTACATAGCTGGCTTAAATTGAGTTCAGAACTCGCTTTTTACATTGCCAGATCTCCTAACTCACGGAATTGATGTCTCATTCTCGTCGCCTTCGTGTTCAGACCCCCTCTAGCTATCCCTTCTTGCGTTATTCACTATGGCCAGAACAATACGCTCTCGAGTGCGCTTGGAAACTTCAATGTAGTGTCTCATCTGTTGGACCACCGTATCTCCACATCCCAATACCGTCACAATCTTCGCGACTTCAACCCCCTTTAATCCCCCCTTCCTTCCTATCACATCCCGGTCGTAGCTCCTTAACCGTGTTAGGATTATTAAGCCTAAAAGGCGGACAATTTCCTAATATACAAATAAATGATTAGTGCCCTGTAACCAGCCCTGTAGTTGGCAGACTCTAACACGTCTCTCTTTTTTTTGGCTCGCTTTCAGCTGCTTCCGTCGTGGGATGGACACGCGATTCGAAGTCTGCAGATATAAGCTCACGTCCCAAGCAATTCTACAAGAGATATGGCATAGCTGCAAAGTGAGCCCATGCTAGGATAGAAGACAATTCCAATAGGAGGTGATGCAACAGAGTGCGGTTTGATACATGTTACTAAAAAAAAAAACAAAAAGACTATCGCTCCCGAAACAGAAAGACATAGAAAGGAACGTCTGAGCATGATAGATAATGAGGGGCAAACGAACACCGCATTAGATTGTCGATCCCGCAGCGGAGAAGGGCAGCTTGTTTTCCTCTGGATGATCTTATTATAGTTTCTAAACTGCTGCACAACTGTTCCCGGGCGGCAGGTCGTTTAGATATGTGTTGGAGCCAGCACGTTGGGGAGATTTCGACCACGCAAGCTAGAAAGTGCCAATTAAATGCTCAGTTCCTTTCGTAGGGCCATAAAAGCACGGTTGCCTGCGGATGTGTGGGACTTCCAGGTCGAGACGTGCCGGCAGGACGCTCATCTCGGAACCGTCCCCATGCGCTCGGCGTGCCTCATTAGTTGACGGACGGACCTTCGGTTTGTTAGCAGTTTTATGATGATTGTTCTAGCACCTTGCCGATTTGCCTGGTAACGAGCAATAACGGCTTGGACGTCAGGACGGACGTCGTTTTTTTGCTATTAGAGTTTTTTTTGTAGGTACTAATAAGAAGAGACAATATTGAAAAGACAAAATGGCGTCGATGATGCAACGCACCGCTCTAGTTCTATGGTTGACACACTTGGGTTGTACAATGCAAGCATCCCGGTTCGCGGGAAAACGCCCAGCCCGTGGTGTTGCTGCGCGTGTTTGCCGTATCGATCGGGGTTCGATGAGGACGCGCGCAAGAACTGACAGCGACGGCTAAGCCGAGACAGCAACCACACACACGCGCGCACTAATCGGAGCGTTCTCCTCGTGCGGCAGCGGAGGGAGAGAGAAATAAATAGAGGAAGAAAACAAGAGCGCCCTAAACGAGGTGTGTCCGTACCGGTCGTTCTTTCCGAGCGATAAACACCCGGAAGGTGACGCTGATAGCATTTAAATGCCAAACGGGGCTATTATTAAAAGGCCACGCGGCACCGCCATCCGGCGGACCGCACCTTCGTCCTTAATCCCGGCTTTTATTAGCGCGCACACATACACATGTATACACACACACACGGAGCGTGTAAGTTTCCATTGTTTGTCGGACGGAGTAGGTAAATATTTTCCTGGCGGACACACCCCGGAGGCGGAGGTGACGTGCTGCCATTGCGCTAATGCGAATCGAATCCTGCACAAACAAACGAACTCGTTCGTGGTTCTGTTTTCGGCGTTCTGAAAGCGTCGTGTTGATTTTGGCGGGCGGGTTTTGTTTGCTGTTTAAAGTCTATTCCAGGGCAGGGTAATCGGTCGCGGACTTCGTTAATATCTTCCATGAGGATCAGTTAGTATTTCGTATTTCGTAATTCATATCTATTTATATACATTAAAATGACCTCTAAAGCTAGGTGAGCTAACCTACACTACCGGAGTTTCTCAAGGACACGATCTGTCCAAGTACTGGCTGACAAAAATGAGAATAGAGGAGAGCGGAATCTGCCAGGAGTGTGAGGAGCCGGAAACAGGAATACATCAAATTTTCTACTGCAACAAATACGAGATCCACAGAGTGTCAAAGAACATATCTTTCGAAAGACTGAAAAACAATTGGAAGGAGTAATCGGGAACGACAATAAAAGAAGTGATAGAGTTCATGAGAGAGACAGGAATAGAGGTATAGTTTGCTTCGTCTATTGTCTTTGTTGTGGAAAGCATGACAAAACATAAAGAACACCAACACAACATTCACCAATTCTTCATTCGTCCAATGTCCTCAGTCACCTTAGTCGTTAGGCTCCCTTTTTCTTCAATTTCTGTTTCATTATTGCCCCTTATCTCTGTTGGACCGAGCTGGAGGCAATTTGGTGGTTTCAGGTGTTTTGGTATGATTCTTATTCCATAACCGTTGTACCACGGCTAGATCTGGCCAAAACTCTCTCTAGCTGGCCCGCTCACAGGTGAGCACGTCGTGCCTACATGGCCTGGTCTCCAATCGTTCTCCAGGTCGCTCCATCCGCGGTTGTGCCCGATCTCCGTCAGGTCGAGCTCCACATGATCCAGCCAACGAGCTCGCTGCGCTCCTCTGCGCCTCGTGCCGAACGGGTCGCTGACGAGAACCTTCCTGTTGGGACA
>KB672491.1:4109054-4161925 GCA_000349145.1 Anopheles dirus | reverse complement strand
GAGAGAGAGAGAGAGAGCGGGCGGGCGGGAGGAGTAGAAAATTGACACATCGGCAGAGAAGGAAGGACACAATTTCCATCATTTAAACCGGAGCGGACGTTAATGCTTGTTTGCCTTGCCGGGGGGGGGGGGGATATTTTGTTTCGTCCGCCCTCCCCTTCTGGCGGGACTCACCCGGGCAGATATAGTGGAGCGGAAATTGTCCGAATGACAACAATTTCGCTCCATCATCCTTTCGTTGGTGGCGGGAGTGCAGGATGCGGAAGCTGTTAGTTTGTCAGTGCGGCCGGATAGGGTTTGGGGCGGAGAGAACGGCTGCTCCGGCTGCCCGCGTCCAAATGTCATCCGTGGCGCCGTTACATTTCCTGCAGAGCGGGCGCCGATGTGGCATTTACTTGCAGGGAGCGGTGCACCAACGCCGGCTGGCTGGTTTCTGATGTATTGCTGGCAACACTGACCAACTTACAGCACTCGAGAGATAGGAGGCACTCCGTCCAATCTCCCGACGGACCATACGGCGTGCGAGGTTCTGATCTCGGCTCGAGACCCAGAGCTCCGAGAGATGTAACGTGCGTTACGCAACGTAACGCGTCCGCGAGGAAGCTCCACAGGTATTCCCGTCACGCTGCGAGCGATATCCCTAGCATTGCGACACAAACTGGTCCGCGTTGGCGGTGCAGAACAAGCGGCCGGGTGTAGGAGGGGGCGTAATTGAACGAAACTAAACAGCAGCACACACACAGCAGCAGGCGTGAGCAACACTGGTTCGCAGAGAGGATGACTCAACCGTATCGATGGGAGTACGAGAGGAGGGTCATCGAAGTTGTGTTTTTTGGAAGACGCCAGGTAGACCCGGACTGAAGATCTTCCCGCCTGCCACCAAGCCACCGATAATTTGGAGCCTTTGTTGCTGCGGTTCTGTTTGGGCCGTGATCTCAACCGTGACGCCTATTGTCGAGGCACGGCATGCAAATGTAGCAATAAAAAAGAGAGACGCACCTCTCCTTCCCTTTCTGCAACGCCCGCGTATGAGCTCACCCGAGCCCCCCTCCACATGCAGTATCGGCGGTGCCGACAATTGGGGAGCAGTTGCGATATAGAGCGAGAGACGATGCAAGACAGCGCTTACCGGTGAGCGAGCGAGTGCGGGAGTCAGTGTGCGTGCTGCTCCCACTCGTAGCTGCGGCCAGGGCAACCGAGAGAGAGAGAGAGCGAGTGCACTTCTCGCCCGATTGTCTCCCTCTAGAGTAGCTGATGATCCAATATGATCCCCAAGACCGTCCTCTGCATTAGCTCCCTTCGGCACCGGGCCGGAGTGTGAGCGAGACACGGTGCTCCGTTCATTGCGTTGCTCCGCTCCGTTGCTTCCTCCTGCGATGTGCTCCGTCAAACATCCCGAGCGCAGCGCTTCTACGTCAACGGCGTGAGCGAGAGAGAGAGAGAGAGCGAACGCAAACCCCCAAGTCACGGCCGCTGCACGTATATGCGGGTGGCTTCCGTCCCGGTCGCACTCTCAACGCCATCTCGCTCGCGCCCACGGGCCTCCTCCGTGCGCTGGAGGGTCAAACCCTAATTCGGCAGCGGAGCGAGCGCGCGCGCAGAGGCACGGTTCGGTCTCTTGCTGTTTTTTTTCTCCGCTTCTTCTTCCGCCTCTTCTGCCGCTTCCAGAGAATTGCGCCCGAGAAAAAGTGTTGTGAGCGCTGCCGGACGCCCAGCAAGTCACAGTCGACGTTGGTTCGCATCCGGCGGTGGACGCGCTTTCGCAGCAGCCGGCCGTCGCTTCTGGGTGGAGGCAAGTTGGGAAGATGCGGCCGCGACGAGAAGATTCCGGCGTTGGACGGTGTTGGACGCACCAGTGCGGCCAGTGCGAAGAAGTGACCCAGCACGTGTGGGTGTTGGTGTGTGCGCGTGTGTGTGATAGTGCGTTTGTGAGACGATAGTGCGAAGGCCAGACGGCCAGAACTCCCCAACACTGCTCCCACCAGCGGCAGGAAAAATGGCAAGCAAATAGCAATAACTTTTTCAGCTCCAGCATCTCGCACTCTGCCGTAGTGGCCGTCCCTCCTGGCTTCCATTCCACTCGATTCGTTCTGTTCGCTCCGACCACGTCCGCCTCGCCACCAGTGACGGCCGTCAACAGTTTGTTCCGGCTGGCTCCTGGCGGCAGCCTGCCGGAGAGATGTTCGTTTCGACATCTTGCCCTTAATGTCACCCTCAGGATGACTCATGCGCTCGGCGGAACACTGTGCCGGAGTGAAGTCATTCCGGGATATCTCCAACGAGCTGAGTAACGCGAGCAAACGCCTCTGTTGGGCGGGCTTGCAAGGCTACATTCGTCACGTATAGCCTCCGAAGTGCCGAAGTGGCGCGGCATCTTGTTGCCCCCGCCTCCTCGCGACGTCGTGAATCAACACAGTAAACAGCTTGATTTGTCGGCCATTTCGCATGTGATGCTCCTGCCGGTGCCCCATGTGACGCTCCGGGATTCAACGTCAACGTCCAACCATCTACCACGAAGCACTTCCAATCAACCACTCAATGCCGGAACAAAGCGTCAGATCGCAACCCAAGATCCCTCCGGTGTACCTGGACCAACAGCAACAACAACAAAACCACCCACATCTCGAGGTACTCGAGCCGAGCGAGTACACTGCCGTGAAGGTCACACTGGTAAAAGCATCCCACTGAGTCATGCGGTTGCTGCTGCTGCTGCTGCTGCTGTTGTAATGCGCCGGAGCCGTCTTTGCTGACTTCGTACGTGCAAACCACAAAACGTGACAAACGCTGGGACGGGCTCGGCCGCAGCGGCGATACCGATAGCGGCGTATCGATGGCGCGCAAGCTGAGAAGATCCGGCAGCTCCCGAAAGGTCTCGATTTCTTCCCACCCGCGAACCAAACACGGGGAAGTCACCAAACGCAGAGAGCTCGTGTGTGTGCATGCGGGCCAGAAATGTACCAATTTTTATGTTCCTTTGTCTGGAAAACTCACGCCTCGCTTCTTCGACTTCGCGTGTCTTCGAACGGCTTTGGCTTTGTTTTTCTTCTCCTCGTCGGGTCGGGACCGGGGCGGACTCGGGGCCAGCGCGGAGTCTTTTCTCATTCTGATTCATTCCACCAGACCCGCCAGAGTCTCCAGGGACGGTTGCACATAAAACGCAAACGCGCACACAGCCACAGCGACCGGCCGTTTGTGTCTTATTAGATATTGCAGACAACGCGCTCGCTCGCTCGCCTGCCCATCTCGGTGTTGTGTGTATTGGGCCCTCCCCACTCCAAAAACGGCAACAATTGGAGGATTAGTATAACTGCCTTTAACCATCTGTGGCGAACACGGCGGCGCTCCAGACGGCACCAGCAATTTTTAGCTACGCCATATTTATCGTCTCCCGAAATAGAACGGTTCCTTCGGCAATTAGAGCAAACCGCAGCGTAATCGGGTACATCAATTTCATTTCTCGTTGCTGTTGGTGGTGTTGGTGCGCTGTATTATGAAGATTGTAAAAGGCCGTGTGGAGTCGGGCCGGACTGGTAGTCCTCTTTTGGGGTCTGTCCTCCAGCGCCCAGTCGCTGGTCCAGTTTGTGGTAGGGTCTTCTTCCGTTCCTGCTCCTGCACTTCCTCGTCCGTTCCTCGCTCGGCTTATGTAACTGCGTGGGAGAGCAGTACGTGCTCGCGAATATACACAGTGCACGGGAGCGAACGAACGCCCCGACGCCGATTGCATCAACTTCATGGCCACAGCTGGTTGCCCGGACGAAACGCATAATGCACGCTTGCCTGCTTGTGCCATATCGCTCGTTCATGGTCTCTCTCTCTCTCTCTGGCTCTGTCTCTTTCGCTCACTCGCTCAGTGGAGAACTGGTGGCGATGATGCAGAACGTTCGGTCGCGACTCCTTCGGTACTTCCCTGGACTACGCTGTCCTTGGAGCAGAAGTGGTTCATTTCGCCCCCAACCCTGCTGGTTAGCGGCGGTGCTGGAAGATCCAGATTAGATCTTGCCCTGTTTTTCCCCCCCAGCTGCTCGCAAGCGGGCCAACGGGGAAAAGCGTGGCGTGCTCCTCGGGTTGGAGCATTTTTCAACTTCAAACGACGAGCGATCGGCAGGCGGCATGTGCGGCCAGATCAGATAGGTGGGAGTGGTACGTGCCTGTAGTGGCGCTGCGGGCGTCCAGAAAACCGACAGACTCCACACTCCGTTGCCACGGGTGCCGCCAGGTTGTTGATAGGTGGGGCCTGGAGATTCCTGCCCAGTGTCGATGCTTTTAATTGGCACTACACGGCACTGCCGCCAGCCAACAACACCCGCTCGGCGCGCACTTGAGGGCACATCAATCGGTTCTGGCGGCGTTGGAACGCGCTCTATCAACAATCGTCGGACGGTCCGTGTGTTCGCCGCGACCTGGGCTGGTTACTCGACAACTTCGTCTTGGGCGCACTGTGACATCGGTCGCGTATAGGTGCGCTCCAAGATCTCCAAATCTGACTCTGCACCGTTCGATCATCGCTCCAAGAGCAAGATTCCCCCTTGCACAGGTCATGAACAATAGGGCGGAACAGTCCCGCCGCGCCCACCTCGCAACCGGGCCTCCCACGAAGCGCTTGGAATCATCCACCTCCGCACGACGCGCGCGGCACCGTTCGAAGTCGCGTCGTGCGCCCGTAAAGGTACCGCGGGCACTTCGACTGCAGTTGGTGCTCCAGCAAACCAGTTTCCTCCTTCGCTTCCCGTAACATCCTCTTCCAATCCGCCCCCTGCGCGGCCCTGATGTTCTGTGCAGTTTTTTTTTTGTTGTCTGTCGAGGCGACGAAGAGAAATCTGAACCTGGCCCGGACAGCGCAGACCGGGACGCCAGATCTTGCCACAGGCCGTGAAGCGGTAACCTTTCCCACCGACAGCAGCCACCAACGTCGCTTGCAGCGGGAGAACAGCTTCGCTTCGACACGGAGCGGGCCGGAGTATCTCTGGTCTCTCTGGAGTTCAGCCTGTTGCACAGCCGCAAGCGAATTGTTTATTGCCGCTCATCTCGTTCATTCTTTTATTGTCTTTCTCTCTCGCTCTCTCTCTCTTTCTTTCTCATCTTTTTCGTTCTAGTCGCAGCGCTTCGGTCGGAGGTCCGCTTGGTGGAGCCAATGGAGTGACCGGTTGTTGCTCTCGGTGATGTCATGACCGGCACTTGCTGTCAGCCAGATGTTCTATACTGCTGTAAGTATAAACCTACACATGCGAGGAAAAAAAGAAGCCAAACGCACACATTGCCCATGGCGGCACTCCATTCCGCGTTGCATTCCGTACGTCAAATTCTAAATATTTATCTGAACCGTATGCGTACGGCAGAATGATGCCCTACCTAAGATATGTAGGTGCAACGCAAAACACGAAAAAAACACGTGTACCTACTACTGCCCATATTGGCACATACGCTTAAAATAGAAAATAGTTGGCTAGGCGCGGGCCCCGGAGTGGCGTTGCTTCGCGTGCCGCTGTGTGTTCGGCGCGCAAACACGAAAGAAATGTTTGGACAAGAATTACCACCGGCCGGACTGGCCCGGGGGCCGGGCGGTGTTCCTTTTTTGTTCTCCGCGCCGCGGTCGGAATTCCAGCGCTTTGCGGTGCTCCAGCTCGAGGACGGGGATCGGGAGCTGTGCGCAGCTTAGTTACGCACCGCTGCCTACTGCGCACTCGCGCGCAAAGCGGCTGAGGCACACCAACGCCAGAAGCTACCGTGTTGCGCGCTCGAGCCGAGAGCAAAGTTGTGCCAAGAATTTTGACAATAGTCTCCTGGGCGGAGGAGTTCGGGAAACTGGTGACGATGTAAACGGATGCTCCGGAAGTTTTTCGGATCCGACCGATTGCGTGACGTTGGACATTTCAGCGACACGCTACCGGTGTGACCAATGGAGGAGTCTAGGTAGTGCCCGCGCAAACATATGCTCAGCTAATACAGCTCCCTAGGTTAGTCTCGAGAGAGTTACGTTCTATGCAATCATGGGCCGTCCCGTGTGAAGCGATTGGTGCTGCACAAGGTAGTAAAAGCAGCTTCAATTTGGAATTTAATTAATTAGAACCAATAGGGGACGTAAACAAAACCCATCGGAGAGAGATAAAGCGGCGGCCAGCAGTCGGTAATCATTCTTCAAAGGCACGAAAAACTCCACTCCAAATTTCTCAGCCCCGCTTCCAGAGCGCTTACGTCAGAGAGAACCGTGGCGAGGGGAAAAAACGGTGAACAGCCCGCTAGATCCGTATCACAGCGGCAGCCTACGGTTTTTGGGGACTCCAGCCGGACGTCCCGAGTGTGACGCTTGCCGTGAGCTAATTCAATTAAGTGTTGACTAGTACGAAGCAGGGTAGAAAGTTTTCCTCCTCTCCCCCAACAAAAAAAAAACCTTATTCCACAGGGTGTGCCACCTCCAGGGTGGAAATGTCACGCCCAGGTGCGCTGAGATCACGATATTGGACCAGCAGTCGAGTGTGTAGCGTGACGCGCCCGGCTAGAACGTCTTGATGGATCGCGCGGTACGCAAACGAGGCAGATGGCTCGAACCGAACACGTCGACCCGGGGTTCAGAGGTGCCCGAAGACGAATGCGACGACCCAAGACTGGTAAGTGATTGCTTGGGTAGCGAGACTGAGAAACTAGACTTGCTCTATCTGTTTTGATGGCTTTTAGAAGCTTTCATTAGACTGACTTCGAAGTTTGTAGTCTACAGTACGCTGGAGTGAGTAGTAAACTCTTTTATAGTAGCAATATGAGGAGTGGACAGGGATATCTGAATGTGAACGATCCATTTAAATTACCCTTCTAGCACGGGACGTAGTCTCATGTTTCGGGTATTTGGAAAAGCCGAAAATAAGTTTCCATGTTGGACAGTATCACAAACTAGATCCAGTTCTTTAACACACATATAGCACCGAAAGATCATTGATTCTACTTGTACTATTGGAAAAGTGGACCTGTAGTTATCGATATGATGCAGCTTCAAAGTAGTTCCTTTTTTGGTGCGACCAAAGCGTGTACATCGCTGCAGCAGAGGCAGCGGGTACTACCTGTATGGAAATTGAAAATTCCAAATGCTTCGAAGTATTCTCTAGATGCAACCGACCGTGGCCACGATTCTACCAACACCGAGCGGTTAGCTCTCACCTGGCGTTTCCCGTTCAACCGGAAACGGAAACGCTTTGTGCTGTCAGCAGAGTTGCCCTGCCTCTCTCTCTCACTCTCTCACATACACACACTGTCTAGATGCTGTTGTTGCCCATATTAGTATGCTCTATTGTGCTGTTTGGGTTGTTCCACGTGCACTTGCGTTTATCATCGCGCTTGGCCAACCAACCTTCGGGCGTGCCAGCTTCTGCCAGTCGGCGAAATAGTTATGCAACGAGCAGTGGGACAATGGTGACACACGCCGGCGTGACGTGGCAAGCAGATGGTGGCAGCAGCGAGCAGACGCCATGTTTTGCCCGGCTGACGCTGTCCGCTCCATAGCAACAGGTGCAATCAGCGTGTATAACCAGCTGTTATTGTCAGGCGAATTGTGTTTGGAAAAGTAGTTTTCCAAAGAGTACGCTGGTTTTTTTTGTTGTTGCCTGCTTGCTCCTAAACGCACCAAACTGGTACGTGAGGGATGCGGGCAGAAAGGGCAAGCAGCAGCCAGTATTAAACTCCAGCACAAAGGAGGTAAAAAACCTTAATTGAAACACCCACACACACACCCCAGCAGTTGCCCACACACCCACGAGCATTGTTACCATTGCCGTCTCGTTCTCGCCGGCTCCATCTCGCTCCCGCGGCGTTCTCGTGCATTTCTGTGTCTTCTTTCGGCCGCTCCAGCAGCAGACACAATGACCGACCGGAGAGCTGCTCACGGGGCTGATTCATCTAAGTGAGGCTGACGGCATATGCAACCTTCAAATTGGAGCACCCTTTGGGGCTGGATCCACCTATACCCTCACTATAACCGAGTTTTTTTTACCTCCCTTTCGCTTGCACCACTTGAAACCAGCATCCTACGTACAGCGCCCGTGCACTGAGGCACAGAGCAGGAAGGTTCGCATCGTCCATACGGCGACGGCGGAGAGTGTGCGAGCGGGAGATGAAATCGTGTTAAATCGCACTTCGTGTCTTCGAACAGCGAGTTGATTCATTACCGGAGCGCTCCAATGTTCTCCGTCTCTGTGTCACTGGTTCGTTCGCACGGCACGCTGTTGTCGTGTACAAGTTTAGGGGCTAGGTTTGGATGGAAAACGATGCAGCAACCGTTCTCTGTACATGTGACGGTGTGATGACGAACCGTGTAATTCGTCAGTCTCACCTTTCGCTTCATTGTGACAGTATGAACAATTTGTATTCCAGTGTCTTTTCTTGTTTGTCTTCCAGATCCCCACCAGTACGGAGGAAGTCTAACATCGCGCATCACTGGAACGTATACTGGAGGCGCCGAGATCGAGATCTTGACAATCTGACGTTCTACCGTATGTGTTCGAAAGGCAATTAAATGTGTGTTTTTGGGCTCAATCTATCAGCAGGAGCTGTATCAACAGCAATAAGATCGCGCTAACTCCAAACGATTCCTCTCGGCCCAGCCTGAAATTTGCTAAACCTGGTGTATTCGCAGACAAGGTGAGCAAATATTCAGGTGTGTCGACGAGTGGTCACATTCAACGGTATCGCAACGTGTGCAACTCTACCAACGAGAAGATTTCACGTCCACCTCAAGACACCGGCCTCCGTCAGGCGTGCAATGGGAAGCAGTAGAACTCCAACGGAGGGCGGAATAAAAAACCCAATCTCTTACTTTTATCGTCTCGCATTTTAAGTTATATAAATCAATACTCGCCGGTATCCCACAGTGTCGTGCCCCGGAGTCGGGTCCCGCCGAACACGCGGCAGGAGCATTCCGGCACCGCAAATAGCATTCCAATTTCCGATTTCCGGCCCGCTACACCCAATCTGTCAAATTCGCCTGCGGGAGCAGCGGCAACAGCAGCAAGGGGAGCGTTGGAACGCGAGGGCGATGCTTGTAAAAGCTATCAGGCGTACACCCCCTTATCCACGATTGTGCACGACTGTGCAGTGTCTAGCGTTGCAAACCACAGAAACATCACTTGGCGCTGGGGACATTATCACATTTGCTGCCGCTACAACCCCTTCCCGAAAGAGATGGGCCAGGCTGAGAGTCACGGCCGGAGAGGTGACACGGATGGAAGAGGAAGCAGTTAGAAAAGTAATTTCCGGGTTCCATTTTCAATACATTCAAGAACGCCATGTTTGGTAGTTTGCGGAGCAGCATGAGGTAGCACTTTCGTGCGAAGGATGCGCACGCTGTCAAGCGTAGGCGACCAGCTATTGGCATTGAGAATGGAAATACATAAATGCCATGTTGGAGTACGGCAATCGACGGCGCATATGACGGACAGCAAGCACGAAGAAGCGCCTCTCCTCTATAGCCGCGTTAAGGCGTCGAAAGTATACGCATGTGTTAATGTGCTGAGCCGCTTCTAAGTTCATATGGGCACGGTTTGCAAAATTAGATTAGTGAACGGCGTAATTAGATTAGGACACCCGACCGATGTTATCACCGTCGAGTAGCATGACGAAATTGTGCGATGGGATCGCATAACGCCTCGCCGTAGTCAGTTGTTGATCGGAAATATATAACGCACGCGGGAAACGCTGTAGGAGGAAGCCTTTCCTGTCCTTAACTTATAAGACATTGGTCGGTTTGTAGGGTTTGTGATCCTGTGTGAAACATTTTACTATAACAGCAACAATAAAATGAAACTAACCCGAGCCATTGTGACGCTCCGTCTCACCAGCAGCTGGTCACCCAAGTACTCTGTGGATGTATTGATCGAAGATATAGCCGTCCGGGACAGCTGCACTTATTTGTTCACACCAATGGAGGTACCGGCGCACGGCGCTTGATTGTAGCCGGGTGTGATACCCGCAACGAAGCAATAAAAACTGAACTGATGTCTGCACAAAACTGAGCAACGCTTTCCACTACACACTCTAAACACCCGCACCGTTGTCCGTTGACTTATATCCGAGCGCGACTAGCGTGTTCTTTTTGCGTAACCTTTATCCAGATTCGACGTTTCGCCTTCCGGGCGATATGCACAGGATCTTCACCACCTGCAGAGCCGGACACGATTGGAATCGCTCGGCGTTGTTTGAAGAAGGAGTAAAACTCGACAGATCACAACCGGTTGGGTCCGCGTTCGATGAACTAATAAGATGCAGTCGACGAACCTGGTTACTACGCACCAGGGCCGTCCCCGTACCCGGGTCAGTACAGTACGCTCCCCCTTTCTCCCCCGATTTCGGTAGTCTTTGGTCGCACTCGTTCTTAATCTAATTATCAGACCAGCTCCAGCAGACACACACACAGCCACCTACTCTCCCCAGCGTAGACTTTGTTTGTTGTTGACTCCCATTGTTAATTCCGGGCTGCTAAGGACAAGTCTACCGACAATCCCGCGGCGAGTTGTGTGGCGTCCCGGCGCGGCGTGGTGCCAGCCTAGGATTTCTCCAAATGTCGGACGCACACCGAGCCCGCCATTGCGAAATGTAGCCAAAACCGAACGAAAACAGAAGCTAGGCGAGATCTAGGCTGTCCCTCCCGAAGCCAAAGGAAGGCTCCCCTACGCTGGCTGCCTTGTCGCCGAAGTAATTTACTAATTTTTCATTTTCTTAACGCCGCTCAACCATGTGCACGTAGACTTATGTGGTGCGCAAACGAGAGCAAGCGTAGAACAGTGCAGGCCCATAATCCTCGCCACAGCGTGGAGCAAGGAATGGTGTGCCGAAGACTGGCAACGGAACGGAACGAGCCGGACACGGGCAGATTTGGATGAATGGAGCGCTGATCACCACCTAGCGCAGTGCCTGTGGTGGCGGCACCGTTGTACGGGTTGTTAATCAATTAAAGCCGCGGGTGCGCCTGTCGCGCTCCACCCTCGCCCCCTATTTTAAGCCGAGCCCTTTAACCTCGAAATTTTAATTATAATTAGACAATTTAGAATGTGGGCAGCAGCGAAAAGCAGCATCACCCAGAATAGAACCGGGCGGCCGTAATTGCCTTGTGTCTAGAGTGTTGTCTGCATTCGACGTGACGTGCTAATAAAGATGATCCAGTGTACCAGAGAGCTCTCATGACTGAACGACCCAATAAAGCGCCTCAAGCGAACTATTCCATTGTCCATAGTTACATCGTGTTTTGACCGTTTTTTTCTCTTTCGATGCCTTTTCCACCTGCACCGGGAACGGTGCCAGACATCCGAACCTGGACCAACGCAACGCAATGGATCCTGCCGAAATCCAATCAGGCAGTTGCGGGGATTCTATAAACGGATTTACCGACACCTGACACCCTCGAGACGTCAGGGTGGCGTGAGGTGGCCCTGGAGCAACATTTCTACGCAACATACACTCAAACACACATACGCAAACACAAGCATCATTCAACTGCGTGCTGTCGAATACAGAACAGAAAACGCTGCCCGACACAACAAAACCACAGCACGCGTTAGGGTGATCGTGAATCGCAAATGAAATTTAAAACTTCAACGGCATGTTTTATTCGCCGACTACAATCCCTGCAGCCGCGACTCAAGAGTAGATTGCTTTTTTATTTGTCAAAAGCCAGTAGGACGTTATGCTAACCCGCTTTGTCGTCGGGAACTGGAGGTGATTGCTAGCAAATCCTCGCGCTAAAAACATTGCCGTAAACGAGATCAATTTAATTCCAATCGCCCCATTTAGTAACTAATCTCTGGCCGGAATCCATAATTATGTTGCATTTGTAGGTTTTATTATGGGACATTTGCTTAGTTTGACGCGACATGCAGTATTAGATAATATTAACATGAAACAATGAAGATAAACATTACCTACCAAGTAAGAACAGCGCCAAAGAGGATCAGGAACAGCAAAAAAAAACACCCGTTTCGTTTATAACGACCTTTTCAAATCGCGTCTTGCGTCGAAACAACAACTGTCATCGTCAGCTGTAGGCAGAGCTGTCACAACAGAAACAACACAACAACACGCCGTGTGTTTTCGTTCATTGCGCAACTGGTAATGTATAAAACTACAATAGTTTTAACATAGTTTTTGTAACAGAAACCCCTTTTCGATTACCTTGTGAGTGAAGCAAATTCAGTAAAGCTAACTGTAGTACTTTTTCGTTGCACGGTTTATAGTATGAAACGTCGCGGGTCGACAGGATAGCAAAGGGGGCGTCATTGGTGTCGCTCGGTGCTTTCGATACGGATCGCTGGCTGGCTGGCGTGTGTCAATCTCCCTGAACCGGTGCCTCCTCGACTGCTTCCGCCACGCAATCCCCGCCGGACCGATTCATTGACACCGCCGCACCGTGAGCCACTCGAGGCAGGGCGTCGCTGGTTGGAATGAAAGTAACGAACTCGTCGACGGAGCGCCGTACCGCTTCCGACTACCATCAGAGCGGCAGCATCTTTCGCGGCTGCTCCGTCGAGAGCGGTGCCGTGGTGCCGATGGCGCCCTCGAAGCTGAACTATCGCATCTCGGTGCTGACGTTCTTCGCCAAGGCGCACCCGAACGACGAGTGCTGCGGCACGAACGGCCTGCCGCTGACGCCCAACTCGATCGGCATCTTCGGCCGCGCACAGCTCCTCAAGTCGGACGCGCTGCGGCATGAGAACCTGTGCACGTACCTGGACGCGATACGCGGCAAGCACGGTAAGCACGGCGGGATCCCGTTCCGACACGGCGCGTTGTACTATTCCGTTCCTTTCGCGCAGAACGCACGATCATTGTGCAGGAGTACGTCGGGTGCCCGCTGACGGAGACGTTCATCGGTGAGAACAACAAGCAGGAGACGCTGCTGCGCGTCGGCTACCAGGTGCTGAGCGCGCTGGCGCACCTCAACCGGTGCGGGCTGGTGTGCCGCAACCTCGAGCCGGCGAACGTGATGGTGAGCCGGGAGTTCGGCGTGAAGCTGTACAACTACGGGCTGTACCACATGACGTGCGGCGGCCGGTACGTGTCGTTCCCGATCGGGAACGTCCGCTACCAGGCGCCGGAGGTGCTGCTCGGCAGCCGGGAGAACGTGAAGAGCGACGTGTGGAGCCTGGGCATCGTGCTGGCCGAGCTGGCCCTCGGCTGCACGTTCTGGGAGTCGCTGAAGCTGTCGCAGATCGTGCGGAAGGTGCTCAGCCTGGTCAACACGCAGAACGTGTTCGAGAAGATTGCCCGCGAGCACGGCCGGCTGGAGGTGTACGAGGCGCTCGATGCGGGCCTGCGCCGCATCGTGCAGGAGTGTCTGACCATCTCGCCCCGGCGCCGGCCGCTCGCACAGGAAGCGCTGGACGATCCGGTGTTCGATTTCGTGCGGCTTGGCGGGCTGCCGGCGAGCGACAGTGCCGGGCTGACGCTGGTCGAGAAGCATCTGTCGCTCGGGCAGCTCTACTACCTGTGGCAGCTGGCCGGGGGCGACGTGCAGCAGGAGTTAAAACGGGAAGGGTTAATCAAAAGCGAAGCACCGATTCTGTCGTTGCCGAAGTAAGTGTGAAGTCCCAACTTAGGCTTAAGGTCAATTGGGAGCCAAAAACAAGCATTAATCGAAACACGAAATGTTCAGCCAAACCGTACGTTCCCGCAACGTACGCGTTGGTGTTCATTTTGTCTTCATTCCCACTTATTTCACTAATTTCAACTAGCACAGCACAGTATATAGAAAAATTGTTTTCCTAAGCATGTACAAAGTGTGACAAGTAGAGTTCGAAACCTCGTTTTAGGTTAAGCCTATCATCCCCTGTAACATGCAGTGGTGGACACCAGAAGAGATGTTTGGATGATCGAAATGGTGAGGTGCGGAAGCGCATACACGCCACACATGTTGGTTTCCCCCGTACGCAGAACTAACAATCCAGCTACGGGCATGCGGGCAAGCCAAGAAAAGCCAGAAATGGCAGGCCCAAGACCTGCGAAGGGCCAATGAAGAAGACAAGAAATTGATATGTCATGTCTTCGGTCCAAAATGTATGCTTATTTCATACATACATGTATTTTTTCATGATTCTATTGAATTATAACAAAATACTAAGGTTGCATTCATTTGAACATCATTTTTAACATAATTTTTCTAGGTTTATTTGAATAATTTGATCATTGTTTTCAGTAAGCATTATTAACTATTTATTTTTTAGTATTTACAATATTTTTGCCATTTATTGTTAAGTTTGAGTGATTGGAAGCATTTGCCCGAGACATGTGGCCTTGGCTGCGGTCTATTGTTTCACACCTGACAAAGACCCAGCCAGCTGGAGGTCATCAGGTTGAACCAAACGTAGTCACACAAACGAAGAACAAAATGGAGGCACTGTCCTGATGAAATATTCCACTTCATTCCAACCGTCGATCGTCGCACACTCGATCGTTCCCGAACGATAAATATGCTCGTATTGAGCACGACTAACACCCTGGTATACAACCGTACAAGTCATATGCATGCGAAGCAGGCATATTGAGAGTCCGGCGAGATCAAATGTGCGACGAACGACGGCTGGAATGAGGCGAATTATCTTCTCACACTAGAACACTTCGATGGGATCTTTGATTCAGAAAAGCGATTCAGAAACGTTCGCAGTCGTAGACATCGTTGACGGAAGAGGTGTAAACTGCATGATGGAGACGTGGAGATGTGTGTCACGGTCTCGAATACCTCAGCACCGGTAAGTAGTGTGATGGTTCGACGGTAGTCCTTCGGCAGCAGTCTTATTCCCTTCTTTTAGAGGCACTGAGAGCACAGGGGAACCCTTGCCTTGTGAAATGGCGGAAAATGTCCACCGGAATGTATCGCGTTTGTTTGCTTTCTCTCTCTCACACACACAGCTTGGTGATGCTCAACGGGAAGTCCATCTCACCCCCCAAGAGCCAGAGCTTCCTGCACGACAACCGCATCATCTTTCTCAACTTCAACACGCTGCTGGAGCGCCTGTCCGCGATCCCGGAGGAGGACTACCTGCCGCTCATCTACAACACGGACGCGTACCTCGAGTCGCCGATCTTCAAGACCGACCTGCCGCTGGTGATCCGCGAGCGCGACATGCTCTACCAGTTCCACCGGACGGTGCTGCTGAACACACTGCTGCAGGGCTACCCATACACGCACGATCTGCTGCGGTCGTTCGCCGCCAAGGACATACCGCCGCTGTTCCGCGGGCAGGTGTGGGCCTGCCTGCTCGGTGTCGTCGAGAACGGCATGTACGAGCGGCTGGACAAGTGCAGCCCGACGCACACCGACCGCCAGATCGAGGTGGACATACCGCGATGCCACCAGTACAACGAGCTGCTGTCCGCACCGGAGGGGCACGGGAAGCTGAAGCGCCTGCTGAAGGCGTGGGTGTCGGCCCACCCGCAGTACGTGTACTGGCAGGGGCTGGACTCGCTGACCGCACCGTTCCTCTACCTGAACTTCAACAACGAGGAGCGCGCGTTTCTCAGCCTGTACAAGTTCATACCGAAGTATCTGCACCTGTTCTTCCTGAAGGACAACTCGTCCATCATCAAGGAGTATCTGGTGAAGTTCTTCCAGCTGATCTTCTTCCACGAGCCGACGCTGGCGAAGCACCTGCACGGGATCAACTTCATCCCGGAGCTGTACGCGATACCGTGGTTCCTGACGATGTTCAGCCGTACGTGGGACGGACATGTGGCTCCTTTTTCACCGTGTCTTAAACTCTCTCTCTCTCTCTCTCTCTCTCTCTCTCTCTCTCATGCTCCGTCTCCACAGACGTGTTTCCGCTCCACAAGATATTCCACCTGTGGGACAAGCTGATCCTCGGTGACAACTCCTACCCGCTCTTCATCGGTATCGCCATACTGCGGCAGCTGAAGAGCACGCTGCTGAAATCGGGCTTCAACGAGTGCATCCTGCTGTTCAGCGATCTGCCCGACATCGTGATCGAGTCGTGCGTGAACGACTCCGAGACGATGTACCAGTTCACGCCGAAAAGCATCACCTACCGGAAGTACGCACTGCACGAGGAGGGCCCGGAAGAGTTCGTACGTATGCGGCGGGTGCCCGTTTCGCTACCGGCCCCACTTTTTTTCAAACCGTTTCTCGCACACCTCCCCAGGATCTGAACTACACCGAGGACGACCTGCGGGTGGTGCAGGCGGAGCTGCACCCGCGCATCAGCGTGTACGACCTGATACGGTTGCTGCGCGATCGCCCGGCCAGCACGGCCATACTGGACATACGCAGCAGCCTCGACTACCGGAAGGTGGCGATCGAGAACAGCGTCTCCGTGCCGTTCAGCTCCGTCTCGCTGAAGGAGCCGCGGCTCGACACGCTCAACGTGCCCCGCCTGGAGGCGTACCTGCGCCGGCAGCCGGTCATCGCGATCGTCGTGAGCGTGTCGCACGAGAACGCGATGCTGTTCGCCAAGTTCCTCGTCGACAGCGGCGTGCCGTACGTGGCGGTGCTGCACCGTGGCTTCGAGGCGATCTACCGGGCGGACGACCGGCTCCTGCAGCAGACGTTCGACTACATCAACACGCTCGCGAAGCACCTCACGCCGATCGCGTCCGTCGGCGAGTGAGGTGGGGCACCCGGGCTCCGGTAAGCAAATAAGTTTGTTATCGTCTCCTTTCTTTCGTTCTCAACTACGGGTGTAAAGATTGCAGTAGCAAGTACAGTGTTACATTCCGCGCATAGAGGAAGTTATTGGCTGTAATCCATTCTACTTTCATAGGGCATACTAGACTTTGTATACCACTGTGATGCAATACTTTCTTTGTCCTGCCTTGACAGGGCAACCATTAGCAATACTTACTACTAATACTACTTATTTTAAGCCAGCCTACAGTTGTTGCCAGCTAAATGGGTCTGTTTCTAGCATCAATCTCTCAGTAACTCACACAACCAAGCCGGGACGCATCGACTGCATTAGTATCTTTAGGCCATACTGCGGCGGCAACGACTGTAGCCACTCGGTGGCTAACTCATGCACCACCAGGTGATTATCAACCATACTAGTTTTATTTTCTAGCCTTTTTCAATACCCACGATCGTGAAGTCTGTTAGCAAAACAGCATCCTGTGTTTGCGCCCGAAATACCGACTAGTTCTAATAGGCAGTGTGTCACAATACTCTCTAGTGTTAAAACTTCGAGCAGTGCGCGGTTCGCAGCACGATACTCAAACCCGTCTACACCAAACCGTAATAGTCAATTTTTGCTTCTTTTCTTTGTTTACTTTGTGATACAAATGAAGGCTAAATAAAACACTCTAAGGCTCTAAGGCTAAGCATGTATGTGTGTGTACAGGTGTGTGTGTATTAGAGAAAAGAGAAACGTTTAATACAGCGTGCTTTTGATCACCTCCTCCGCCTGTTGCACGTGCCACTGGCTGACGCCGACGGCGACGGTGGCAGCTTCCGGTCGACCGCGGTACTGGATCTGTAATGTGAAACGTAGTTAGGCTCTATCCCGATGCGTCTCTTGTGGATATCGTGCACCACAACTAACTGCAGCCGGGCAGGCTTCTTCCGATAGAGTTGGCGATAGCTGCCCAAGCTGTCGCCAACTCTATCGGAGCTCCCTTTCGTCCAGCAGGTCACCCCTACGTCAACCTACCCTTCGTTCGCACATGTTCTCGAAGCGCGGCTGGACGAACGTCCACGCGCCCATGTTCCGGTGCTCCTCCTGGCTCCAGACGAACTCGCGCGCGTTCACGTACTGCGCCAGCTCGTCCCGGATCGCCTGCACCGGGAACGGGCAGAGCGACTCGAGGCGGACGAGCGCCACGTCGGTCACCTGCCGCGCCGTCCGCTCGGCCTGCAGCGTGTAGTAGTGCTTGCCGCTGCACAGCACCACGCGCCGCACGCGCTTCGGGTCCACGCGCGCCCCACACTCCGGGTCGCCCAGCACCGGCTGGAAGTGCGTGCCGGGGGCGAAGTCGGCGTGCGTCGAGACGCAGTCGGACAGACGCAGCAGCGTCTTCGGGGCGACCACCACGAGCGGCTTCCGGAAGTTGCGGATCATCTGGCGGCGCAGGACGTGGAAGTACTGGGCCGGCGTCGAGGGGTTCACCACCTGCAGGTTGACCGCGTCGCCGTCCGGGCTTGTCTCGCGCGAGTCCGTCATCTGCAGGAAGCGCTCCATCCGGCAGGAGCTGTGCTCCGAGGCGGCACCGTCGTACCCGTGCGGCAGCAGCATCACCAGCCCATTGCACAGCATCCATTTCGCTGCGTAAGAGAGGAGGCGGTTGAGTTGCGGTGGCTCACTTCCTTGCCGTCACCACAGAGGCAACCTACTTTCACCGCTGACGAGGAACGTGTCGATGATGATCTGGGCGCCGTTGAAGAAGTCACCGAACTGTGCCTCCCACAGCACCAGGCTGTTCGGGCTGTCGATGGCCATGCCGTACTCGAAGCCGAGGACGGCCTCCTCCGACAGGATGCTGTTGGCCAGCTCGAACCGCCCGGCGTGCGGCTGCCCGGCGGCCATCGCGTTCAGCGGCACGTACAGCTCGTTCGTCTGCTGGTCGACGAGCATCGCGTGCCGCTGGGAGAAGGTGCCGCGCCCGACGTCCTCGCCGCTCAGCCGCACGTGGAAGCCCTGGCAGAGGAGGCTGCCGACGGCGAGCGCCTCCGCCGTCGCCCAGTCGATGCGCTGGCCGTCGGCGAGCCGCTTCAGCCGCGCGTCGATGTGCGTCTTCTGCAGGTGCGGGTGTACGTTCTACGGGAGAGATGTTGGGAGAGAGTAGCGTGAGGTGCGGCGAACTAGCCTGCCCCCCCGGATGGTCGCAATACTCACGAACCCGGCCGGCAGCGTCACACTCTCGCGGCCGATGTGACCGAGCAGCCGGTAGTCGACGCCCGTGTTCCAGACGGTCACCTCGTCGCCCGGCTGCTGCAGCCCGCTCCACTGTGCGCCGAAGTAGCTGCGCTCCGGCTCGTACTCCGCGTGCGCCTGCAGCTCCGCAGTCAGGTAGTTCTGGTGGCTCTTGGAGATCGCGTCCACGTCCTGCTGGTCGAGCACGCCGTCCGCGATCAGCCGCTGCGCGTACACGTCCGGGATGGACTGGCGCGCGTGTATCACCCGGTACAGCAGCGGGTTCGTCATCGTCGGGTCGTCCAGCTCGTTGTGGCCCCAGCGCCGGAAGCAGTTCAGATCGATGAAGAAATCCTTCCCGAACCGCTCGCGGTACTCCATCGCCATCCTCGTCGCGCCGGCCAGCATCTGGAGTTGGGGGGCCCCGCGTTTAGTTGTGTCCGGCTCCGTTGCAACGAACTTCACTTACCTCCGGGTCGTCCCCGTTGACGTGTACCACCGGCGCCATGATGGATTTGGCCAGATCCGACACGTACCGCGTGCTACGGCCCCGCTCGGCCGGCGTCGTAAACCCAACCTGATTGTTCACGATCAGGTGAACCGTGCCCTCCACCTCGAAGTGCGGCACGGTCGCCATCATCAGGCACTCCTGGTTGATGCCCTGCCCGGGGAACGCGGCATCGCCGTGCACCTGCACGTTCAGCACCCGCGACCGGCGCTGCCCGCCCGACACGTCGTACGGTCCGTCGCCGTGCGCGAGCTGCTTCGCCCGGGCCTTCCCCATCGACACCGGATTGACCGCCTCCAGGTGGGACGGGTTGTGGAGCATGTTGAGGTGGAACGTTTTACCTCCCACCGTCACGTCCGCCGCCGTATCTACCAGGGGGTGCGTGAACAAGAGAGACAAACATCACTCGAACGTCTGCTCGAACGTCCAGCCACGTACTACATCAGGTACTTACGGAAGTGGCTCGCGATGTCGCACATCGCCTGCGCATCGCCCGGGAACTCCGGGTGGCCCTTGAACTTCCGGAAGATCTTGGCCGGCCGCGTGCCGAACATCGTCGTCAGCACGTTCAGCTTGCCGCGGTGCGGCATCCCGATCACGACGTTGCGCAGGTCCTGCTCGGCCGCACACCGGAACAGCTCCCAGTAGAACGCCATCATGCTCTCGGCGCCCTCGCCCCCGTACCGCTTCACCGTCGGGAACTTCACCGCGAGGAAGTGATCGAACGCCTGCGACTTGAGCATCAGCTCGGCCAGCTCGCGCCGCTCGGTGTTCGGGCGCGGCGCCCGGAACAGCTGCTCGTACCGGGCCGCCAGCCACTCGCGCTCCTCCTCCGACTCGATGAAGCCGAGCTCGATGCTGCAGGTGCCGCAGTAGATGCGGGCCAGCAGCTGCTCCAGCTCGGGCAGGGTGAGCGGCTGCTGCGTCGGCGGCACGCTCAGCAGGCCGGCCGGATCGACGCGATCCGTCGCACCGAGCCCGTACCGGGCGTAGTCGAGCTCGGGCAGCTTGGTGCCGGCGTCATCCCGCCCCTGCTGGAACCGGACCGGATCAATCGCGGCCAGGCGGTGGCCGTGCGTGCGGTACGCCTCGATCCACCGGTAGACGTTGGCGTTGGCGTTGCGTTTGGCCAACACCGCCGCCTCGACGCCTGCGGATGGGATGCGATAAGGTGAGTGGCCGGCAGAAGTGGACAGAGCTTGTGCAAGCCAATCGGCACCGATGAGATCTCGCGTGCTTATCAACGCGCACAGGTACGAGAGGAATCCGCAACGTTCTTCAACGCGGTGGACATCCCGGTGCGATAAGAAGGCTTAGCGAGAGCACGCCCCGGCAACCGGTCGCTGTTGCGCAGCAGGGCGACACAGCACGGCAGTCTCCCGGCCCAATTTGATCGACGCTCGCTGTACGGGGTTGATCGACGCTCGCTACACTTACCCTCGTAGCCGGCGCTTGGTCGGGGACGGCACCCGAACACTCCCTTCGTGCTGTGGTACGCCCGTGACAGCAGCAACCGTCCCAGCATCTTCAACTGCACTGTCGCTGTGTGCGTGTCCTTTCACTATAGTCACCGCAGGCCGGCTCGGCTGCTCGCCACGACATCCAGAAGCAACCGGTGAAGGAATACTGAAGATTAGCGCTGGACCGAGCGCCGGCTGCACCGACGACCGGGGACGGCCACTGTATCAGCGTCGGTGTCTGATACGCAGCACTCTTTACGCTTGCGTTGCTCGCTCGGTGACATGTGGCGGGGTTTGTGTGTGCGTAAACATGTTTACGCCGCTCGGACAGGCCGTTGCTGTGTGCGTGCGTACGCTCCGGGTGAGATAGCGCACGCGTAGGCCGAGTTCGCTTCGGATGGTCCTGTGGGCGTGGGACGCTCG
The DNA here is from genome assembly GCA_000349145.1 of Anopheles dirus. NCBI lineage: Eukaryota > Metazoa > Arthropoda > Insecta > Diptera > Culicidae > Anopheles > Anopheles dirus. Next base: position 4,140,710 of record KB672491.1, on the reverse strand, counting down.
AAGCTGTGTTGGTGAGACCGATTCTAGATCGGTTAATTCGATCCAACGGGGCTGTTTTCGAGAAATGCGACCTGTGCTTTGAAGGATATCACACTTATCCATCATGAATGAAACCTGGAGCGCACCCCGAGAAGAATGGTGCTGAATCTGCGCAAGACACGGGCAAGACACACCCCAAACGGGCGACGCAGTTGGTGATAGCGCGGGCACAACACACGATCCAGATAAGCGGACGGCACGGCAAACACCCCTGTCCCGGGGTGGCCTATCAGCGCCTGAAGCATCCATCTTTTTATTGGCAATCGGACGGGCAACAGTATCGACGACCACCACGTGTGCGGAGCCGCTGGACGTGGCTGATAGCGATGACGCTGGCGCAATTACCGCACAGGGTGGCTACCTTCGAACGTCCCGCAATGAAACACTTCAACGCTGTGCTCTTACAGGTAAGTTAAAGCAAGATTTATTTCCTATACACGCCCGGGTGTGGTATCGGTTGCTATCGGTGTGTGATAATGTGCGAACTATGCGTGAACGTCCTCGCTGTCAACCTGCGCACCGTATCAGACAATAAGGTGGGAGAAGCTCTATTGCGGCGCACTGGACTCTGTCTCTGCCCTACAGGCAAACTATTCAAGATGATCGTTGAGCGATCATCACCGCCATCGACAACAACGAAATGTCTTACATTAATCACGAACTATAGGCCTACACGTAGCGTAGGACGCGTGGAGTACCGCAGAGCACGGTAGTAGGTTATGTTGGAGGAATGCCCTTTCTTATGGTCTACTCGCTTACGTCATAGAAAAAAAAACTTAGCAGAAGACCCCTCGGTTCCCACCCACCTCCACGCTTAGTAGAAAGTGTTACTGGCTTTCTCAGTGGCGCTGGTCCGGTAGCGCTTGATTTTGTAGCGCACGATCAGTATGACGATCAGCAGTATCGGGATGACAATGACCAGCACGACACCGAACGACGTGCTCGTATTGCGCGCGACGTACTCCTCCCCACCTGGAACGGGACAGCGGAGCAAGAAACGGAGCAGTCAATCAATGCGCCCAACGCGGCCATCTTGGATTGTACGAGCTTGTACAGGCGTAGGCATTGCCATTGCTGTCGGGCGTTTGGGGGAAGTGTTCCACCTGTCGCTGGTCGGCTGCTATCTTATCAGAGCTCTGATGTGCGTGTTTCTGTGTGGGTATTCGCATTCTGCTGCGGTGAGAGGGTTGGGAGGTTCTCAGGGCCCTGACTGCTCTACCTGGTCCCTACCGGACTACCAAGATAAGATTAAGAACTCACCGCAAACGCTCCGCGCTAGCAGAACAATCAACCTATAGTGCTACTTCGCTGCTCCTGCTTGTGTTGTTTTCAACACACTGTCACTACTACTGCTACTGCTCTCGCATGGGCTGCCATGGATGTCAAGAATTGTGTATGGTGAAGCGCGCACACAGCGTCACGGCTGTGTGCTGCGCTTGTGTGTTGGGTGTGCAGGTGTCTGCCACTAAACTTCCGTCGAGCGACCGTCCCCGACGCCGGGCAGGCCGACGTTCTGGGCGAGCGGCAGCCGCGGCTGGCCCTGCTCGCCGGTGTAGTAGCTGCGGCTGGTGTTCGGCAGCGGCGACAGGTTGCCGTTCGGCGGCCGGCGCTGGTTCAGCGGCGAGTTGTCCTCGGTGGCGAAGCTGCTGGCCCGGTCGATGTCGCTAAACGTGGGACTGTACGCACCGTACGTCGGCGACTCCGCCACCAGCGGCAGCTGCTTCTGCTGCTGCTGCTGCTGCTGCGCCTGGGTCATCGCGACGGGCGGCGGCGGCGGCGGGTATCCCTTCGGGTCGTCGTCCTCGTCGTCGTCGTTGTCGTCCGCACCGGAGAAGAGGGCCGCCTGCTGCGGGCCGCCGCGCTGGCTGCGCCGACCTAGTTGTTTTTGATCAGCCAGGTTTTTATACTCGAAATCGCGTGCTACCCTAGCGCTATATTCACCTCCTTCCGAGGATGTGATATCTTCTTCGTCCAGGTCCATCTTTTTCGGCTCGAACTGGATGTTCGGCTTGCCCTCGAGCGGCTCGTTCGTCCGGTACATGCCGTCGTACCGCAGCGTCTTCTTGATCGTCGTGTCGTCGAACTCGCTGTCGTCGCCCTTGCGCAGCGTCGCCCGCGACCCGGAGCGGGACGGCAGCGGCAGCCGCCAGTCCGGGTCCTCCTTGCGCTTGCGCTTGCGCAAGCAGTACACGCCGCACACGATGCAGAGCATCAGCGGTATGATGACAGCAATGACAATGCCAATCGCAATCCAAGCCGTGCGGCGCGAATAGAACACCCCACCTGCGGGGACAACAACAACAACAAGCACGCAAAATGATGTCGGGGATGCGTTTTGAGGGGGGGCGGGATCCGCCTGCTCTGCACAATATGGGAAAGGATCTGCAAGAATTCTGCCCCGTAACCGATACTTACGCAAACACTCGGTGTACCCGTACTCCGGCACGTCCCACTGGCCGTTCTCCATGCAGATGCGGCGCGAGTCCCCGATCAGGAAGAAGCCCTCGTTGCACTCGAACGAGACGCGCGCCCCGGGCGTGAACAGGAAGCTGGACTTACGGCCGAACCGGGGCGTCTCCAGGATGCCGCACGATATGACGCGCCTGTAACGTTTGCGGAAAGTGTGTGTGTGTTAGCAGCGGCTCCGGAATCCGGTCCCGGCACCTTCGCCTTACTTGTCGTTCGTCGTCTGTATGTTGATGACGCTGGCGTGGTAGTTCTTGGTGAAGTGGGCCATCTCCCGGCTGAGCGACATGCCGTAGTCGAACCGGCACTGGTAGCTCTCGCCGCACAGCTCCTCCGCCCGCTGGATGTCCTGCGTCCGGTTCGGCGGCAGGAAGAGGCTCGGCTCCCGCACGAAGTTCGGCACGAAGCTGGAGTTGGCGAAGTAGCTCGACGTGCGGCCGAACTCGCGCGTAAACAGCGCCTGCCCGACGCCCTCCATTTCGCGATCGGACAGCATCCCTGTGGAGGAGCCGAGAGATTGAGCAGTGCCGCGACTGGCAGCGAAAGGACTGCAGTACTTACAGCGCAACCCGAACTGCTCGTGCACGGTCTGGAAGTTGTTGACGTTGTGTGTTACGATGGCGCCCTCCGGTGTGGTCAGATCGTCCGCCATATCCCAGCTCCAGTTGCCGAACAAGCCGCGTGTTTTGTTCTGCAATGCGACCAATGTCACCTGTTAGTGTGCTGCCGGTGAGCGCCTCCAACGCCGCTCCGAAACACTCACGATAAAACTCCAGGGTGTGTAGACGCGCGCCGTCATGAAGCCGTTGTTCTCGACGACCTCGACGCCGACGCCGGACGAGAACATGATCACCACCTCGGACTGGTTCAGGATGTACGTCGGCGTGTAGACGGTGACGCCGTGGAAGTGCTGGAACTTGAGGCTCTGCCGGTCGAAGTAGATCCGGCGCTGGTCGGCGAACACGTCCAGCCGGTAGCGCCACTGGGCCTCCCGGGGCCGCAGCCGCACCTCGATGATCGTGGAGGTGTTGCCGCGGGCGGCGACCGACGTCAGCTGCGTCGCCATCACCGGGCCGTGCAGGTTCCGCGCGACCTGCTCGAACCGCCCCTGCACGTCGATCCGCTCGCGGCCGTTGTTGCCGCGCAGCAGCACGAACTCGCCCATCCCGTTGAACGTGTACTGCAGCCCGTCGAACGTGACGACGTGCGGGTCGCCGAAGACGCCGGCCACACCCGGCGCCTGGTACGCGATGCAGTCCTGCGACGGGCGCCGCTCGAACCGGAACGTCTCGCAGCCGACCGCCTGCTCGTCCTGCCACATGCAGCACGAGTAGTACGGGCGCACGTCGTGGAACCAGGTCGACAGCGTCGGCACCTTGTTCGCCTCGTTCCACGGGATCTGGCCGATGTTGTGGTTGCGGCGGGGCCGCGAGCCCCACATCTGGTCGTACGACAGCATCAGGTAGCCGTTGCGGTCGTAGCAGCACTGCTGCTCCGACCCCTGCACGGTCGGCTGCCCGGACCGGACGCAGTGGATGGCGCCGCGGTGCTGCAGGCAGGACGGGTTCGAGTCGCGGTCGCAGTCCGGGTCGGGCAGGAAGCGGCCCTTGTCGTGCAGGGCGTGCTCGAGCGTGCACGGACAGATCGGCAGCTCGTGGGCGAAGTTGCGCAGGAAGCGGTCGGTGCGCAGCCAGTTCTCGCACAGCGCCCGCGGCCAGTTCCGCCCGTGGATGCGCTCCCACTGCGGCCCGAAGTACCAGCCGAGCGGGATCGGTTTCGACCACAGCACGCTGTTGGTGGAAGAGTTATGGAAGAGCATTACTGTCAAGTTCCCCTGTCGCGATTTGGGTCCATTGAGGTTAGGTTGGGTCAAAACTTGTTCTGGGTGGTGAAGAGAACAAAAGTCAGAAATTGATCTTTCTCACTCCCTGCTAAAAGCGTAGGAGACGCTCGCGCGTCAACTCCGGACGCGCCATGCGAGCGTCTCTTTGGTACAAGTGTGTACAACAAGCAGAGAGCCGATCACCAACACAACCTGTCGCGCGCTAGCTCTGCTTCTAGGTACAGTAAGTCGTAACAGGTGGTCTCCTTATCCGCTACTCTCGCACCTCAGTAGAGATGTGCGTACTGAGTAAGAGTGAGTGAGTGAGTTGAATCTTTGTTATAAAAAGCGTGAGTACGACTCTTTAGGGAGTCGTTGTAATCAAACTCACTCACGAGTGAGTAACAACTGGCCGTAGAGATCCGAATCCCAAAAGAGTACTCTACTCTTTTTAGTGGGATTCGTCTCCCTATTCACTCGTGAGTGAGTGAGATTGTAACGACTCCCTAGAGAGTTGCTAAACGATCCGAATCCCAATGGTGAGTGAGTGAGAGTGCGTCGACTCCCTAAAAGGACGCCCCTCCGGCTACTCACGGTGAGATGCGCAGGTTGTTGTACTGCTCCGGGTTGGTCAGGTTGATCTGGATGAAGCCGAACTGCATGTCGACCGTGCGCGTGTTGTCGCGCATGCGGTAGTTCGCCGGCACGATCGTGTACGCGCCGACGTTCGTCAGCTGCGTCTCGAGCATGTCGATGAACTCGAGCTCCGGCCGGATCGTCGCCTCCCGGTACCCCCACAGCGAGATCTGCACGTTCGCGTTCAGGTTCGTCGTCAGGTTGAACCGGTTCCAGGTGATGCGGATGCCGCTCGGGTTGCGCCGGTGCACGTCGTCCGTCTCGAAGAAGATGCGGTCGGTGGCGGTCGCGGGCGTCTCGACGAAGTACCGGCCGCGCCACTTGAACCGGTCCGTGCCGATCGAGATCTCGAACCGGATGTAGCCCTGCGCCTTCAGGAACGGCTGGATGCAGATCGCGCGGTTCGTGTCGACGACCGTGCCGACCACCTCCTCCGTGTCGAACCGGCAGGCGATCCGGTCCTCGCGGTTGAAGCACGGCCCGGTGATGTTGACGACGGTGCCGCCGAGCATGTTGCCCGACTCCGGCGCGAACACCAGCGGCAGATGGGACGCGTCGATGTCCTTGTTGCACGTGCCGAGCATGATGCGCTCGTCGATGCGGAAGATGTGCCGCCCGGGGAACCCGTTCGCCCAGCCGCGCCCGGTCAGGTCGCGCAACACCGACGCCTGGCTGTACGGTTTGTACTCGTAGGCCTGCGTGCCGTTGCCCGCGTTGAACCCGATCTGGAACGTGCGTGAGACACCTGGTGAGATACCTGGTGAGGCACCTGCTGTGACAGACAACTTACATAGGCCGGAACGCCGCCCTCGCCGCCGGTCGTATCGCCGCCCGCCTCCGTGTGCGACGACCAGTTGATTTCCGCGTAGTTGAAGATCGCGTACGTGTACACCTCATCCGTCGCCAGCACCATCTGGAAGCTGTTCGTCTGCGACGGCAAAAGAGAACGTCAGGTCGAGGTCGAACAAGGGAGACCCAGCCGTCGCCAAGCACACCTACCCGGAACAGCGAGTTGTCGATGCCGCCCGCGAAGCTCATGTTCTTCCACGTCGTGATGATGACGTGCTTCGGCACGAACGTGTCCGACCCGACCACGCCCTCGCGGATGTCCCACATGACGCGCTCGCGCATCTCCACGCCCGCCCGATCCGTGCGCGTCATCAGATCGCGCTCCATCCGGAAGTAGACGCCGGCCGCCCGCTGGTCGAAGTCGGTCTGGTAGATCCGCCCGATGCGGCACTTCGAGAAGAAGATGCCGATGAAGGACGGATCGTTGCGCTGCGGCCAGTCCTTGATCGGGAACGACAGCGGGTACGTGTAGTGCTCCGGCGGGTCCGAGAACTCCAGGAACCCGTTCATCGAGACGCGCGTGTAGTTGAACCGGAAGCCGAAGAACGGCAGCTGGAAGTTGAAGTTCTTGTGCACCTGCGGCATCGACGCGTGGATGTCGCGCTGCAGGTCGCCGGTGTCCTCCGGGCCACCGCGGTCGTAGAACGGGTACAGGAAGTTGCGCCGGATCTGGGCGAGCCGGGTCGGGTTGATCGTGTAGCCGCCGTCGATGCTGTGGTTCGGCGGTTCCTTCGGCTGGACGCGATTCATCGGATCTGAAGCGAGTAGGGAGGTTTGTCGAGGGCAAAACGAGTCAGTACGATCGCCACAGAAACGCACGCCATTTCGCAACGAACCTCGCGAGGCTATCTTCCCAATTCGGGGCGTTTGTGCGGTGTTATCTGATAAAGCGTTGTAGCGCGCAGACAACAACCGGGGACATAGACCGCCCCGGTACTCCGGGCCATTCGACTGCTTCGGTCATCGCGACCTGAAGTGCGCGTACCTGCTCCGGAAAGCAAACACAGCTCCCTTATCCAATCGCTCTCCAGCAGGAATCGATAATCGATTGGTCGGAGCAAAAACTGGGCCCATCCCTGCACGGCGAACGACTCCAACAGGCTCTACTCCAACATAGCGCAAACCCTTTATCGTCCCCATACACACCCGATCGCAAGATAAGCGGCCGTGCCGTCGAATGTGCTAACGGGGCCTAGCATGGCAAAATTGCAACATAGCACTCGCATAGTGTGACTCGCGCGAGCCCTAATCTAATCAATACGCGAGCGTTTGCGCAAATGAATGTGTCATCGCTGGTTCCGAGCCGGCAAGTCCGAGCCAAACCGAGAAGGACATGGAGGGTGCTCGCGATAAGATAAACCAGAGTGTTGCGGGCTCAATTTCATCGAGTTTGCGAGACAAACGCACCTAACCAACGGCGGTGCAGGAATGATCTACTTCGCGACTCCCCTCTCTCTCTCTCTCCCTCTGTGCTTACCTTCCCAGTTGTAGTTGGAGTCGGACAGATCCAGGCTCGACATGAAGTCGTCGTAGTTGTAGTACCGGCCCTTCTTGTCCTTCACGTCGGTGACGCCGTCCGTGTCGACATCGACCAGGACCGCGCCGGAAGGTTGTTGATCGGTGTTCGGCTCCTCTTCACCGTCCGCGCCGTCATCGGCGGTGTCCGCTTGCTCCGGTTCGGTTTGATCTGTGTCGGCCGGCACTACCGAGTCGTAGTCGTCCGCTGCCGAGTCCGCCTGAGCATCGGGCTCCTGATCGTAGTCTGCGGCGGTGGCACCGGTTGATAGGGTGGTCAGCGAGACCGCACAGACGAGCAGCAGCAGTAGCTTCCACCGCATGGCTGCGCTTGGTATTGGCGCTGCTCGAGGCAGGCGCTCCGTTCAAGCGTTGAGATCCTCAGCACAACACACACGCCCAGGGGCACAACAGTCGCACAGGTAACAGAAGTAAAAAACGCACTATCTTCGCACTATAGCTATGTCCGGGTAACCTGTTGCACTAAACACCTCACTTGAAAACCACCTGGCACCTGGCTGAGAAAGCCCAACCGCTTTGGGCGTTGTCTTGTCGATAACTGGATACGCCACGCAGCGCGGCACGCGTTCCTGCTGGCACAGGGATCGGTACCGCAGGCACCTTGCGCTGTATCGGAAGATAAGCGCACGCAGATAAGATAAGCAGCCGGGTAGGCAGTGCGGGGTGCGTATGTGCAATGTTCCTCGAATACCTCGCGGCTCCAACCGACCAAACCAACCCAAATAGTAGTCCGCCGGTGGAGGTGTTTTGCAGCCCTTCGTTTTCACCTACCTACAATTTTGTACACAGGCACAGGCATGTACAGGCATGTTGAGTAAGCCTCTCGAGAGTAGTGTGAGGCGGTTGCGTCTTATCAGTTCGGAGGAGCGATAAAGATATGATGGTGGAAATAGTGAACCGGGCATGAAGGACCAGTGATTCACGGTTGCCTGTTTCTTGGAATGCGCACTGAAGCATACCGAAGGTATGCGGCTACCCTCTGTTTGCGAGCTCATGTTGCGTTGGGTAAGGCTACACTAGATTTACTATCGGAAGTAGTAATACGCTAGATCAATGATCGAGCTTTGTTGAATGTTCCTCGGGTTGTCGAATGCGAACTTACCTTGCCTAACGATGACAGATGGTGGAACGGGGCGGGAATGATACACGAGGAGTGCATCAGAACACGTCATCTTTAGCGGGGTTTCATTGGTATTGCGTATGGTTGTGTAAATTGCTGCACGCAACAGAGGATGAAACTATGAATGCATATTTCTTTCCAAACTCACCTGTTACAACTTTAATATGCATAATGATGTAAAGAAATCTTATCTTAACATGCTTGTTCGGACGAAAAATCCTAGCGCTTTGGATTAAAAATTCTGACTAACTTAGTTCTTAATATATCGAGCAGGGTGAATCACATCAGCAGCTCGGAGCAATGCTTCAGGAAATCCAGAATGTTACATCGCCCAACCAACGTGTTCTGAAACGTTCTCCCATGGAACGTCCAGCACGAACAAAGTACTGTGAAATAGTCTCTGAAAACGATAACTGCACATTGCACAGACAAAAGCAGTTTTCTAAGACTCCCCGTGGAGTATATGTATGATGTTCAAAGTGTTTGACATATCCTTCGTGGGGCATTCTGGCTAGCAGACTAGATCCTGTTCGTCTGTTCTTCTAAACGCATCGAAATGACAGGGTTATTAGGAAATTAGTCATTTGCTTGCGAAATTTGTTGAGTTCTTTCCTGCCCGTATTATGAGCATTTCTTCTGAATGCATCGAAAAGACAGGGTTATGCTTATATTAGTCATTCTGCGTGAGAAGTCTTTGTGTTCTTCTCCAGGTGGAGGCTCCAGACTAGATCCTATCCGTATTTTGGGTATTTGTTCTAAACGCATCGAAAAGACAGGATTATGATGAAATTACTCGTTCTGCGTGGGAAGTTTTTTCTGTGTTATTCTCCAACTTGCAGGCTCAGATTGGGAATATCTTGAGAATTTCTTCTAAACGCACCGAAAAGACAGCGTTATGATGAAATGAATCACTTCGCGTGAGAAGTTTCTGTGCTCTTCTCCAACCCGCGGGTGTTTGTGCTAGCCCCGGTGGGAATGTGATAAGATTGCAAGATAGTTTCCGGTGTTGTCGCTACGGTATGGTACTGCTGCGCACGACAAGGATGGCACGATCGCGCAGGCTGACCCAGTTCAGAGGTAGGGCAGCCGTTCCAGTAGGTGTGCAAACAGGAACGTTCACACCTGCTCCCGGGGCGTATTTGCACCTGACAACTGTTGGAGCAAGCTTTCACGCGTCCTGAACGAAAGCGAACGTAAGCTTTAAGCACATGGAAGCTTTTGGGGAAAGCTTTCGTTGTCGCAAAGCTGGATAAACTTGTAGATAAAAGCACAACCGCACAGAGGGCAGCTTGAAATGAAGATCTATTCTATTTACAATATTAATTTATTTAAAAAAATGAAAAAAATATTTTCGCCGTTTTCACATAGTTCCAGTCCCACCCTGTAATACACGAACATACGATCATCGTGTGCGGACACCACCACCAACGGAACGATTGCGCCGACCAATCCAACTCTCAAGGTCGTCCACGCACAAGTGTTCACGTAAAACACGTGGTTGGTTTTGCCTGCGTCACCACGGCACAACCACCATCGGGAGATCATGGGTGATGCTGTTGCTCACTAGCACGCTCACAGGCCCCGAACCTGCCCGCAGATAACGTCGGGCACATGGTAACGATACGCTGCGCGGCATGTCGCCCAACTGGAGTCACGCACACCACTCCAGCCGCGGACCCGCTCCAGTCTTGATGGTTTGTGTGCGTCCGATGCGTGCCTGGAGCCCGGGCCGGTCGCACTCTGCTGTATCTCTGGCTCCGTCGTCGTGCCGTGCACGGTGTGTCGCGTTTTGAGACGGTCTCCTGCCAGGTGGGAGCGGTTTGAAGCAGCACAGTCGCAGCAGTAGCGATCTCGCGTCGGGGTGTCGTTTGTCCGGCACGGTGTCCAGTGCCCCCAGCGTAGTTGGACGTCTCGGAGAGGTTCCAAAGCTCACTTGCCACCTTCTTGCGCGAGCTGCCACACAGCACACACACCATGGCCGGACTCTTCCATCTGCGACGCTACGGTGCCTCCATCGCCCGGCAGTGTCTGCTGCAGCGAGGATCAACCCGCCTGCGACCGGTAAGTACGCCCGGCGTCGCCCTGGACGATGGGACCATGCTCGGGAGCAAGCTTCGGTGCGGTTACGTAACGTCCACTGCGACACAGTGCGACGACACAGTCCACGATCAACACAGTGTGCCACAAACGGCAGGCCCCACGATAAGCGAGTGTACCACTCCCGTGTCTGTGTGCGCGTGGGGCCCTGAGAGTGCTGATGTCAAACGGCAGTGACGACGATCAACGCTCAGCGCTTTTCACTTTCAACGGCGCCTTCCGCCTTCTGTCAGCGTGGCGCCCCCTGATGACCTGACGATGTGTTGGAGAAGGAGTGCACCGGGCAGGGTGTTTGTTTTTTTTTCGTGTTGCGTCGTCGTACGATCAGCTCAGGAACGTTACCATGCCGAGCGCACGGCTCCCAAGTGTCGGTGAAGGCACAGTCATGCTTGCTAATGGCACTGTTAATTGGGGATAAAGGAGGAGATACGTGCCTTATTTATTCGACAAATTTTCTATTTGACGAGTGTTAAAAGCGATCGAAAAAGGAACGTCACTTGCTCTGTTTACTTTGGGATTTTTATTTATTTATTCATGTCAATATCTTGCTAAACTGGAGGATGTTCCTACAGTGATCTTGTTATAAATTAGACAAAAAAGATTCTCATTCTGTTTATATTTTGCTACAGCCGGTACAGGCTATCGAAAGCAATACTAAAATGTCGTTGATACAAAGTTAACTCTCTAAATCTTGATTCTACAAACTACGAAACCAGTCAGAACTTCAAATTCGGTCAACTTATCGTTTGTTTATTGACCCTGAGCAACTTTAAAGTCTGGTTTCAATAGCATGTCTCCTCAAATAGCCGATAGATTCGTTAGTTTAATATCTTCTCACTAGACAAATTCCCTTGACTATGTCCAATAGAAACTTAAGTCTAATTTGCCCAAAGTCTATGTGTCGTTCATAGACACATGTCTTTAAAACTGTCCATTAACAATAACTTAAGTTTAGCTGTGATAATATGGCTTCACAAAGTCAAGACTCTCCATGGCGGCGGACTCGCTCGTTTAGCATCTTCTCGCTAGATCAAAAATACCTCACAGAATGTCTAACAGTAGCCTCCCTAGATAGACTTTGATAGGGAAACCTTCTGAAACAACATGCGCATTGAAATTGCAGCATAATGCGGCTCGCGTGTTTGATGTGATGTGCGCAGCAAAAAGTGTATCACAACGTCGTTCAATTAGGCACGCAGCCCACCGTAGCATTCGTTGCATTATACAGTCGCTAACCGGTGTACGGCTGCCCGGTTGCTACCCCGCGCTGCACCAGTCAAAACATGGTTTGCAATAATCAAAATATTCCAGCATCAGTTGCGCCTGGCTGCGTCGCTGCTCCCAGGCGCGATCGCGTGTCATCTCCCGTGCACTGAAACGTTCATGAAACCTTCCAACAGACGCCGCACGCAAGCGGCCCCGGGTGCGGTCTGCACACGAGCGCCGTCCTCGACCGGTTGGTCTCGTTCCACCTGTCCGACATCGGCGAAGGCATCCGGGAGGTGACGGTGAAGGAGTGGTACGTGAAGGTGGGCGACGTGGTCGAGCAGTTCGACAACCTGTGCGAGGTGCAGAGCGACAAGGCGTCGGTGACGATCACGAGTCGGTACGACGGTAAGATCGTCAAGCTGCACCACGACGTCGACGGTGTGGCGCTGGTCGGCAAGCCGCTGCTCGACTTCGACGTGGAGGACGACCCGGAGGACGAAGGCAGCAGCAGCAGCAGCAGCAGCTCGGACGAGGAGGAAGCGTCCTCGAAGGGGGAGCCTGCGGTGGCGGCCGCCGCCGGGCAGATCGCAAGCGGGAAGGTGCTGGCCACGCCGGCCGTCCGCCGGATAGCGATGGAGAACCGGGTCGACCTGACGAAGGTCCCGGCGACGGGACGCAACGGGCGCGTCCTGAAAGGGGACGTGCTGGAGTTCCTGCAGGTCATCCCGAAGGGCACGGTCAAGCCACACCCGACGCTGGTGGCCTCGCCGCCGACGGCACCGGGCAAACCGGTCCCCCCGGCACCGGCGATCGATCTGACGCAGGCCGAGACGGTCGTACCGCTGAAAGGAGTCGCGAAGGCGATGGTCCGGACGATGACCGACGCGCTGGTACGTACTAGAGATGAGACTAGCAGCTCCTTTCAGGGAGTTCACTCACTCACCATTGGGATTCGGATCGTTTATCAACTCTTTAGGGAGTCACGAGTGAGTAACAACTGGCCTTAGGGAGTCCGAAAGAGTCGCTAAACGAGTGAGAGTTGGAAAACGAGTCGGGAAACCACTCGTTTAGCGACTCCCACTCACTCTTTTGGGATTCGAATCCCTACGGACAGTTGTTACTCACTCCTGGGTGAGTTTGTTTTTAACGACTTCCAAAAGAGTTGTTAACTCAATCTTTTTATTACAAAGATTTAACTCACTCACTCACTCTTACTCACTCAGCATCTCTTACTCAGTATCTCTAGTACGAGTACGAGTTAAACCCCTCTCTCGCTCTCTCACTCCCGTGACTGACGATCTCTCCGGATCTCTCTATCCCGGTCACGTAGAAAATCCCTCACTTCGCCTACTGCGACGAGGTGGACGTCAGCAAGCTGGTGGACGTGCGCGCCCAGCTGAAGGCGGAAGCCGCCCGGCACGGCATCAAGCTGACGTACATGCCGTTCTTCCTGAAGGCGGCCTCGAACGCGCTGCTCCAGTACCCGATACTGAACAGCTCGTACGACGAGCCGGCCGAGAGCGTCGTCTACAAGTCGTACCACAACATCAGCGTCGCGATGCAGACGCCGCAGGGGCTGGTGGTGCCGAACGTGAAGCACGTCGAGCAGAAGTCGATCCTGCAGATAGCGACCGAGCTGAACGCGCTGCAGGAGCGCGGCGCCCGGGGCGCCCTCACGCCGAACGACTTCGCCAGCGGCACGTTCGCGCTCTCCAACATCGGCATCGTACGTATCCGCGTCGCGGCATTGCGGCATCGCACTCAACTCACTCTCGTTTCGTCCCGACAGGTCGGCGGCACGTACACGCACCCGGTGGTCATCACGCCGCAGGTCGCGATCGGTGGGCTCGGGAAGACGCGCGTGCTGCCCCGGTTCGACGGCGAGGGGCGCGTCGTGCCGGCGCACATCATGGTCGTCAGCTGGACGGCGGACCACCGCGTCATCGACGGGGTCACGATGGCGAGCTTCTCGAACCTGTGGAAGCAGTACCTGGAGAACCCGAACCTGCTGATGCTGGGCGCCAAGTAGCGGGACAGGGGGGCAGGGTGACGACATTCCCGACGGGCGGAGATACGTGCCGATATTGCATTTACTAGCTAGTAAGACCCTATATTAACCTCACGTACCACGCACGCACCGCTCCCACCCGGAGCAGAGCTCCCCCGCACTTCCGAAGTTCCGATCGAATCGCCTAGGGTCGTGGTGGCGTGAGCTGCGTGCGTTCGTGTAGTAAGCTCCATGTTTGCTGCCGGTGTGACCCGTCTGTGCGACAGACGTACACACGGCTTCTTCCACGACCGAGTCAATAAACGTTAAACGATTCAATTCGGTTCGTCCAGTTCCTCTCGCAGACACGGTGAGCTAGAGGCCACCAACACTGCGATCATGTACCTCGACAGGAATATTTGCTCTCTCCCTAACGACTTTATTCTCACCCGGACGTACAACGCACTCGTTACCCAGCGTAGGAGTGGATTCTCTTTCCGATTTTCTGAGCCTCCCCCTCGTAGGTTAGTTTTGCGAACGATTGCTTCAACTTCGGCACCATGACGTTGCTCTCCTCGTGCCGCTCCAGCTCGGGCATGCATGCCTGCAGGAAGCCGGCGAACATCGGTATGTAGTACTGGTTCTGCTTGGGCCACTTGAACCGCCGCTTCAGCATGTTGATCGTCGCGTAGAACAGGCGGGCCTTCGACTTCGGCCGGTGCATCAGACACGGTGTCTCCAGCATGCGCCAGGAGCTCCACCCCTTCAGCTCCCCGTCGGAGATCTTGAACAGGCGCGTGAAGATCAGATCGAACAGCTCCGGGTGGTCCCGGTCGAGCCGGATCAGGTCGTACCGGTTCGCGCCGGTCAGCAGCGCCCGGCGGAAGTAGCCGGCCGCCCCGTCGACCATCGCCGTCCAGAGCGTGCGCTCGTCCGTCGCGTTCAACACCTGCTTGCCGTCCGCGCCGTACACCACGCCCCGTGCGTCGCTCGCAAACATCACCCCGACGTACGACTCGACGTGCTTGTGGGCCACCATCTGCCGCTGCAGGTGGTGGTAGAACGTGATGCGCTCCTCCCGCGACGGGAGGATGCGGATGAAGCCGAGCAGGCTCTCGATGTGGCGCCAGTGGCGCCGCGGGTTCTGGTAGATCCGGTCGACGATGCTCTGCGCGCTGTTCCACGCCGCCAGCACCAGGTACTGGTTGAACGCGTCCGCTATCCGGTCGGCCTCAATGGCGACCACCAGGACCTGCGCCCGCAGCTCATCCAGCTCCTTGCGCCCGGCGTCCAGCTCTGGGTGTACGCTCGCCGCCCGTGTGATGTCCGCGAAGTTGCTGAACTTCGCGCGGAAGGCGTTCGCTGCGTTCGCTTGCTTCTTCAGTTGGGCGGCTATGATGGCGATCAATTGCTTGACTTGGTTCGCATCTTCCTGCCGGCGCCGCTCGCAGTCGGTCCGGTAGTCCGCCCCGGAATCCGGGCGCTTTCCTTCCAGCACGTCCTTCGGGATCGGACAGTAGGTGCTTGGGTCGGTCTGGAAGAAGGCACGCTCGGCCGTGGCCGCGCCTGCTAGCAGCAGTAGTAGACAGCACACCGCAAATCGGTAATCCATCGGGCTCCGCTGTGCTCAGGCTCAGCCATCATCACGGCGGTGCCTTATATAAAGGAAAGGGTGTCGCCGGCAGGTGATTGAATGTGTTCTTCGCGTCGTTGCACGACAGGTAAGTAAATAACGCTATTAATTACCATCAGATGTGGTTAGAAATAAAGCACCTGACCAAACGAGCTTTCAGATTTGCTCCCTCTCTGAGCATCTCCGTCTAGTTTGTTCTGGCGAAGAATCTTCTTGGAAATGGGATGTTTCCACAGCGGTTATAACGCTTCGAAATCTCGGATTGTCTATTTCTGCTACAGTATAAGCGCATTGACGCATCTTTGATTGCTGTATGTAGACAAAGTGGCTAAGTATTTTAAGAAAACTCAATTTCTTCACGATAGGAAGGGAAATTATGTTGAAATTTATATCAAAACTTGCTTAAATTTGGTAAGTGAAAGATAAAACGCACACGTGTGATGGAAAAACTCCCAAAAAACGATGGAAACAGCTAGTGGAAAACAACGCAAAACAATTCTAAAAGGATATGAGTGTGTGCATAAAATATCGTTGAAAGATTTCAAAAAGGAGCAGAATGGACAATGTTTTTCATGTTTAACAAAGGGGGTCAAAATGACCCCCTGAAAGATGACACTGTTCTTTGGGTCACACACGCACACACTTGCACACACGGGCACGGATCTCTTCCACCCGTGTGTGCGTGTCAGCTGTCAAACGGGCGGGTGGTTTGTTTTCTTTTTTTTTGCTGCACTGGACTTTTTTTTCCTTCGGGGTGCAGTTGAGGCAAGAGAAATTGAGCACTTATCAGTGGAACCGTGAATCAGACTTTCCCTGCCCAGTTTGCTAAGAAAGAAAGACAGCAAGAACGAAAGCAAGAGTGCTGAGAAGGACACGATCAACTCCATTCTGTTCGCAATCAAAAACGAGCTAGACTAGGTGAGTTATTGCGTGCGAAAATCGCTTATCATTTCGGTGATGGATCATAATTGAATAAAGCAGAACGCACACCGTTACACCGTAGGCAGACGCAAGAAACCACCAGCGAAAGCGACCCATTAAAAACATACACTTCTTGCTCTTCCAACTGTGCTGCGACCGTTTGGTTCTAGGGTTCTTCCTCCTCCGGACGGCCCGGCCGAGGGCCAAACCATGGCAAACCCGTTCGATGAACCGTCGCCCGGTGGCTTCCTGCTGGCCGGCGGCACCGCCAGCGATACCGAGATCCTGGAAGGGTTCCTCTGTCCGATCTGCAAGAGCGATCTGCGCACGCCGGAGCGGCTGACCGTGCACGTCGAGCACGAACATTCCGAGGAGCAGGACCTGCTCAAATCGCTGAAGGAAATCTTCCAGGGCATACTTTCGAAGGGCAAAAAGAAAGGGCCCAGCTCGCAGCAGCAGCACCAGCAGCAGCAGCACCAGCAGCAGGCGGACTCCGGCTGCGGTGAGTCGGGCGTTGCGGTGGGGAGTGCCGGTGCCGCGAACAACCCGCTGCTTCAATCAGCCGCGCTGCAACCGGTCGGGTGCGATTGCGACCACTTCGGGTACTTTAAGGCGGTGCGCAATCCACGCCTGGAGCGGTACGCGTCCGAAACGAACAAACTCATCATCCGGCTGGACAAGCTGCTGGACGGCTGCCCGGCCGAGCCGGACCAGAAGAAGCGGCACGAGCAGAGCAAGGTGCCGTGGATCGACGGGAAGCTGGTGAAGCTGTGTCCGAGCTGTGCGAAGGGGTTCGGTATCACGCGCCGGCAGCACCACTGCCGCGTCTGTGGGTCGGTGATGTGTGACGGGTGTTCGCTCTACCTGAGCTTCGACGATGCGTACCGGATCGTGCAGCCCAACCCGGTCAGTCCGAACGACGCGATGGGCCACCCGCAGCCGCGCCAGCAGGAGCAGCCGAACGCGGACGTCGAGGCGAACAGCTTCCGGGTGTGCGAGCACTGTCTGCACCTGCTGCTGAATCGGATGGAGATGCAGGACTCGCGGCGCGATCGGCCACCGATCACGAGGCTGTACGATCGCCTCCGCCAGGAGCGGGCCGACATCGAGCCGCACATACCGATGTACCAGCGCATCCTGGACAGCCTGTACGAGGGCGACGTCATCTTCCGGCTGTCGGACGCGTCCGCGCTGCGCGAGCGGATCGGCCGGTCGGCCGAGCGGCTCGACAGCATCAGCAAGGCGATACTGGCGCTCGCGTTCGCCACCGGCAGCCGCGAGGAGGCCCTGAAGAAGGCGCTCCGGTTGGCGTGCATCGCGTACATCAAGGAGCGGATGCTCGCGATCCCGCCGCTCCCGGTCGAGGACGAGATCAAGCGGATACAGCAGCGCAAGCGGCAGGAGACGGCCCGCCGGCTCGAGCGCGAGCGGCTGCTGGCGCTGGAAGCGTACGAGCGGTACGAGCTGAACCAAATCGCGTCCGGTGGTGCTGGGGCTGGCGGCGACCCGACCGCCACCGGCTCGTCCAGCACG
Source organism: Anopheles dirus (assembly GCA_000349145.1). Taxonomy (NCBI): domain Eukaryota; kingdom Metazoa; phylum Arthropoda; class Insecta; order Diptera; family Culicidae; genus Anopheles; species Anopheles dirus. The sequence continues at coordinate 4,122,862 of KB672491.1, read as the reverse complement.
TCGAGCTCGTCGACCGCGTCGACCGCGGAAATGACCGTCGCCACCATGGACAACTGGAGCGGCACGCAGCGCGGCCCGTCCGCGACCGTCGTCACCTCCGACCCGCTGCTCGATCAGATCAACATCGTGCGCGGCTACATCCGGCAGGCACGGGAGGCGCACCGGTTCGAGGAGGTGGCCACGCTCGAGCGCAACCTGGCCGAGCTGACGCAGGAGTTCTACCACCGGCAGCGGCTCGACGGTGGCCCCGAGGCGGGTCCGCCATTGCAGGCAGGCCCGTGAGCGTCGTTTGTTATTGTTTTTCGGCACCGGACCCGATAATAAAATGATGTATTTAAAGGACAATTTTCTTGAGGAGGGCCTTTTGATGATCAAGGTTGTTATAAAAGCATAGCATTAGGTTAGCATACACACTGTTCCTCAACACTCGAAGTGAAAAGCCTTCAAATGGGTACGTTTTGCGGCTCTGTTACGCGTTTGGGATTTTTTTTAATACATTTTGTTGGTGGAATGTAGAACAAACTGCCTGCACGTGATTGTGGAAAGTATTTAAAACAAACCAGGACTGCTCTGAGTTCCCTGACGTGGTCATACCGGGATTAGATAGCGAAACGGCAAAGTTTTTGTATTATTTTAGTAATTTCAATATTTTTTATTGCTTGTCACAGGCGGAATCTTTATGAAATTATACAGAAAGATTATCTAAAGAGTATTTGTTTAATAAAAAAAGCAAAATCGGCTAAATTAGCGAATCGCCCGGCAGTTATATTTGGTAGTTTATTTCATAGGGTATAGGGTGCTCAGGAAACCTATGCCTAAAAACAAAATTTTTAGACCATGCAGACAGAATACAATAATATTAGGAGACTAGATTAATTTCGAGGAAAAGAATAGGACAAATTATTTTTCTTCCAAAATTCAAGTTAATTTCTAATTGTAAAAATGTAATGTTTCGTTTGTCTGCTGAGCCACTGTAATAAAAAACCTGCTCTACCGGACAACGCATGCAGCTGATAACGAGTTCGTAGCAGGTGAAGCTGTTCTTCTCTTCCATAAACTAACGGTTATTTGGTAGCAGGTGCACATCCATGTGCGAGCACACACACACACAGCATACAATTCTACACACGGTGTGGTTAAAAACTAAGCTTACCAAAAGGACGCTCTTCTAGAGAAATTTCGACAAGTGCTGAAAATACTTCTTTTGATGATTTTGATTTTTGATTTAGTGTTACGATTTTACAAAGAAAAAATGTTGTTCGGGAGATTTAGAAATCAAACTGAATTGCATTGAAGGTTGAGGAATTACATTTCCATTCGAAGCGTTGTACTCTGCTGTAATAATGATTTCATTTTCAGCTCTCTAGCCTGCAGCTGCTGTGGGCTACCCTCCATTTTACATTATTTGTTTCTATGCGATATTTTCAACGATACACGCCTGCTGATACTGAAAACCAGGCCGTAATCTTCCGTGCAAAAGCTCCGACTGCAAACAAAATGGCTTCGTTTTGTTCAATGCAATTTTTTATTGTAAAGAAAGTAATACAATGCAAATAATTCTAATTTTTTTTTTTTGCGCGCGCACACCCATCTCCTGCCGTGCAAGAGATAAGCGTTTTTTCAGGTTTTTTTGTTTGTCGTAAATGTTTTTTTTTTGTAATGAAATACCAAGAATTCATTATAACAAATTAATTAAAGGAAAATCGAGTTAGAAGCAGTTTAAAGTCCGTAAGATCGTGATCAATATTCGCAAAATTCAGTAGCACTAACTAGTTTTGGAACGGGCCACGGATTTCCCGTTTCCCGCGTCCTTCCCTACCACCAATTGAACCGTCTTTTCCCACCGGTCGTGACGCTCAAATCCGCTCACAGTGTAAGTTCCCACCGGCGGCGGGAGTGTCACACGCTGAAATATTTGTACCATTGCATCCGTCCGGCTCGTCCTTTTCTTCTTTGACACGGTGTCTGTGTGTGTGTGTGGGATCGTGCCAGAGTTGTTTGTGCATGCTTTAGAGCGGGGACGCGATGGAAACGCGATGGCTGCCTGGCCGGGGCTGTCCTTACTTCAAGCCATGCTGCTTGATCAGCTCGAGGACCTTGTCCACGTACGCCTGCTTCGCCTCCTCCTGGCCCATGCCCTTCCGCCCGTTCCACGCCTCCCACTTCGACTTGCCCTTGAAGTCGAGGAAGCCCGGCTTCTCGGTGTTGCAGTCGCCGACCGTGGCCTGCTTGTACAGGCCGTAGATGACGAGCAGATCCGCATCGGCCGGCGTCTGCACCAGGTTCTTCACGTCCTCGACGGCTTTGCTGAAGGTCTGCGGAGGGGTTGAAAGGAAAGCATGTGGTTAGCAACAGCACCGGGAACCGGGTGTTCCGCTTTAGCATGGAATTTTCCCGGGAAGGTGCGAAGGTGACGCCCGTGTACGATAGCCTCAACGAAATGGTTGTACCACACGGCAAACACACGGACGGCGCGCACCCGGCATGTTTCACAAAAAAACGACGGTTCCCACTTACCTCCTCGAGGGCCATTTTTGTCGCAATATATTCTTTGCCGGTGGAATACAGCGGAAGACGGTTTAGAAGACAAGTGAAGTTGCTTGCTTGCTTGCTGCTCGGAAGGTGACCCAGGTAACTTGACGTCTACAGGCGTCAACATTAGAAAAGAGAAAAAATACAACGAGTAAAGTAACGAGTAACGCAACCAGTTGCCCTGCCTACGGTGGGGTTTTTCCGTTTGTGTGACGTTATTGTAGCGCAAAAAATGCCTTTTTTGTTTTTCTTACCCCACACTCACACACCTTCAGTTTAATATTGCTTGTTTCATACACAAAACCCATGAAATTCGCGTATTTCCGGAACCGCGTACCACGCTCGCATTCTTGTTGTTCCGTGGGGCATGGTAAACATTGACGATCGGCCCGTTTCCGAAGGGAGAACTGTCATTTCGGACCGATGTTGCCGAGCGCGCCTCCCCCCTCCCACACAAACACCCACGAGCTGTTCATCACGTACCAAATACTGTTATCACTGGCTGGGCGCGAGAGGGTAATTGCATAGAATAAAAGTAAAAGTGAACCTAAGCTCCTCACAGACTAACACGCTGTGTGCGTTCAATATCTTCCCATTACCACGGTGCTTCACGTGTGCGCTGCTGTTAGGCGCCACCGAACCCCCCAACTCCGTTGTGCTGCGTTCATCCCGCTGTTGGAAAGCAATCAACCCTCCTGCTGGCCGTCCTGGTTCGTCACGCGCGACCAAGGGCAAGGATGTAGCCCGAATAGCAATCAAACGGGGCAATCAGATCAGCAATAACACAATCACAACCATCCACACACACACACACATACGAAGCCGTGTAGACAGACCGGCACACCGGTTCATGGTGGTTGGTGCGGGTCGGCAGCCGGAGGATGGTCGTCGCCGGAACGCAGAACCCCGACGGGTGCCAGCAGAAGGACGAGCGGCACGGGCTGGGTACGGCGGACGCGCTGCAGCGCCTGCACGACGACATCGAGTCGATGCTGCGGGTGTACGAGGCCCGCTTCCGGCGGCTGTCCTGGGCGGAGCAGGTCCGCTCGACGCTGGTCGACACGTCCACCAGCCCGCTCGGGTGGTTCCCGACGCTCACCTCGCTGCTGTGCGGCCTCTCGCTCACCGTCACCGGGTACTACTGGTCGGCGGGGCTGCTGCTGGCGCTGCTCGCGCTGACCGTCGCGGTCGTCGTGCGTGAGAACACGCTGCGCCGGACGGAGATCTACCGGAAGCTGCGCACGGTGCTGCACGAGATCCGGCTCGGCGTGGCGCTCTGCCCGGACTGGACGATCGACAACTACCCGCACCTGTGCAGCCCGCTGTCGCCGTGCGTGACGCTGCAGTGGACGTACCGGGACGGGCGCGTCGTCAACCTGCCGTGGGCGCTGCTCGTGCGCGGCGACCACATCGTGATGCGCCCGGGCCAGGTGTCGCCCGGTACGTGCCGGGAGGTGCGGGCAGCCCCCGGCGGCCGACGGTTCAAGTGCGGCGAAACGTACGGCCTGCAGCAGCCGACCGAGCCGCCGGTGAAGCCGATCGCCCGCACGCCCCTGCCGGATCTCGTGTGCGAGATCGAGACGACCCCGTACCTGGACATACTGCGCAAATCGCTCGACTGCTTTCTCGCCCGCCCGAAGACGATCATCAACCTGCAGCGGGAGCTGCTGGTGTCGCGCTGCCTGCAGCGCTGGGGCTTCGGCGTCGTCCTGTTCCTGACCGTCTCGATCGGCATCCTGCGCAACGTCGGCCTGTACCTGCAGGGGAAGCTGCCGACGAACTGGATGAACGTGCTGCTGCTGAACCCGACCGCGGCGGTGCTGCCGCTGCTCCCGCTCATCTTCCCGCTGCTGTGGGTCGCGATCAACCTGTGGGGGGTGGCGCGGCTCGAGACGCTGCTGTCGATACCGCAGGCGGTGATGCGCGCCCAGGCGCAGAAGTCGTACGCCGAGGATCTCGACACGCCGACGTGCGACCTCGACCACGTGAAGCTGCCCCGGCGGACCGTCTTCTTCTACTGGTGGCAGCTGCTGAAGGGCCGGGCGGAGCTGCTCGGACGCAGCGCGAGCGTCGTCCAGGTGCTCGGCACAATTACGGTGAGTAGCTGCGTGTGTGTGGTACTGAGGGGACAGCTACAAGAAGGCGTCTGCGTTTGTTGCACCTATCCAAGTGTTTGTCGCTTGAACGGGAGAAAGGTCACAAACATCTTGTGCCTCTCTACCTACCGTTTATACATCTGACAGGCTTCTGTGTTACTTGAAGCATTTTTGGATTTTTGGTTTATCCAATCACCTCATATATTTAATATTCTACGATCGACAAATTGCATATTTAATACATTTTTATACTTCCCATTATGTTCACTGTGTGCATTATAACACGTCTGAATGCATTGAAACATATATTCAAATCATAACTTAGGTTATTTATTCAATATTTCTTAAATATGTTATTCGTTCTAAATTGAACGGTCAAAATTGATTAATTTATATACCTGTTGTTCGTCTAATGTAATGTTGCCTCCTGTAAGAGTGTTGGGTACTCATAAACTTCCATACCTCTTCCTCACCGTGAATGTGTGCTTTGTTCGTTGCAGGCCCTCTGTTGCGTCGACAAGAAGGGCATCCTGTCGTGGCCGAACCCGACCGCCGAGAAGGTGTTCTTCCTGCGCAATGCACGCGAAGGCGACCACAACACCGACCAGTCCGAGCAGAGCAGCCTTAACTCGCAGGTACGTGGATGTTTCGGCGCCAACCAGCCCTCCCCTCCCCCCCACTCATCTATCGCTTCGCCTTGACATTTTATTTCCATTCGTTGTTCGCTGTACAATTCCCTCATCGGTTTGCTCCGGGGTAGGTGTACCGGTGGCGATACCTGGCAACAAAAACACGACATTCGAAACATACTAACACACCGCCGTACGCTTGCCCCGTGTAACAGCAAAAGAAAGCCTTTAAATGGGCAACGTTTTCTGTAACGCAACACCGAAACCGAACCATTCTCCATTCTTACCACTCGAGTCGTCGCTCAATTAAAAACCACCCCGAAAACGATTGTTTTACAGTGCTGCCAGGAGCATTACCATCCACTCTCGCATATCATCGAGCTGGTGATTAAGTGTATTTTATCGTTTAGCTTGCTGCACCTAGTTGTCTCTGTTCTGTTTCGAATTTTTATGCGTTTGTTTACTGCTACGTAGTGAGTCTCATTCGTTCCTAGATGCTTCTTTAGCCGTTTCACACGCGTTTGTTTAGGTCAAATAGGGTCGAAATGACCCACCACTGGGAGCTTAGAGGCGTGAGCAACGCCCCCGCGTTGGATGTGCACAGGCGAGCACCAGAATAGTTCAGTTTTTATCGTTTTCTGTCGAATTGTTTGTGTTTTTCTCGTCTCACTGCTTGCGCTCTCTTTGGATTACTCAATATCTTTATGCTATTAACTTTTTTTCACCATATTCTAGCGGAGATATATTGTTCCAACGTTCGAAGTTCTTTATGGCTATCTTTTTTCTCAAGTAATATTTATTCTAGCATAAGATTGTTCTTTAAAAAAGGATTGTGCGTATTTTAAACACGGAAGCCACCAAGCTTGTGCTAAATAGATGAACCGAGAGGGTTAGTTTTTCTTCGTCCTCGAATTTTAACACGCTCTTCTAAGTAGTCGGAGTAGAAGTTTCTTTTCTGTGCTAATCGTCGGTGTTTCTGTTTCACCAACCGTTTGCTCTCTTTATCTCTCTCTCTCTCTTTTTTTCTTCCCACCCGTCCGTAGAGCTCGCAGAAGGAACCTCTCGGTGCGATCTCGGAAGTGTTGGATCTCACACACGACCAGCACAGCCCGTTCAAGCTCGAGTTCGACGATCACGACTTCAAGAACCATCTCACCTCGCTGAAACCGCTCGGTAGGCTGCTTCTTCACGCTCTCTTCTCGTTCGTTTTGTACATTGTCCCTTGCCCCCCGCTATACTCCACAGGTATCGCGATCCTGGTGAACACGTGCTGCCCGCTGACGCAAGCCCACTACGCCAAGTTCTGCGGCCACGTGACGGCGGCCGCCATGCTCGACAAGGATCTCGTTCCGGTCACCAATCGGTATGCGATTGTTGAGTCGAGTTTGAATTGCTTTATGCATGGGTATGTACTAGACATACCGAACGTCTAGTTTTGGTGTTTTATCACGTTTTTTTTCACCCTCATTTTTTCGTCCTTTTTTCGGTGCCATTTTCATTTCTATCGTCGTACGGTTTTTTTTTTGTTTTTTTTTGTCGTGGCAATCTAGCCAAATCCAATGGGACACGTGGTGTACCCAGGTGTTAGCGGAACGTACCGTGTGCTGGAAGACAACGTCCCCCGAACCTACCCATCCTATCCCATCGAACTCCTCACAAACCTCTATTTCATGCCATATTTCTCTATTTTCTCTTCTTATCACAAACACAGCTTGTTGCTCAAGCTGGTTGATTGCCAGATTGCCCGATGAGGGCAATTTTTCAAATACGCATTTCCGTGAACTGTGAATTGCTAGTGTACAGGAACGTAGGTAAACTTGTCCGTCTGTGTCCGTCCGTCCTAGTACCGACCTGGTTAATGTTTATTGTTGGCTTCTGTTTCTGTTTCAAACCGGGTTCTTAAAACTTCTCGCCTACGGGTTTTGTTCTCCTCTGTTTTTACCTCTCTCTCTCTCTCTACTATCTACTACCAACAGCACGATCGTTAGCGTTTCGTTTCACGTTGTGTTATTTCACGCCATTTCACTCATCGGTCCATCAATGTCACTAAAACAGAGTGCTAATATTGCGGCTGCGCTATGCGGTAATGGGTGGATAATGTACTCTTATAATTCTCACTTCACATTAATCAACGTTCAAAAGTTAAAATTCTGCACAACTAGTCTCAGATTTGACATTTGACTACAATTTGACATAGCTAAACGTCACAGTGAAGGTTAAACTAATTGTTGACATTCGCCAATCCGATCGGAGTGTATTGAGTGAGACCGACGAATGCAACGCACAGATGGCAGTATTCTTTCGTAGTAGTTGAGCGATTTGTTGAGTGCACCTAATTGTTTTCACTGTGTGTTTTGTTTTTCTCTATTAATCTACTTTATTATGCGCTTCTAAAGCACACCTCGTATCGTAGCGAAATTGAATGTTTATTGCGTGTGTTTTTGCATAGAAGCTTGCTGTTCTTTTACCTTACAAGAGAAAGGTGTTCTGACTCGGAATGGCATTGCGCTCGGTGTTGCTGTGCGGTAACTCTGTGTGTGTGCGTGTGGTAACTGACAGCGCGCACTAGGTACCCTGAAGCAGTAGCCCCTCCCGCTGATACTAAGCGACGTTTTCGGTTTTATCGCTCTCCCACACTTAACGCTTCTTGCAGCCGGTGTCTGTGCGAGCTGGCGAAGCAGATCGGATTCTCACCGCAGGCCCGGGACATCTTCCAGCTCGAGGGACAGATCTCGAGCTATCGGCATCTGGTGAGTAACGGCTGTCAAATGACGGTGTGTGTGTGCATACGCTAACACTAACGCGTGTCTGATCCAATTCCCGGCGTCTTTGGACACATGAGAGCTTTGATATCGACATGTTCACCTGTTGTAATTCGTTTATGTTCAAACATGCAAAAAATCTTTGAGATGAGACTCCTAAAACAATCGGGACGTATGATCTTTGGCTACAGAACGCTAATTTCGTGGCTCAGATCTTTTGGATTCACCTGGTGAAGGCCCTGGAAGCTGTATTCATCAAAGAGTAGTCACACAGACCAACAATAAGAATAGGATAGGTGGTTCCAATATACAAAAGATTGCCGAAACAGACGGAAAAAGCACTGACGACCATCCTTAACCCTATTGATGTTCATATGTTATTGACTTCTTCTGCTTTTTAAGTCTTGAGCGGAAACTTGACATGGTAGACGAAAGTGATGCTTTATTAGGTTGTAGTAAAAAGAAAATTACGCTTTGCTGTGAGTTTTTCAAAAGAAAAACCTGTAAAAAAATTGATTTAAAATTCGACCAAAAATACAGATAGTTGTGCACGTCCTTGAATGCCGGAAGCTTATTTTTGAGCGATTTTTTTTAACGTCTTTCGACGTCCTGCGATGCAGTTGTCCCGCTCTGGATACTAAATGTCATGTGTTTTGGGTTTGATAATGTTTTGTTTGCTGACACCTGTCAGTTCGTGCCGGTGCTAATGTTTACCTATTAACTAATGCGTGTTTCGTCTGTTCCCACCCCCCCCCCCCCCCCCCTCCGTCGACAGCAGCCGGATGTGGTGCGCCGGGACATCCGGTTCGCGCGGTCGCTGCAGCTGGCGACGAAGGTGAAGGTGCCGTTCCCGCACTCGCTGTCGGTGGTGATGCGCGAGATCAACAACGGGTCGCTGCAGCTGCTGACGCAGGGCACGGCGGACATCGTGCTGGACTGCTGCGACGACTACTGGGACGGGCACGACCTGCAGCCGCTGACGGAGAAGGAGCGCAAGCGCGCCCAGGACTTCTACCAGCGGTCGGCGCTGACCGCGTACTGTACCGCGTTCGCGTACCGCCCGCTGCGGCACGGCATCAGCGGGGCGCTGTCCGGCGGGCCGAAGGGCGGCAGCGTCGCGTACCTGGAGCTGCCGCCGGAGAGCAAGCACCGGCGGAATCTGTACCGGCGCGAGAACTACAGCGATCTGGTGTGTGGCGTGGGTGCGGAGACGCTGCTCGGCGCGACCGGGTGCGCGGAATGTGCACAGGGCGGTGCGGAGGGTGCGATGGGCGGGCTGCGCGGCGGTGGCAGCGGGTACGTCGGGGGGCTGGGCGGCGGCGGCTGCGGCGGTGGGATGGCCCCGCTGACGCACCACTCGATCTCGACCGACTCGCTGCTGTTCACGGACGGGCGGGACGACGACATCTCGGACGTGGACGGGTGCTACCGGATGCAGTGCCACCAGGTGTTCATCGGCATGGTGACGATGCAGTACCAGGCGCAGACCGACATCGTGCAGCTGATCGAGCGGCTGGAGCGGGCCTGCATCCGGTTCGTGCACTTCAGCAAGGAGAACGAGCTGCGGTCGCGCGTGTTCTCGGAGAAGATGGGCCTCGAGAGCGGCTGGAACTGCCACATCTCGCTGCTGAGCGACGGCGACAGCCGGGCGTCGTCGCCGGCGCGCGACGAGGCGTGCTGCGGTGGGGGCGTCGGCCCCTGCGACGATCTGCCGGCGGCGGACGACGGTGCGGTGGTGGTGCCGGTGCCGGAGCGCGTCCGGCTGCTCGATGCGCTCCTGACGCCCGGCACGCTCGAGTCGTCGCGGGCGCTCAGCTCGTCGGCCCCCGGTGCCATCTCCAACCCGGACTCGAACAGTCTGCTGGAGCCGGTGGGTGCCGCCGGGCGCGTTTCGCCCTCACCGAGCGCCGTCTCCTCCTGTGCGGAGCAGCAGCAGCAGCAGCCGCAGCAACAGGATCCGAAGCAGCCGAAGGTCGGCGGGAGCGGCCACTGCCGGTCGCTCAGCTGCCTCACCGACAGCACCGAGCAGAGCGCGCCGATCAACTTCGACATGTCGAACCGGGCGAAGCTGCCGCGCGGCATCGAGAACATCCGGCCGCACCTGGAGCACGTGGACAACGTGCCGCTGCTGGTGTCGCTGTTCACCGACTGCTCGGCGGAGGCGACGCGCGAGATGCTCAACATCATGCAGCAGTACGGCGAGATCGTCGTCTGTCTCGGCTCGTCCGCGTCCAACTCCAACTCGGAGATCTTCCTGCAGGGCGACTGCTCGATCGCGATCGAGCCGCTCTACCCGCAGGTCTGCCAGGAGTACCCGGCGTACAGCGAGTCGAACATCTACAGCAACCGGGCGCGGGCGACCGGCGGCGACGGCGGGGCGGCCGAGTCCGCGCCCGCACCCGACCGCGCCACCACCATCTCGCCCGTCTACCTCAGCCGCATCCTGAACTCGATCTCCTGCTCGATCGCGACCTGCCGCGACGACCCGATCTCGATCGTGGCGGTGATCGAGCTGTCGCGCCGCTTCATGGCCGGGCTGTGGAGCTGCGTGCAGTACTGGGCGTGCTGCGGGGCGTCGCTCGCGATCATGAACACGGTCACCGCGATCCTGTCGCTGCCGCCGATGATCGTGCCGCTGCACGCGCTCTACCTGATGTGCATCGTGGTGCCGCTGGTCGCGCTGACGCTGCTGCGCGTCGAGCCGGACCCGGCGCTGATGAAGCGGGCCACCGGCCGGAAGCAGAAGTCGCTCAGCTCCCGGCTGGTGCTGTTCGTGCTGTGGTGCTACGGCATCAAGTTCGCGTTCGCGATCGTCGTGCTGGTGCTCGCCTACTGCACGTTCCTATCCCACCCAATCGAGCTGTTCGCGGGCGGGGGAGCGGCCGGGGGCGCCCCGGAGCTGGCGGACGGGGCCGGCACGCAGCAGGCCGTCGTCCAGCGGGCGTCGCCGGAGCGGGCGCTGGCCGGCGATCTGCACCTCGCCCGGTCGTTCGTGCTGCTCGGCACCGTGCTCCACTTCGTCACGATCTCCGCGTCGTTCGTGCACCGCGACTACAACTGCTTCCGGCGCAGCCCGCTCACCAACCTCTGCTGGGTGTCGGTCGTCGCCACGCTGCTGGTCGTGCACCTCGGGCTCGCCGTGCTGCAGCTCTGCACCGACCACTACCTCTGGCAGGAGATGGAGCGGGTCTGGCCGGTCGTGCTCGGCATCGTCCTCACCGTCATCGCTACCTTCCTCACGAGCGAGTTCTTCAAGTGGGAAGAGATCAAGTAAGTCGCTCGCCCGTATAGACCCTTCTAGAAAGCTTCGGATAGCTAACTCCAGACGTCGCGCATGTTGGACGCAACAATTTCCGACGAAGGCTAAATTTTGTTGGATCAAAACTTGGATCTTTCAAACTTATCTCTATTCTGGGGATGATTAATTTCAAAGGATACCAGAACTACAACTTGTTTGTCAACCCATTGTTGCAATCGATCAAAACACTCAGTGGAAGTATGTAAAAAAGCTGTAACGAGTAGATTTGGAAACTATTCCTAACTCTATTACTGGATAGGAACACCCAGACTTTGCGACATTTCTAATCTCGTTTATTTTTTTTTGTTCTCCTTCTGCAGGGTCAACACACGCTACATTCGCCGGGCGCGGCTCGACTTCGGCACCAAGCTCGGCATGAACTCACCATTCTAGACAACCGCGCTGCGCAACGTCAACAGCATCACAAAGCATTTAAGACACACGGGGCGGGACGTGTTCCACTCGCCCTGTTGTGTACGGGAAAGAAAAGCGAACTGCCTCCGCTCGATGAGCGAGACGCCTGTAGAGCATTCGCACAGGAAAAGGAAGGCCAAAGCGGTCGTACGCTTAACGCGGCCAGAACTGAGCGGTGGAAGTGACCGCATCGCCAGGTAGCACCGCTCCGATATCAATGTTCTAGCGAGCACCGCATCAGGACGACGGGGCCCGTGCAACAACCACCCGGGGAGGGGGGACGTTAGTGTGTTATTATTTAATTTCGTTTTTAAGGACGTTGTTTTGTTGAGCATCGCTGTGCTCCGGATGACCGCGGCGTGCGAGGGGCAATTTTTTTAACGCAGGAAATCGTATGGTTTTAGTCCGAACTTCGTTATTTTAAGTAGCCAGAACTATCGAACGCGATACTCGCACCCACACTGTATGTATTCACGAATAAAGGACGAGCCGTCTGTGCAGTAGGAGAAGGAAAGGAAGTAGCAGAAGAAGAATACGCTTGCGTTGTTTGCATCGTAGGGGCGATTAGATTTCAAACAATCTGTCTGACATATGTATGGTACCTACCGGCGACGTCAATCCAGCGTCCAGAATGGGGTTTCGTTTGCATGGTTTAACTTCTCCTTCCAGCTTGGTTTGGGTACATAATTTCACCTTTATTAACTAGGTACATAATGCGTGTGGGTGTGTGTGTACGTGTGTGTGATTTGCCGCTTTTAAAAATAATGGGGCATTTACGCGCGAGAAAGCACGGCGCATGCATCTATCTCAACGATCTGTACGTTGTGTGTATATGTGTTTTTGTTGTTGTTTATTTCCTCCCACTTTCATCATGATTTGTATAGTCTCTAATTTGGGTTGTTTAATGCTTATTTTCAATATTGTAAATTTTGATTCGATTCGATCTCGGCTCAAGAGAGATAGAAAGAGCGAGGGCGAGAAATTTCGATTACTGAGAAACGGATTGCGCTAGAAAAACGAGCAAGGGGCCAAAGAAGGAGAGGTATATGGGGGCCCAGCGGGGGCAGCAGGTGGGGCCCGTCTACTGCTGCGAGGCGTACTGCATCTTCTGCTCGTTGTTCACCTTGAAGATGTTGGCCAGCTCGTCCAGCAGCGACTCGTACCGGAACGCGACCCGGATGTCCGGCACGTTCGTGCGCGTGATGTCGTTGCCGGCGACGCCCTCGCGCGTGTAGTTCGGCCCGAGCCAGTGCTGCTTCATCTTGTGCGGGAAGCCGGACATCAGCACGCTGTTGCGCGCCAGCTCGCACATGTCGCACGAGCTCAGCTTCCACACCTGGGCCGCGATGCTGTACTCCTCCATCAGCGGTTCCTGCGCGTGGTGCGGGAGAGAAACGGTGTTAGTGTGCGAAAGGCTCCCGAAGTGGATCAATATATATGTTCCGGACAGCTTGCTGAAGTGAAAGATTCCAGACTTCCCGAAAGATCCAAACAGTTAGACGAAAGTCGTCAACTGGATTAGAAGAATCGTTAACGAGGCAGACTCCAAAGATCTGACCTTCAAATTCAACCATCTTTTACGTTCCAGACTTCCATCAGATACTTTTTCAAGACATCCAGATGTGGCTCCCAAAGTTCCAGACTTCCATCCTTAGAAACAGTTTCAAGACTTCCAGAGAGACTTCCGGATGTGACTCCCAATGTTCCAAACTTCCATCCTCAGATACAGTCTCAAGATTTCCAGAGAGACTTCCAGATGTGACTCCCAATGTTCCAGACTTCCATTCTTAGATACAGTTTAAAGACTTTCAGAGACTCTTCCAGATGTGACTTCCAATGTTCCAGACTTCCATCCTTAGATATATTATCAAGAATTTCAGAGAGACTTCCAGATGTCACTCCCAATGTTCCAGACATCCATCCTTAGATACAGTTTAAAGACGTTCAGAGACTCTTCCAAATGTGGCTCTAAAAGTTCCAGACTTCCATCCTTAGAAACAGTTTCAACATTTCCAGAGATACTTCCGGATGTGACTCCCAATGTTCCAAACTTCCATCCTCAGATACAGTCTCAAGA